>JAUIMM010000275.1:9417500-9902500 GCA_031769625.1 Taudactylus pleione
CAACAGACCTTTTTCACATGTCTATCAGAGTTACCCACATATCAAAATTTTCACAAAAATCAGCGCAGCCCTCACCTCACTGCTGTGTCCAGGGGCAGAACTATGGGAGACAATGGAGGCGCCTGCCGTCGGGCTCCAGCACCGACGGGGCACCTCCTCCATTGCCCACTATATTTTCACCCCACTTAGGGCTGTAACTATGTACCCGGAGTGTACCGTCATGGCCGCTCAATACATGGCACCTCTTCCTGGCACCTGAGAAGCCACCATACACTAGTGGAGACCAATAGCTGCCGCCTCCGTCTATCTATAGCCTCTCCCTACTCATTGCTGTTGCTGCTCCTCAGCAGCTTCTTTTTACAGTGTGACATGTCCAGCGCCCCCTCACCCACAATTCCCTCTCGCACTCCTCCATGGCATGCCTATATTCTGTGTGCAACTGCGGGTGTATCTGCTTGCGAAATGCTACATTACAGTGTCAGCAGCTGTGACGCGCGGGGGGGGGACCAAATTATAACTTGCCTCCGGGCGTCTGAGATGAACTTACACCACTGGCTGTGTCCAGTGTCCAAATAGTCTGACTCTTCATGTTTGTCATGCTGTTACCGCATCCATGATCACTGTGGAAGGAACTATTAAACTGGAAGAAAAAAATGCCATCAGACCTCCCCACATGCCTCTTTTATGCCATTTAAATATACCCACATGTCATCAGGCCCCTTACATGTCAATCAGCACCCTCACATGCCCATCAGATACCCACACATGCCATGACATCTCCACATGCAATCAGACAGTCCCAAATGCTCTCACACATCATTAAACCTACCAAAATTCACTTACATGACATCAGATCTCCTCACTTGCCCTACATATGCCATCAAACCTCCTCAACCTGCTTCCATACCATGCCACATGCAATCAGACTTCCCACTATACAATCAGATGCCCAATCAAGCCATCAGACACCCAACACATGCTATCAATGTCCCACACATGTCATCAGACACCCCACATGCCCTTTTATGCCATCAGATCTCAACCACATGCCATTAGATTCCCCCACCTGCCATCAGACCCCCTACACATGCATTGACTACCTCTACATGCTATCTGTTATTATTCACACCTGTCAAGTAAAGCATGTCAGAGCATTTATAATTATATATATATATATATATATATATATATATATTATATATTTATAATCATACCTCCCACTATTTAGGTTATGCACATGGATTTCAGCAGGGCTGACAGGAAGTCCATGGCACCCTAGATGATATTTCTAGCAAACCGCTGATGAGATAATTTCCATGAGGCAAGTGATCTCCAGGGGTCTCAGAAGCATGTTCTGAGCTCCTCCAATCAGAACTCATCACACACTCCTCCAATCAGAATGCAACACATGCTGCTCCAATCAGAGCTCAGCAAATTCCACTCTGACCCTAACTCATGGGACTAATTCAACTGCAGAGACCTTCCCTGCCACTCTGTATGTGTAGTAGCCATGCTTGCGTTAACCTTCACGTCACTGCCCACCAGAACATGTCCCCAATGGGTCACTGAATCTATAAGTGAAGATAGGCTTACTATCAAACCTTATTTAAAAGATGGGGTTGATTTATGAAATAGGTGCTATTAAATCTTACCACTTCACCAATCAGTCCTGGGGCATTCTGTGCTTCTGTACATCTGTTATGGCGCACTGTGCACGCATAAGAGGGCATCCGAGATCACTGATACACATCTCGGCGGAGCTGCGAGCTATTCAGAGTTGCACCGAATTCAGACAAATCTCCACTTGCGGCTAAATGAGTGTACCTGGGCGGAAACGGGTAAGATTGCCGTGGGCAAGTTGTGGTTGTGAAGATGGAAATTGTTGGCTATTCAGAGTGGAGAATGCGCAGAGATCTGCTGATTTCAAACTGATCGTTTGGCTCGGGGCCAAATGAAGATGGCTGCTCTCACAAACTGATATATACTGTAGCTGTGGCGCAGCCGTGTAGATGTAGACCACTCTGAATACTGGCAGAGATCTGCATACTGTACATTTTCAGACACGCAAGCCATCACAAATGTTTTTCAAGCCCTATATATCAAATCAGGACTATGTGTTCCTCATATACTGTATATATATTTTTTCACTGCTTGATAAATAGACCTCTTAGTCCGGTATCCCTCCTAGCAACAAGTGTGCAGAGGCATCTCGGTTAGCCGTCTGTAAAACACACTTTCACCCTTAACTGTATATGGAACTCTACAAAACCCACAAAAACCAGCGCTAAAAGATGGACGGTTAATCTTTAAATAATAAAAATTACATTTATTTATAAAAAGCCAAGAAATAAGCAAATTATGCCACACATGATAAATAAATAGCCAACACTCCTAATATTTGAATTCCAGAAGATATGTAAATGGTATTGGAACAAAATCTCTGATCCTGTGTATTGAAAAAGATATATAGGACCTAGGACTCCTTCCACTGTATCCAAAGCTTTGAGATTTCAAGCAGCCATAGAGATTGTAAGTACAATTGGATTCATCACAGTCTTAAGCATCCAAAGTGCAATTTGATTAGAGCTGTATATAATCCTCCTGTATTTTGTTCCGGTGCTGCACTCAGTCATGGAGAGAATGTGGAGGTCTAAGAGTATGGTCCAGTATCCACAGGATTCCCAGAGTGATCACCTCAACGCGTTTCACTGGGCAAGAATGCACCCAGCTTCCTCAGGAGTGTGTATTATGTATGTATATATATATATATATATATATATGTGGAGCAGCGGCTCACTAAGCGGTCTATTTAATAAGCAGTGTTAGGAGACAGAGTGAAAAGTGTGATAAGAAAGTGATAAGGTGTCAGCCAATCATCTCCCATGTGGTCATTTTTCAAATACAGCCTGTGAGATGACAGTTGGAAGCTGATTGGCTGGCACCTTATCACTTTCTTATCACTTTTCACTCTGTCTCCTAACACTGCTTAGTAAATAGACCCCTAAAGATTACAAAAGTTTTGGAGTCCCAGTAAGGATTTACTAAGTTTTGGCAAAGGCTGGATACATGCATATGTCACTTTCTAACTTTTTAAAGGATTAATGGATACAATAGAACTAATATGAAGCCTCAATCTGCATAACATTGGAGTATACATGATTGTCCATTTTATTGTAATAAATATATCACCATATTTTTATAAAGATTGGTGTATCTCTTGGTTCTGGTGTAGGCTATTTGGCGCTATCATCAACTTTAGAATGTATTGTATTCCTTATCAATCAAGTAGGACTATTCTTAACTGCCATTGTGCAAATGCAAATATCAAATAAGAATTGTGTGGCAGTGACTTCATATAATATGGCATTCAATCTAGTGATTTACATACTATCATTGGGAGGGCTCCATGCACAATCAGACAAACAGAAGCGGCTACATTACCTATCATCAACAGTGCATGTTTTGCACCAAAGGTTGAGTACCCACAATAGAATAATAAAGGAGGTCTCTATTAGCCTAATGGCAGGTAAACACTTGGGATGGGGAAGAGTTCAGGAATATTTGGCTTGTATTCAGAGGGGAGGGAAAATGTTTGCTACTATACCTGAGGTTGATGTTAGACAGCATGGATAAACAAGAGTCCAGATCCGGATAACTATATCTGGAACACCAAACAAACCAAAAGATAGGTAAGTAGCCAGCTATCACTCATTAGAACCCCCACCAACGCGTTTCGACACAATGGTGTCTTTGTCAAGGACTTCTGGTGTATTTTACAGCTTTTCACTGTATGGATTGCAAAGTCTAAAATGTTCTTATTGGTGCAAAATAAAATATCCTTTTAAGTAAGCAGGTAATCAGCTAGATTTTCCTTTTTTCCTACATTTTTGTTTTATCTGGTTCCTGCTATCTACTATGAGAAAGTGTTGATGAAAAGCACTCAATGAGAGAAACACTCCCCAAAAGTAAGCAGTTTGAGATAGGAGTACATACCCCATATTATTCGTGACAATTCATTTGTTTGTGCACATCTTTATTATTTTTTAAATTCTCATTCATTGGGTAATACACATATTTGCTTTTTCTGTTTCACATATTGAGTTCAAGACCATAACGCAAAAATACTCTTTTTAAGCTATTTTGATGAAGTTGTAGAAATAGACTTTATATGAAACTTTTTTTTGGAACTTTGGACATTCATCATCTGTGCCTATAGAATGTAACCACCTTGCTGACAGAGCGTAAATGTGGTTTTCGGTTATTTTTCTTATTAAAAAGTGCAAGTGCTTAAAAAAAAAAAATACAAAACAAGAAAGAGGCAGCCAAGGCAGAACACCTACATGTACGCATTATGCTTAGCATTCTGAATAGTGTTAGCATTTCTGTCATTTTAATTGCGGTGACCTGAAAACGAATGATGAAAATGCTCTTACTGGCAGCAGTTATTCACAGCATTACACTACAGTACAGAGGATGGAACACAAAAGAACAGGTCACTGTAAAGTAATCCTAATCTCTAGATAAAAGCTTATCTCTTTTAGAGAGTGCTCTCTGTTCCAACATCTGTTACGCAGAGAGCCTTTGAAAAGCTATCATTTGCTTTAATTTCAACGACTTACATTTCTATTTAGAACAAAGTAATATACAAAACACAGAATGTTCTGCTACACTGGAGCTTATGATACAGTTAGATAAGTGTTGCAATTAAAAACATCCAACTGTTACAGATGATCCATGATTCTAATTTTCAATATTAGTGATTTAATTCCAAATACATTGCGGAGCAGCCAGGGGTGCCTTTAGATGGTCTTGACAGGCACCTGGCAGTCTGTGCCACTGATTAGAGTGTCCTCAGGATGCTTGAAGCAGCGATGCACTTACTGGTGCTGCTGGCCCCCTCTGCGTGGCATAATGGCATCCTGTGTCAACAGTGATGTCATGATGTCAGGTACTAAGGTGGCGGGTCGGCACATGGCGCTATATAGCTTTGTTACGGCGCTGGTTTGCAATGGCCAACACTTACACTTGTCCTCTTAAGAAGGTTTAATACATCTACCCCATATATATGCTTTTATTAGCCTATATAATAGACTAGAGACTGCTTGTGGTAACAATTTCATTATTTGTGGGCATTATGATGTTATATATAAAGCATAACAGTGCTATATGGGATGATCATGCAATAGAAGCTCCCAATGCAGGTAATGTTCAATTAAATATTTCATGGAATAATAATGTCCAAATAATAATACATTTTCAGTGCCAGTCATTGTCAGTAATTTGGTAAATATGTTATTCATATGCCATATATTATATTTCCAGTGCCAGTAATGCCACACATAATTTATTCCCAGTGCCAGTAATGTGACCAGGTACATAATCCAGGCTCTAGTAATGCCCCAAATAATGCATTGCCAGTGCCCATAATGTGCTCAGGAATATACTCAAGGCTCTGGTAATGCCCTCAAATGTATTCCCAGTACCAGTAATGTGCTCCGGAATATACTGCAGGCTCTAGTAATGCCCTCAAATGTATTCCCAGGGCCAGTAATGTGCCCAGGTATATACTCTAGGCTCTAGTAATGCCCTCAAATGTATTCCCAGAGTCAGTAATGTGCCCAGGTATATACTCCAGGCTCTAGTAATGCCCTCAAATGTATTCACAGAGCCAGTAATGTGCCCAGGTATATACTCCAGGTTCTAGTAATGCCCCAAATGTATTCCCAGGGCCAGTAATGTGCCCAGGTATATACTCTAGGCTCTAGTAATGCCCTCAAATGTATTCCCAGAGTCAGTAATGTGCCCTGGTATATACTCCAGGCTCTAGTAATGCCCTCAAATGTATTCCCAGAGCCAGTAATGTGCCCAGGTATATACTCTAGGCTCTAGTAATGCCCTCAAATGTATTCCCAGAGTCAGTAATGTGCCCAGGTATATACTCCAGGCTCTAGTAATGCCCTCAAATGTATTCACAGAGCCAGTAATGTGCCCAGGTATATACTCCAGGTTCTAGTAATGCCCCAAATGATCTATTCCCAGTGCCAGTAATATGCCCAGGAATATACTCCAGGCTCTAGTGATGCCCTCAAATAATGTATTCCCTGTGCCAGTAATGTGCCCAGGTATAAAGTATACTTCCAATTCTAGCAATGGCCAGAGATGACATTCTGCTTCTATCTTGCAATATGTACATCAGTGTGTTACTGTCCTCTTAATGTGAAAACTGTGTATTTTGGATATAAACTGAAGTGACAAAAGTCATGGGATAGGTCACAGGTGCCTAATTTTGTTTAGGACCCCCTCTAGTCCTGTGAAGTGCAGCAACTTGACATGGCATTGATTCCACAACTGGACAGAAGACTTCTGGAGAGATGTTGACCCATGTCATATGAATAGCTTTACACAGCTCCCTGATATTTGTAGGTGCAGGATATTGGGTGAGAATGGACCTCTCCACCATGTCCCACATATGCTCAATTGGGTTCATGTCAGATATAAATAAATAAAAAATAGCACATTTAAAAAAGTAATGTCAAACTGCTGTATAATTTATTGTAATAATTTTCATCAATACTTTTTCTTTATGTAGAGGAAGCAAAAATAAAATCAATTCCCGGTCATTGCCTATCTGTGTGGAGTTTGTAAGTTCTTCCCCTGTTTGCATGCATTTCCTCTGGGTGCTCCGGATTCCTATCACACTCTTAAAAATATACAGGTAGGTCAGTTGGCTTCTGACAAAATTAACCCTAGTGTGTTTGTTCTTGTTAGAGATGTGCGGTTCGGTTCTCCAGAAATCTGAATCCAACCAAATTTCATGAGTCTGCACAGATCCGAGTCATGGTTCTAATCTCTTGACGAGATCCGGAAAAGTCCAAGTCGCGGTTCTGATCTTTTTGCTGTTCAGAATTCGGATTTTAAATCTGAATTTCAGGTTTTGGATTGCATAAATTATAAGATTTTATATGTTTTTAAAAACCTTTTATCAATTAAGAAAAAAAAAAAACCAGATCCAAAACCAAAATACTTGAGGGTCATTTTGCAAAACCAAAACATGAAGATGAATCCAGATACAAAACCAAAAACACGGGGGTCAACGCACATTTCTTATTCTTATGAATGATACAGATTCTCTGTACAGTGCTGCATAAAAATTGGTGGCACTGTATAAAGAATAATAATAATAATAATAATAATAATAATAATAATAATAATAATAATAATAATAATAATAAGTAGGCAGACAACATTTATCTTTTTATTTTTTTAGAACACTTGATGATGCAATCAAATTTTCTTGAGTTTTTTTATGTGCTTAGTATTAATATTATAATCAAATCAATGGCATTACTGTATTTTCTTAATTCCACCATAATCCCAAAAATATTGTTACTGTTTTTATTTTCTGTGAATATAAATACAATTCACATTTGTTGAATATAGAAAAAGTGTATCCAGCGTTTCATTAAAAACATTGTTCGACGACACATTCCAACAGTAATTTTGTATATTGCATCATGGCAATAATAGACAAAAGTATCAAAAACTAAATTATCCACTTTTGTCATAATTTGGCAGCGGGAACCTGGAAACCTGAAGTGGCAACATCGCTTGGCAAGTACTGAAAAAGTGCTTTAGTCATGTACGGACCAAGTCAGGACAACCACATCTGTTTAGGCATTATACTGCTGGGATGCGTGGACTGGCTCAGCCTGGACAGAGCCAAGTACAAGTTGCTCTTACAGATGAAACCCTATCCAGATGGCCAATTGAGGCTGAGCCAGACTAAAGGCTGGAATCTGGAAAAAACCTGGGGTTAAGCAGAGCATTATCACAGCTGACATTACAATAATGCTGAATACATTTAGAGGCAGTAATCAGGTTTGGGAAGTGTGCAATAACGTTTGGTAATACACTTCATCAGCTGGGCGAGCAGGAGTGGCATGCATAGCTGTACGGCTGATTATGAACAGGTGACAGTTGTTTAGAAGATCAGATGAATCCAGGGAATGTTTAAGCGATGGTAAGCAAGCAGAACATCGTATTAGGAAGACAACATCTGATTTTGGATTTTGAGGCATTGGCTATATCTACAACATTTGTAATTGGGTGCAGCAAACGTATACAACTACTGTACACGTGAAATTCTCACTCTTTCTTTCTATTATATATATATATATATATATATATAAAACCAAACAATGCAGACAGCACTACTCAAAATAAAATATAATCCACTATGCCCTCCAAGCTGAAGTCCAAATGATGTATAACACGTGCAATAGATTCGGCAGCATTCAATGCAATAAACGAAACAGCATCAATACTTACACCAACGATTCAATTTTTATAGTAACATTTTCGTCAAGGTGCATGCATACAGAAACATTTACCGACTTAAATACCAAGGTGTCCATGGCACCACTTCGCTGAGGGGACTCAAAGTCATGGGGTGGGGGGGGGGAGCAACACCACGTGATTACTGAAACAATTAAAAACAAGTTACCTGCAATCATGAACCGACACTTTGTGCAGTTAATGCATTTGAATCAACCGGGTCGTTGTATGTTTAAAAATTGAGAAGATAGCTTTGATTGAAAAGTTAAATTAGAAATGTTGGTTTTCACCAGGCAATCTCTGATGTTTCGGTCATGTTGGTAGACACCATAAGTATTCGGCCATGTTGGCAGGCACTATAGTGTATTCGCCATGTTGGCAGGCACCATAAGTATTTGGCCATGTTGGCAGGCACCATAAGTATTCGGCCATGTTGGCAGGCACCATACTGTATTCGGCCATGGTGGCAGGCACCATAAGTATTTGGCCACGTTGGCAGGCACCATAAGTTTTCGGCCATGTTGGCAGGCACCGTAAGTTTTTTGTTCCATAATTCCAGCATAGATCTATTAGACTGAGCAACTGATGAACTGGCTGTGCTGAATGAACTGACCCAGATGAATTATTGTCACCCTCAACATCTGAGAGTAGGGAAGACCCTTCTTCATAGATACAGGATATCGTCTCACTTTTTAAACATACAATGATAAGGTTGTTTTAAACGTCATTCTGGACCAGGTGCGATGATCTGTCTGCTCTTTGGATTCTGTCTGATGCATACAGCCAACTCTATAACACAAACAAAAATTTGAGGTTAAAGAGGGCAGCCTTGTCTGACCACAGACAAGGCCGGGAAGGGGTCAGTCTTCCAACCATTTACCAACTCAGAGCAGTAAATGTCAAGACACATCAGGTTGACATATGAAGAAAACATTACATCAAGCCAAAATCTCTGCAGGACCCTACCCATAAACTCATGTGAGATACGGCCAAAGTCTTTCTCCTGATCAAAACTGACCAGGGCCAAATGCATGCACATGATGATCCTTGATGTAACGAACTGTGTCCATGAGTTGGGCAAGGCTATCTGCAATCCTGTGGCCAGGAATGCCACAGGTTTGGTCCAGGTGACAGCCTTTAGCCTATTGGCGGGTAGCTTGGTGAGCATCCTGTAGTCTACGATCGGGAGACAGATGGGCTGCCATATGTTAAGGTCACATCTCTCCCCCTTTAAACTTATACAAGATTGTGATCATTCCCTCCCTCAGTAAAGGAGACATTTTGTCCTCCACCACCATCTTCTCATACAGCTGTAGCAGGTCTTGGTCAATGAGGTCTCACAGCACTACATATAGATACATACACATACAGATCTCCGCTGGGAGACCATCACTGCTCCGGGTCCTGCCTTGCCTAAAGGATTTAGTGGCAGAGTTCACCTCCTCCAATGCCAAGGAAGAATCCATGGCTGCTTTATCTGCAGGATCAATAGTGTTAGTGATACTGTACCTTACAGGAACTTACCAGCCACATTGTTGTCAGTTGTCTAAGGAGAGAAGAGGTTGCTTTAGTAGTCTATGATGACTCCAATGAAGCCCTCTTTCCCCTGTTTAGGAATACCGGTCCTATCTCAGAGCTCAGAAAGAGGCTTGTAGCCTGAGTGGAGTTTCCAGAAAAAGAAAAAGTTACAGATGTGTCCACATACATCTTACTGAAACAGCTCTTCTAGTTGCGCCATGCTGTGGTGTGACTCAGTAGCGCCGAGCATCTTGTTGTGCAACTTTTTACCTTTAAATGCATCTTGTTCACAAAGTGGTGCAAATAGGGCGCACAAGCAGCTTCTGCTGATTAAAATGATATGGCATCGCTGTGCATCTTTTTAGCCACCCCCCTGTTTCCTCCTAGTCAGTTTCCAGGAATGCCCCTTACATTTCTGTTACCATGCTTCCAAATTTATACTGCAACTCTGTACATACAAGATCAGGGATGCATATGCAGTGCGACTGAGACGCATTTGCATAGGAAAACACATTGGCCGTTTGTATGAATATCATTATAGCGTCCAACTCACAATCAGGCCCTACATATTGTTCTACTGATGCTTGCTGCACAAATCAGGTCTTACTATCCATATCTTGATTTCATCAGGGTTCCCCAACCAGTGGCGCCGAGAGGGGGAGGGGGAGCAGGTACTAATTACCTGTGCTTAGGCTGCTGGAGGGACCCGGCGGGGAGACTAGGTCCAGCACCGCCCCGGCTCTTTTAAATCACAGCAGCCCAGCACACGCTGCTGTGTGCTGGGCTGCAGTGGGAGAGCCGCAGCAGTCGACTAGGCCTGTTGGGGCGAGCGATCACACTGATCTTGCACCCACCCCTGCGGCTTTGCACTGGACTGAGGGGCTCACAGCATCCCCCTCCAAAGCGCCCAGCACCGCTACGTGGCGCTGCAAAAAAAAAATTATTAAATCCTAAGGGGGCGTGGCAACTCCTTCCACTATTAGGCAACGCCCCCTTCACCCAGGCCCGGCCAGCCTCTATACGCCCCTGTCCCCAACAGCAATGGGGAAATATTCCCAGCGAGAAACCACCAACAATTAAGCTAAGGGGGAGTTTTTAAAAATGACATTAATTTGCAGCAATGCAAATAGGAATTTAATCATATAAGATTCACACTCAAAAGATATTAGTTTTCTTTTTCCATTTGCCAGTTGGCAAATAGATCTAAATATCATCTATAAATTTATTGTGTGAATATTTAGATATCATATTAGTAAGATATTTTATTTTGTGTATGATTTTCCTACTACAAGGTCATTGTATGGCACTGCATGACAGTGATGCTGCATTAAATTCTATATCAACACACTTCTCTTTATTAAATAAATATCTTATTCCAATGTAGGGATAACCCAATCATAGCCAAAACTTAGCAGAACTTGAAATCAAGTTTAAGACAGCTACATTTTTTTTCTAACCACAAACATGAATGTTCTTTTAACCACAAGATGACAATTTAGTAGTTTCCTCTTTTCCCAAAAATTACATTTTTTAAAACTGGGAAATCAAATTACTTAGTATTTTCCTCTTTTCCCAAAATTCAATTATTATTTTTGTTTATTGACTCCGAAGCACTTCAGACATAGTAACATTTACACAATTCAAAGCCTAAAAGTTTAATACTAGGAAACCAAATTACTGTAACTGGATTGCAATTACCCGTTCTACAACGGCAATCATTACCTTTAAATTAATACCACCTAAAGTTGCTTCTGGGAAAACCCCATTTGTTCTCTTTCATTTCTAATAACTGCTTTCTAATGGGCCCAGACAGCGAATATAAGAATTACGTAAAAACAACCAAACCACACATTTTTGCTGTCCTGTGAGGCAAAAGTATACAAAAACTAGTGTTCAAAGCGTTCAAACCGTTTTTCTTTTTCAGAAGCGAATACTCCAGTAGTTTTTCTTAAAATCATTTTCCTCTTGGAAATTTTCAACCCTCCACTCTGTCACCTGGGGCAAATTTAAGATGACATTTTTAGGCTTCCATCTCTGAATACATACATCTGCCAGCCGATTCACCTTTCCCTTGATCGGACTAGCACCGCTGATCCACCAGTCGGAAATGCCCTGAGCTGTCACTGTGCAACAGTGGCTGTTTAGCATTTGAGCACAAATGAGGTTGACAAGCAGCCTCACTTTCTACACTATGTAGTCAAAAGTGATTGGACACCCCCACGCAAGTGAACTGCATACCATTGCATACAAGTTCTAAATAGAGATGAGTGGTATGGACCGCTCCGAACAGCGGGAATGCGAGCTTACCCGAGTCACAGCTCGGACTCTATATAAGGCATAGCGACCCTGGCTCAGCGCCTTTTCACTGCACTCTAATGTATGCCGCACATACTCTGCAGTGTTCGAGGCTGTGTTGTTCAGGCGGGCTGTGCTTGGGGCTGTGTTAAACTTCAGGCAGGCTGTGTATAGGAGGCACGCTACTGTTTGCTGCGCTGACACAGCATATAACATTTAACAACTGTGCTGGTGTGTCCAGAGTCTCACAAGGGGCTGTGCTGTAGCCAGTGTGTATAGGGAGTACGCTGCTGTATGCTGTGCTGACTCTGCTATATATTTTAATAGAATAACTCTGCTGTGTCCAGAGTACCCCACTGTGTATACAAGTACTGTGACTCTGCTGGCCGTACCATCAGGGGCGCCGAAAGGGGAGGGAGCGGGTACAAGGGGAGCGGGTACAAATTACCCAGGCCCGGGCTTCCTGAGGAGCCCGGTGGGGTCCTGAGTCTGACGCCGCCCCCCCCTGCTCACAGCAGCCCAGCACACAGCTCAGAGCGCCCCCCTCACCGGTACGCAGCGCCGCTTCACTGCACTGAAAATCATTTTTAAGGGGGCGT
This sequence comes from Taudactylus pleione, assembly GCA_031769625.1. Taxonomy (NCBI): domain Eukaryota; kingdom Metazoa; phylum Chordata; class Amphibia; order Anura; family Myobatrachidae; genus Taudactylus; species Taudactylus pleione. The sequence continues at coordinate 9,430,247 of JAUIMM010000275.1, forward strand.
GGCCATGCCTCCTGTGATTAGGCCACGTCCCCTGTTACCCGGGCCCGCCACAGCTCTTGGCGGGCCTGCATACCACACTGTGTATACAAGCACAGTGACTCCTTGGGCCATAGCCCACTGTGTATACAAGTACTGCGACTCTACTGGATGTACCCCACTGTGTATACAAGCACTGTGATTCCTTGGGCCATAGCCCACTGTGTATACAAGTACTGCAACTCTGTTGGCCGTACCCCACTGTGTATACAAGCACTGTGACTGTGCTGGCCAGTCGTACCCCACTGTGTATACAAGCACTGTGACTCCTTGGGCCGTAGCCCACTGTGTATACAAGCACTGTGACTCCTTGTGCCATAGGCCACTGTGTATACAAGTAGTGTGACTCCTTCGGCCATAGCCCACTGTTTGTTCATAGCACACAAGTACTGTGACAAGTTAATGCAAGATAATTAAAAAAAAATAGAAAATGTAAAAACAATTAATATAAAAAAAAAATGTTTTTTTGTGCTATACCCTACTGTGTACTGTATACAAGCACATTGACTCCTTGGGCCATAGCCCACTGTGTAAACAAGCACTGTGACTCTGTTGGTCATACAATTGTGTATACAATTATTGAGACTCTGCTGGCCATACCCTCTTGTGTATACAAGCACTGTGACTAGGTGGGCCATAGTCCACTGTATATACAAGTACTGTGACTCTGCTGGCCATATTACACTGTGCATATAAGCACTGTGACTCTGCTGGCCATATCCCACTGTGTATACAAGCACTGTGACTCCTTGGGCCGTAGCCCACTGTGTATACAAGTACTGTGAGTAGGTGGGCCATAGTCCACTGTGTATACAAGTACTGTGACTCTGCTGTCTGAACCCCACTGTGTATACAAGCACTGTGACTCCTTGGGCCATAGCTCACTGTGTATACAAGTACTGTGACTCTGCTGGCCGTAACCCAATGTGTATCCATAACACACAAGTACTGTAACTCCACAGTGAGTGATGATTAGTAAATACATAATACTAGTAAGTAGTTTTTGCACAACTTGAGTGTTTTCATCAATATGGATCATGAAAACCAACTGAGAGGAGAGCAAGCAAGCAAGAAACAGCAAGCAAATGCTACACTGCAGCTGCTGCAACCAGTCATGATGACAATACTAGTCCTTCATTAACATCTAAAGCTGATGCTCAAGGGCGCAGAGGCTTTAAAAAATCAGGGTATCTGAAACAAAAAGTTGAGATTTTACAGGGGGTAAAGAAAAAACACCTATAAAGGTTAGTGCAGAAAAACAGAAAATTGGCAACATACCATTCACCACATGCAGTGGCAAGGAAAGTCTTTATTTCTGAGAGGTGGTTCTGCAACTGTCAGTGTGGCATCTACTGCCTCTCATGACAATGAAAGACCTTTTCACTCATACTTTAGAGGAAGCTTAAAAAAAGCTGAAAACCACTAAGACTAGATCAAACTGTGGGCCTGATTCAGAGCCGGACGCTCTGACCAGAGCGCTCGCTCTGAATCAGTGCCCTCCTACCTAAAAATGGAGCGGCCTCCTGGCCGCTCGCATAGCTGTGGGTGACCACCCACAGCATATGCCAGCGGCCAAAAAGATGGTCACAATGGGCAAGACCATCGCGACCATCGAGCTTGCGACGAGACCCTGCAGTAGGGTCTCGGTGACCGCAAGCCCTGGAGTGATTTTGGCTCTATCAGAGCCAAAATCACTCCCACTGACATCACTAGTGATGTCAGTGGGGCCGGACCCAGACGGTAGGCGTTCCCATGGGAACGCCTCCGTCTGGCAGCCACGCCCCCGGCACGCCCACCAAAGGGGGCGTGCTGTCAGTCACCATCGACAGCACGCCCCCTTTGGTGCGAGACCCGGGGCGACAGCTTTGCTGTTGCTGTCCGGGTCTCGCGGATGCGCACGACGGAGCTCCCTCCATCATGCGCATGCGCATTGGGGTAACATCGACCCGCTTGCGAGCATCCTGCGCTCGCGAGTGGGTCTGAATGACCCCCTGTGTGTTCAGAAACACAAATTTCACAAATCCCTGAGGAGAGTCTAAGTGTGTCCATGAGTGCTATGTGTGAGCCTGACCTTACTGAGAAGCCACCTTCCACAGTTTATGCCCCCTCAGTATTTTTGGTGATGAGCAGCTAAAGTATTGATGACGACATAGAAATTGAGGATTCCACCATGGAAGTGCAAGGGGATGAGGGGGATATTTGTGTAGCTGACGCTAGTACTAATGAGGATATTGAGGATGAGGATGTTGTTTGAGTAAGTCAGCCACCAGTGGAAGCAGCTCTTAGCCAATAAGAATAAGGCCATTGTCATGCCTGGGCATAGGACCAACAAATCCACCTCTTATGCGTGTAATTCTTTTTACCCAAATCCTGGCAACATTTGTCAAGCCATCTGTAGATGTTGTGGAACTACAGTAAGTAGAGGTTGGGACGTTAAGCATCTAGGAACCTCCACGCTATTTTGTCATCTGTAGCGAGCTCATGACAAGTATTTGATAACATCAGAAACAGGTGCTAAAAAATAACAACAAGCTGTCCAGCATCAGCTAGCTCCTTTATCTCTACTTGATCCCAGCACCTGCAATCTCCACTGCCAACACCTTCATCCTCAATATCCACAGTAATGATCAGAGGTAGTCTGGCATCCAATTTGTTATTGCTAGGTGACTCCCCAGTAGAATCCTTGAGCACTAGGCCTACTGCTGCTGCTGCTGCTGCTGCTGATGGGGGTGGATCTTCAACCCAGAAGTGGATCAAGAAAACTTCTAGTAATAGTTTAACAAAACAATTGACTATTAAACAATCTTTTGCAAGGGAAAGCAAATATGACAGCTCTCACCCAGTTGCACAGCGGATCACTGAAGCCAAGACGGCTATGCTAGTATTAGATCTGCATCCAATATCCGCAATTAATGCAGTGAGATTTACACAGTTAATTGAGGTCTTGTGTTCCCGGTACCAAATTCCATCTCAGTTTCATTTTATCCGAAAAGCCATTCCTCGGCTGTACCAGGACGCAAAAAAACCCCCTAATTATTGGCCTACAAAATGCCATTGTACTCACTGTCCACTTAACCACAGATATGTGGACAAGTGGTAGTGGGCAAACTAAAGACAGCCCACTGGGTAGGTGAAACGCCTTCAGCAGCAGCAGAAGCAGTACCTAACAAACAATGCCAGCTCATTCAGAAGCAAGCTACTCTGTGTATCACCGGATTCTATAAGAGTCATACCGCTGACAACCTCTGAGAGACTAAGAGATGTCATAGAAACATGGCTTACCCCGCTTGGACCTTCCTTAGGATTTGTGATTTCTGAAAATGCCACAAATATTGTGAAAGCATTACAGCTGGGTGAATTTCAACACATCACCTGTTTTGCTCACACAATCAACTAAATGGTGCATGTTTTTTTAAAAAAATGACAGGGGTGTGTAGGAGATGCTGTCTGTGCCCTGGAACATTTCTGGACATTTTTGGCATTCAGCAACAGCATGCAGGAGATTGCAGCACCTGCAGGAACAGTTTAATTTGCCCTGCCATCAACTAAAGCAAGATATATTCTTCAGCAGATAGAGGAACAGCAAAAATCCATCCATACTGTAGCTATACAACAAGCCATGACATTGGGAGATGAGGGGGAATGTACCTTAGCCCAGCACAGTGGAGAGTACAGTACAGTCTTGTGCAAGGTGCTCAAACTATTTGAAGTAGCCACATGTGAAATGAGTTCTGACACTGCTAGCTTGAGTAAGGTGATTCCCCTTCCTTTTGGAGAATCAGCTAAAGAAATTAAAGGAGGAGATTTAACAAAGCGAATCCGCAAAGTATGCCAGACTTGTAGATCAAGTCCTTCTTGAATCTGATCACTACATTTTAGCAACTGTGCTTGATCCTAGATTTAAATTGTATGCTGTATCCTTCTTTCCAACTGACAAGATCTTAAAAGATGCAAAGAGCTTCTGGTGAGCAAGTTGGCAGCTCAAGTGACACATGGCACTACAACATCTCCTCATTCAGTTTCGTCAGCAGCAGCCAGAAAAAAAATCAGCTTTCCCAAAAAACTCTTTGGTGATGCAGATAAGTCAACCCAACATTTTGATATCTGGTCGGGTCTAAAAGAATTGCCCAACATTAGTGACACCTCCACCGTACCTCCATCTGAAACAATCACCATCCAAAGAATGGTGGAGGATTATATTCATGACACCATAGAAATAGACATGTCACAGAGTCCCTTCAAGTACTGGAAGGAAAATAAGGGAATTTGGAGACCCTTGTAAAAACTGGTTTTGCATTACTTAATCTGCCCACCCTCCAGTGTGTACTCAGTTTTCAGCACAGCCGGGAACCTTGTGAGCAAATGGTGTAGGAGGCTACTTCCTCAAAATGTGGAAAAGATGATGTGCATCAAAATGAACTGGAAATTGCCAGAGGAAGACCTTTCCCAGCAATTACGTCACAGTACAGAGACTTCTGTTATGGTGGATTCCAGGGAGGATGAATTAATGTTGTGTGATGATGATGTACACACTGATGAAGGTGACATCTTGCCACTGTAGAGCTGTTACCTTAATCCAACTGGTAGCTTGGTTTGTGGTGGCCCAAACAAACCAAGCACTTCAGGCAGTCCCTGAGGCTGAAGTGCTTTTTTTTTTAAAGTGTGCATGTCCTTTTTAATATCCAACATAAGGGTGGATGTGAGGGCCCAAGAACAATTCCATCTTGCACTACCTTGCAATGTTTCATAGATGTGCTTTAAACTGCAGTGTCTGTGCTAATAATGGTAAAAACAATATTTTGAGCTGTGACATGGTCTAAATTGACTGTAAATGACTGGAAATTAATGTTATTGAGGTTAATTATACTCTAGGAACAAAAAAGGCCAAATTATGTGATTTTAGTTTTTTTTGTAAATTTGAAAAAAAAATCCAAAACCAAAACCAGTGACGGCAGTTTGGCAAATCCAAATCCAAAGCCGGACGATGAATCAGAGCCAAATCTAAATCCAGCAAAAATGGTCCAACGCACATCTCTAGTTCCAAATGACCACTAATGTGATGGTTTTGGCAAGAAAACTTCATAGGGATGGCCATGACCTTGCAGTTCTATGGAAAGAACAAATGTTTTTCTTAGGACGACAATGCCACTTGTCATGTTTTCAGGATGGTGCTGGACTGATATACAGAATATTTGGTAACCCGGATGGAGTGGCCAGCTCAGAGTCCAGATCTTAACCCCATTGAGAACCTCTTGGACAAATTGGAGCTACGGGTGCGATCTAGGCCAACTCGACCTTCAGTGTCACAGTTGGTCACTGTACTTAAGGCGGAATGGCAAAACATGCCACCTGCTGTTGTACAGGAACTTGTGGACAGTTTACCAAGAAGGGTTACAGCAGTAATAACAGCACATGGTGGACCTACAAAGTACTGAAGTCAATAAAATCTTGTTGATCTATTTGCTGTCAGTGTCCAATCACATTTGTCTACTAAGTGTACTAGAAATGTGCGCCGCCCCGTGTTTTGGTTTTGAATCCAGATTCATCTTCGTGTTCTGGTTTTGAAAAACCACCCTCACGTGTTTTGGTTTTGCATCTGACTTTTAAAAAAAATAAAAACAGATAAAATTACGTAATTTTGACCTGTTAACATACAATCCAAAACCAGAGTTCGTTTTTTAAATCCTAGATCTGAACCGCAGGAGGATCCGAAGTGGGACTCGGGTCTAATCAGTACCCCAAAGTGATTCCGAACTCGGACTCAGGGCCTGATTCAGAGCCGGACGCTCTTTGAGAACACTCACTCTGATTCAGGGTGTCCCTGATTTTTTTAAAGACGGCCTCCTGGTCGCTCGCTAAGCTGTGGGTGACCACCCACAGCTTTATCAAGCAGCCAGGTGATGGTCGCCATGGTCACGACCATCGTGACCCTCGTGGCTTGCGACGAGACCCTTGTAGTAGGGTCTCGTTCCCGCAAGCCCCAGTGAGCTTTCGGCTCTAATAGAGCCGGAAGCTCACCACTGACATCACTCATGATGTCAGTGGGGCCGCCCCCAAACGGCAGGCATTCCTTCGGGAACGCCTCCGTTTGGCCAGCCACCACCCTGCCCGCCTCCAAAACGGGGCAAGCTGTCAATCACAATCGACAGCTGCCCCGCTTTGGTGCGAGACCTGTATCGATGGAGCGCCTGTCGCTGGCCGGGTCTCGTGCATGCGCACGCCGGAGCCGGCTCCAGCGTGCGCAGTGGGGGACCATCAACCCGCTTGCGAGCGATTTGCGCTTGCGAGCGGGTCTGAATCAGGCCCTCAGTTCTACTCGGAACCCCTAAATTCGGTTGTTGTTAATTCTTTGAGAACCGGACCCGCACATCTCCACTTTCTACAATGAACCTCTCCTGCCCCTTCAGACTTTCTTCAACCTGCACTAACACTACCCTTCAAATACTTTTGTTCTGCCATACCACTAATATCACTATGCTCCTCCAACAACTTATTTGTCCTAATCACTGCATGCTGGATTCCCAACTCCACTGAGAGACCAGTGACCTGTGCCTCCCACAGTGTGTTTTCCTTTGGCCTTATAAAGCACATAAACAGAATTTGGGATGCTGTAATTCACTTTCCTAATTGCTCTTCTTCTTCAATCTGTTTTCTTGCAAAACTCCACAAATGTCATGTATTGTTTAATGTGCTTCAGAAATAATATTATATTACTAATGTTCCCTGTATTGTGGAGGAGGCTTTCAAGGTAATTCATTACCTAAACTTGAAAAGGAAAGAGTAGGCGCATGTTATGAATCCACTGAAAATTTGAAGCATTAGAAGAATATGGTTTTGTATTTGTATATTATTTCACTGTTTTTTTTTATTTCTAAATTAAAAAAAAAAAATCTATACAAATTTAAAAATGTTACAGAAAACAAAAAGTAGATCATTTGAATACATAAAAAAAGAAAATAAATGTACAGGAATTATTCACTTACAATAGAGGAAGCCTTAATTCTTTTCTGCAGGGCACCAGAGGGCTCCAAATATTCATTATAGGGAGAAAACGTTAGAAAGGACTCGGGGCCTGATTCAGACCCGGACGCTATTTGCGGACGCTCGTTCTTAAAAAGGGGCCGAATATTTAAATTGAGCGCTCGCTCTTTGCGGTGTGTTGACGCCTCTATGTCTGAGCGAGCGCCCGAAAAATGCGCTCGCTATTTTGTAAAGACGCCCCTTTGCCGTTCGCATCACACGTCATCTCCGTTATTTATTAGATTAATCGGGAACATCGAAAGGCATCTGAACTGCTCGCAGTGCTTGTGGTAGGATTTACTTCCCGTCATCAGTTCGAGCTAAAAGACAACCAAGTGATGTGGTCAATGACGCTCCTTTACTAATTATGCACTCCCATTAAACGCCATTTTGACCGTCAGGCACGCCTGCGTTTGGATCTCCACTCTCCCGTTTTCAAGCACCTTCCCCTGTTACCACCCACAAATGGTACATTCTGTCAATCAAATTAGCAGCCCTTCGTTGTTTTACGAGCGCATGATTTTCGACCGCAATGACTGGTTTGCGCATGCGCATTGCGAAGCATGCACATGCCCAGTTGTGCGAACATTGCTCAGAGCGAACAAGCGGCCGCTTATGAGCGGCTCTGAATCAGGTCCTAAATTCAATGCCATAACAATGGCTTACAGTATGTCATATGGGGATAGTCACTTACTGTTACTGTAGGTGACAATACATATACTGTAGTAAGTGACTATACATATACTGTAGTAAGTGACTATAGATATACTGTAGTAAGTGATTATAGATATACTTTAGTAAGTGACTATACATATACTGTAGTAAGTGACTATACATATACTGTAGTAAGTGACTATACATATACTGTAGTAAGTGATTATAGATATACTGTAGTAAGTGACTATACATATACTGTAGTAAGTGACTATACATATACTGTAGTAAGTGATTATAGATATACTTTAGTAAGTGACTATACATATACTGTAGTAAGTGACAATACACAGGGCCGGATTACGGTCTGTGGGGGCCCCTGGGCAACAAACATGTAGGGGCCCCTATCAATAAAACATTGCTACTACTGTTGGCACTGAGAATCTGGCTGCAGCTCTCTCCCTACCTGGGGCTGACCAAAGTCCTGGGGCAGTGACACTTGTGGGTCCATGTTACCTGGTACGTAAAAATGCTGCTATTGTTATCAACATTATACATGCACACGCAGACAGACAGACACACACCGACATGCCATCACACACAGACAGACACGCGCACACACACAGACACGCAGACTAGACACACACACGGACAGACCCTGCTTACCTCTCCTGGTTACAGGCAGCAGATGGACCAGCGTGAATCGCGATTGGCGGGTCGTTTTAAAAGGGGGTGGAGCCAAATGCCAGGAGGGGCGGGGCTGAACCGCATGCCTCGGCAGATAGCTCCTGTTAAAAAAAAACAGGTTAATCTGGATGTGCCCGGGGTCCGGAGACAGGGTGTGGGGGCCCCTGGACGACCGCCCCTGTCGCCCTGCCCTTAATCCGGCCCTGACAATACATACACTGTAGTAAGTGACTATACATATACTGTAGTAAGTGACTATAGATATACTGTAGTAAGTGACTATACATATTGTAAAATGGATACTTGAAATAGGGACTCGGTAGGTAGATTTCCAGTGAATACACAGTGTCTTTTTACTGGCAGCAGACACTGAAGAACAGCATACTCGGGCTTAGGCCTGGAAACACAGGTATACTGTATACAGAAAAAAAAGTAAATGAACATAAAAAGGTTCCAGCACTCCTCATGCTTAGTGGTCAGTCAGCTGCAGTGACCTGCAGCCACAATCGGCCATGCTCTCCCGGCATAGCCCGTGGTCCCTGGCACTACAGACACTTTCCCTACTAACTGGCCTCTAACAGGCATCAGTGCATGGAAGACTAGGTGACTGAGAGTTTTAAACTCTTCTTCTGATGATGATTTCCTGCTGGCTCTGGGCAGCCTGGACAGCCCGCAATTCCATATTTCCACTTTGAGCTGTGTAGCCCAGAAAACTCGGACTTCCGGTCTAGTTTTCCTCTCCTTAGAGTAAGTTGATCCCACCAGAATGTGGTCAATTCAGATGACTGACCACCCCTTTCACCACACATCCCCCCAGGACTAGTGTAAGGCACCCTAGGCAACATTTAATCCACCATCCCTGCTCCTTCCAATACTATGCCATACCATGCCACACATTAGTGACACCAATTTATAATATGCCACACACAGCAGTGTCTCAAATTCATACTATACTATATAGAAATGCCCCAACTAATATGCCATACAGCAAAGCCCCAAAATCATATTGTGCCTCATAACACTTCCCCCAATTCATACTATTCCACACATCTGTGCCACAAGTAAATTAAATGCTACACAGCTGTATCTCCAATCCCTAATTATGCTATACATCTATGTCTCTAATACTTATGCCACACAGCTGTGCACCAAATGTATTCTATGCCACATAGCCATGAATTATGCTATACAATGCCCCTAATACATATACCTCACATTTGCCCCAAATTGTTTATATGCCATACAGCTGTGTCCTCAATACATTATGTCACACATTCATGCGCCAATATATGTTTATACCACCCATTTGTGCCACATTATATGTCAGCACCCATTAACCCCTCCCCCCCACACACACACACACACACACCTCACCCTGCCAGCACTCATTAAACCTATTTGCTTACATACACTTAGCATGTCAGCACTCAATAAATCCGCCATCACTACCCCCAGATACACACTAAGCCTGTCTGCACCCATTAATCAACACACACACACACACACACACACAAGTCCCCCAACACTTACACATACCTGCATCAGCCTTGATCATCAGTAGACCCAGTCAGGACTTAAAGAAACATCCTGATTTTTTTATGTGGACTCAGTGGCGCCCTCCAGTAGCCGATGCCCTAGGCAGCCACCTAAAGCTACCTAATGGTAGTACCGGCCCTGCATCCCCCCCTTTCGCTTTTGCAAGCATGGGGAAGTGCATTTTTCACTTCATGATGGCCGAGACCATTCAGTCTTTTCAGACTTTTGGGACAACGCATCCACATTTTTATGCTGAACCCCAGGCCGCTGCTGTACAACAAATTAGGGAGGGGTCAAGCGGGCTCGTGCCCTGGGCACCATTGGACCGGCAGAGCAGGGGGGCACCGCTGACCATGGTCCAGTACACGGGTGGTCGGTATTGGTGCAGTCCGCACTACACATTAGCAAACATAGCCGCCGGCTAGTACACTTGTACTACCCAGCAGCAGTGTGTTTGTTTTGGCAGCCATCCAATGAGAGTCATACCGACTCTTATTGACTGCTGCACCCACTGCTGGAGCCGGGCTGAAGCTCACTCATCTTCCGGCTCTCGCAGTGGGTGATGGGAGAGACATCATAACGTCTGTCACAATAATGCAGCCCAGGTGGATGGAGGAGCAGACGACGACAGTGGGCAAAGGAGCAGGAGCGGGGATTCAGGTAAGTGTTTTTTTTTGTTTTTTTTATGTGTTTGTCTTTATCTGGCACTGCTGGTGGGACTACCACTGGGGGCACTATATAAGGGGCACTGCATCGTTTGACCCACTACTGGGGGCACTGCATGGGGGGACTACTACTGGGGGCACTATATAAGGGGCACTGCATAGGGGAGACCACTACTGGGGGCACTGCATAGGGGGACCACTACTGGGGGCACTATATAAGGGGCACTACTGGGGGCACTGCATAGCGTGGACTACTACTGGGGGTATTATATAAGAGGCACTACTGATGGCACTGCATAAGGGGGACCACTACTGGGGGCACTGCATAGAGGAAACTACTACTGGGTGCACTATATAAGGGGCAGTACTGGGGGGGCTGCATAGGGGGGACTGGGAGCACTATATAAGGGCCACTACTGGGGGCACTGCATAGGGAGGACTACTACTGGGGGCACTATATAAGGGGCACTGCACAGGGGGAACCACTACTGGGGCACTTTATAAGGAGCACTAACTGGGAGCACTGTATAAGGGCAACCACTACTGGGGGCACTGTATAAGGGGCACTACTGGGAGCACTGCATAGGGGTACCTCTACTGGTGGCACTGTATAAGGGGCACTGCATAGGGGGGACCACTACTGGGGGCACTGCATAGGGGGGACTACTACTGGGGCACTGTATAAGGGGTACTGCATAGGGGGTACCACTACTGGGGGCACTGAATATGGGGCACTAGTGGGAGCACTGTATAGAGGGGACCACTATTGGGGGCACTGTATAAGGGGCACTGCATAGTGGGGACCACTACTATGGGCACTATATAAGGGGCACTGCAAAGGATGGACCACTACTGGGGACACTGCATAGGTGGACTACTATTGGGGCACTGTATAAGAGGCACTGCATAGGGGAGACCACTACTTGGGGCACTGTATAAGGGGCACTACTGGGAGCACTGCATAGGGGGGACCACTACTGGGGTACTGCATAGGTGGACCACTACTAGCGGCACTGTATAAGATGCATTACTGGGGGCACTGTATAAATGGTACTACTGGAGGCACTGTATAAGTGGCACTGCATATGGGGCACTCTATAAATGTGCATTACTGTGGGCATTGTATAAGGGTGCACTACTGGGGGCACTATATAAGGGGCACTACTGGGGGCACTGCATAGCGTGGACTACTACTGGGGGTACTATATAAGAGGCACTACTGGGGGCACTGCATAAGGGGGACCACTACTGGGGGCACTGCATAGAGGAAACTACTACTGGGGGCACTATATAAGGGGCACTACTGGGGGGGCTGCATAGGGGGGACTGGGAGCACTATATAAGGGCCACTACTGGGGGCACTGCATAGGGAGGACTACTACTGGGGGCACTATATAAGGGGCACTGCACAGGGGGGACCACTACTGGGGGCACTGCATAGGGGGGACTACTACTGGGGCAGTGTAAAAGGGGCACTTCATAGGGGGAACCACTACTGGGGCACTTTATAAGGAGCACTAACTGGAAGCACTGTATAAGAGCAAACACTACTGGGGGCACTGTATAAGGGGCACTACTGGGAGCACTGCATAGGGGTACCTCTACTGGGGGCACTGTAAAAGGGGCACTGCATAGGGGGGGCCACTACTGGGGGCACTGCATAGGGGGGACTACTACTGGGGCACTGTATAAGGGGTACTGCATAGGGGGTACCACTACTGGGGGCACTGAATAAGTGGCTCTAGTGGGAGCACTGTATAGAGGGGACCACTATTGGGGGCACTGTATAAGGGGCACTGCATAGTGGGGACCACTACTATGGGCACTATATAAGGGGCACTGCAAAGGATGGACCACTACTGGGGACACTGCATAGGTGGACTACTATTGGGGCACTGTATAAGAGGCACTGCATAGGGGGGACCACTACTGGGGGCACTGTATAAGGGGCACTACTGGGAGCACTGCATAGGGGTGACCACTACTGGGGTACTGCATAGGGGGACCACTACTAGCGGCACTGTATAAGATGCATTACTGGGGGCACTGTATAAATGGTACTACTGGGGGCACTGTATAAGTAGCACTGCATAAGGGGCACTCTATAAATGTGCATTACTGTGGGCACTGTATAAGGGTGCACTACTGGGGGCACTGTATAAGGGGCACTACTGGGGGCACTGTATAAGGGGCACTACTGGGGGCACTGTATAGGGACACTACTACAGTGGGCACTGCATAAGGGGCACTGCTACTGGGGTCATTGCATAAGGGACACTATTACAGTAGTAATTGTAAGAGGGGCATTACTACTTGGGGCATTAAGGTGCATATGGAATGGAAAGGAATGTTCCCAGAGTGACGAGAAACGGTGGTATGTCATGTTGCCACGCCACCATTATCCAGTGGCCACGCCCCTTGTAGCATGTGACCATGGACACTTTTTCACCACATGCCTTCGGAGCGCGTTCCTACTTCTGTCGGGGGCTCCATTTTTTAACATGCCCTGGGCCCCAAATGCCCTAACTATGCCACTGGAACCAACATGTAACCCTGGGGTTTACCTCTTTGTTAAGGTGCATCCACCTTAAGAGTGCGTGATCTGTGACTAGGAAAAAGTCCCTTGCTAGGAGATAATACTTTAGGGCTTCAACAGTCCACTTTATCGCGAACATTCCAGCACGACTATAGCATACTTTGTTTCACATGGAAACAACTTTCTACTTAAGTAGAGTACCGACTTTTCTTCTCTCATAATGGACTGTGACAAAACAGCTCCCAAGCCTGTCATGGAGGCGTCGGTTTGCAGGACAAAGAGTTTTTGGAAATCAGGTGCCTGCAGAACTGGTTTGAATCACAGAGCTGTCCTCATATATTCCCAGGCTGCTTCAATTGTTTTGGTACAAGGAATTTTTTCCAGTTGAGCCTTCTTAAGGGTTTCCTTTAGGGGTAAAGCTCTGAATGCAAAATTTGAAATGAATCAGCGGTAATAGACTACCAACCCAAGGAAAGTTCTCATATGTTTCTTGGTGGAAGGTCTTGGCCAGGATTGAATTGTCTCCACTTTCTGCAGTTGGGGCTTCACTTGTCCATTGCCAATCACATACCCTAAATAATTGTCCTCTGATAGTACAATGGTACACTTGGCTGGATTAGCCATAAACCCATGCTGTCTTTAGCTGTTTAGCACTTCTTGGACTTTGAGCAAGTGTTCTTCCCAATTTTCTGTATAGATGACAATGTCATCTAGATAGGCTATAACATATGCCTGGTGTGACCCAGCAGGCAATCCATGGCTTGCTGAAATGTCACTTGTGCCCCATGAAGGCCAAAAGGAAGCATTTTATACTGATACAGGCCATCAGGTGTCGAGAAGGCAATCGTTTCCTTGGCGGTCTCACTTAGGGGAATTTGCCAATATCTCTTCCTATGGTCCAGAGTCGTAAGATACCAGCTACTTGCCAAATTTTCTACTAATTCGTCCACCCATTATAGCAGGTTTGCGTCAAACCTGGAAACCTGATTCAGCTGCCTAAAGTAGTTGCAAAAACGTATGGCTCCTTATGGCTTGGGGACCAACACAATAGGACTTGGCCAGTTACTTCTGGACTCCTCAATGACCCCAAATTAGAACATCTCTTTCACCAGTTGCTGCTTTACAACCACTCCTTCAGGTGTATTTATCTTGTTCTCTACTAAGGCAGTGCACCCTGGCAGTGAAAAAAACACATCCTGATTATTGCAAACTAAGGCTTCCACTTTTTTTTGCTGTCCTCCTGACAAGGTGTCTGCCAACGGAACTTCTGTAGAGGCAGGTGAATGAGAGCGGCCCCCAGGAACTTGAGGGGTGGTGGTTTTCAGCACATCCATGCAAATATTTGTGTCGGGCTGTAACAGACAAAGTGTTGCAGATTTTTTTCTTCAGACATCAATTGTGCAGGAATTCCCTCTCCAAAGAGGACTGGCTGCCCTTTACCACTCTTCTCCCTTTTACAAGGTTGGGCCTTGGAGCCTTTACAGTGGCTTTGTCTCTGTGGTTCATTTAAGAGCTCAACAAATCTTGGGAAATTGCATCCCAATATGATAGGATAGGGGAGCTTAGAGCCAACTGCGGTGACCACCTCATAAGGTGAGGCTCACTCACACCCAGGAGAAGTTTTATATGGATCCATGAATGGAGAGTACTTCCACTAACCCTGACACCTTTTCCACTGGCTGAGCAGAACAGCCTCTGAGATCAGGGTTAGCTCATTCCCTGAGTTTATACTAGCTGGGTGTCCTCAGCCATTCAGTAACACAGTTTCCCACATTAACGAGTGCCTAGAATCCAGGGGTCCATTGTGCAAAAAGTGAGGGACATAGCACCTATACTAGCAACCCACCACTCCATAGGCTCTGTTTTTCTGGGGCAGTCCCGCCTTACATGACCTGGCTCTCCGCATTCATAGCAAATGACTCTGGTATCTCCTGCTGTGTTTCCTTGAGGAGGGTTGAAAGTCGGTGTCACAGGCCAATGGGGTGCCATCTTAATGGATCGCCCATTCCCTGGTTTCCTTTCTGACAGCTTTCTCATATATCATGCGGTCTCATACCACTCCAATACTGTAATTCCTCTAAATTCTGAGGATCAGCGTGTATGACCCAGTGCTGCATATTCCACCCTAGGGTTCTTATAGACTGCTCAATAACCACCGTCTCTACAACCTGAGTGGCAGTGCGGTCTTCTGGCTGGAGCCTGTCTGGCAAGTTCTGCCACCTGCTTCCAAATTGGGACCTCTGGTAATAGGGCCCAATCATATCTCATTAATGGCCAGTACTTTTCAGCAGTTTTAGCAATAATTTGGCTAGAAGTTGAAAAATTATTCTCCAAAATGACTGTCAAGTTTATCCCAAGTAAACTAATGGGTTCTGTCAAGGAATAGCTAATGCTCTTGCTTTGGCTGATTTAAGAAGATCATGGAATTTGCCTCTCTTATGGAACTTATTTGTCATAACATCCATTTGCTTTAGTTCATTCACAGAATTACTACAAAATTGAAAGACACCCATTAATATTGACATAAAGGTAATACGAATTTTCAGGGGTGCTGGATGACGGCTTGAAGCCAAGAGCAGGGTATTACTGTCCATAGGTTTATGATAACTGGAGGTCATAAAGAATGATACATAAGATGGAAATTGTTCTTGACAATAGAATAAGTCCTTTTCCACATCAAAAATGAATGTATTTGCATTTGCCGGAGCTACACAAGAGTCCATCGTGCATTCAAGTAGTCAAATATAAAAAATATAAAAATCTCCATCACAAATTAAATAACTTTTTCTCAAAATGAGATTCAATAATTCAAAAAAAGAAGGAAATATCTTTAACTTTGTAGTTTGTTTTATTTGTTATCAATCTCCTGGTAGATTCTATTCCTCTGTTGTGGGGTATATTCGTATGTAGACTGATGATGTCATATTGTACAAAACCTAACTTTAGATGGTGAATGTCTTGCAACTTTTTGAAAAATTTGTAGTATCCTTCAAATAAGTTCATTTAACTTGGATCACTGGTTGCAGAAAGTGGTCCAAGTACTCAACCAATCATAAAACCAAAGAACCCCTAGGTGATATAATCAGCCTACCAGGTGGCCTAGTACAATGTTTGTGCAGTTTCGGAATGTTGTAGAAAATTGGAATTATAGTAGATTCTGTTATAAGAGCAGTTGCTGTTAATTTAAGAATAATATCATCAACCACAGTACTGAGAATATTCTCCAATTATTAAGAAAAAGAGCAATTTGGGTCTTTTTCCCCAATTTCATACTATACACTGTTGAGTCAGACAATTGTCTCAGTGCTTCTGCCTTATATTTACTGGTATTGTATCTTGAACCACAATTTTGCCCCCCTTATCAGCAGGGTAGATAACAATGTCAGTATAAGCAGACATGTCTTTCAACGTAATTTGTTCTTATTTGGCTAGTTTACCATGTATTTTTGGAGAAATAGATTTGCATTTAGAAAAGCAGTAGAAAAATGTATTGAAATATACATGAGACAAATAGGTACTTATCATTGAGGCCATCACTTTCAATAAGCCCAATCCTGCTATTATTACAGAAGTAGTAGAACTCACATGGCGTGACTGCCCGACTACAGTTGTTTTGGGGCTACAACAGCACTTCCTCAATGGCATCTAGAGGAAGGTGCTGTTGTAGCACCAAAACGACTATTGTCCAGTGTCTCTTTGTAGCTGATGAACCTATGAGAGACAGAACTGATGTTGGGTAGATGTGTCAAACCTTAGAGCAGGGGTGGGGAACCTTTCTTCGCCCGAGGGCCATTTTAAGATATATAACATTATTTTCAGGCACGGTACAAGCCATGCCCCCTCCATGTGATGTCACACGGGGACGGGACCACAATCGCCGGTGATTACAGCAATGCCCGGAGCATCATGAGGGAGAAAAAATCTCAGAGGGCCACACCAGATGATTCTGGGGAGCCTTATACGGCCCCCAGGCCTGAGGTTCCCCATCCCTGCCATGGCAAGAGAAGTGGAGAAGTTTTTAGATTGTAAACTGTCATTAGCAGGGCCCTCTTTCCTCATGCATTTTCCTTCCCTCACTTATACCATTGTTTCCTCCCCACTGCCTACAATGGCATAAAACCTATGGGATCTGGGCTCTGGGCGGGTCGATGTTGGCCAAGTGTGCATGCGCACGAGGAAGCCGGCTCCGTCGTGTGCATGCACGAGCCCCGCATAGCGTTGGGCAAGCCGTCGCTATGGGTTTCGCTACAAAGGGGGCATGCTGTCGATGTTGAGTGACAGCACGCCCCCTTTGGTGGGCATGCCGGGGGAGTTGCTGCCCAGACGGAGGCATTCCCATGGGAACGCCTACCATCTGGGGCCGGCCCCACTGACATCACAAATGATGTCAGTGGGAGTGCTTTTGGCTCTGAAAAGCACTCCAGGGCTCGCGGCAGATGAGACCCTACAACAAGGGTCTTGTGGCAAGCCCGATGGTCGCGATGGTCAAGACCATCGCGACAATCTTTTTGGATGCTCACTACAGCTGTGGGTGGTCACCCACAGCTATGCTGGCGGCCAGGAGGACGCTCTAAAAAAAGAGAGGGAGGGCACTGATTCAGAGCGAGCACCCTGAAAGAGCGTCCGGCTCTGAATCAGGCCCTCTGTCGCGTCGCTGCTTATTTGGGTATTATGACATATGATGCAGCAAAGTTTATAAACCTTGTCCATGTTCTACAATGTTTTGTACTGTAATTCACTTTTTTTTTCTTTTGTTCCTACTGTATCTGTTTATGTACTCTGTACGGCGCTGTAGATCCCTTGTGGCGTCATATACTTTAAGGATAATAATAATAATAATAATTGTCCATAGCAACCAATCAGCTTCTAGCCATCATTTATCTAGCACAGGGCCTGATTCAGCAAGGAAAGCAGTTGCTTATACGCAGGCAGACGGCCGATTGTTGCGTTTTGCCTGCGCATACGTATGCATTGCAGTGCGCAAACTAGCCACTGTCATTGGGCCTGTGATCACTGAGGATACGCAGACCATTGGTGGAGTGATTGACAGGAAGTGCCGTTTGTGGGTGGTGATGGGGGGGTGGTCAGGGCAAACGCAGGCGTGCCAGTGTGTTTCAACAGCGTTAGCCATTGTGATACCTTACACAGCCTGAGGCCTCATAGCGTGCGCTGAAGTAAGCAATTCCTGAGTGACGTCTGACCTGCCTTAAGTGTGCGTATTGGTCCGATGTTACTCAATTTTACCGATTGTTTTGCTATGTTGTTCAAGTATACGGATGTGAGTAAGGGGAAGTGGGCGTCCTTTTGTCAGGCTGTGATCGCAATGCGAATGCAAACATTTACATATTACCGCTGAAATTAGCAACTGCGTTGCGTGCGTACAAGCAGAATAGCGATGCGTAGTGAACCAGGCCCACAGTCTATAAAATGACAGAAGCTGATAGGCTGATATGGGCAACGTTAATTTTATCTCTCAAAGTTTAATACATCTCCCCCTGAATGTGATATAAAGAATAAAAGAATATTAAAGCATTACATGTAATCAGACTAATCCAGTCGTCACCGGCTTCCTGCACTGTAGACTGTTGCTGTCACGAATGACTTGACTATTGCCAGTTAAGTAATGTTTCTCTTGGATCAGTGCAGGTGCTGAATTGAGCAAACATGGCAAAGTTATTCTCATCATTTCAGTTTCAGTTTGAATTTTCCTATGATAGAGCAATCAGTGACCACAAACACAGGGGAAGGATGAATACATTTCCAGTGCTGGAACTTAGAAATCATTGACTGTTCCCCTTATGTGAAATTAGATTTACTTACCATAAATGTGCAATAATAATAATGTACACCAAGAAAAGAAAAGTATACATCCCTGAATCAGACAAAGTATTATGCAAATTAAATTAAATAAAACTGTTAGAGGGGCAAGTTATTGGCAACACAATTGACAGTACAGTACATATGTATAGGGTGAGTTGGGGATAAATATACTAGAACATACTATATACTGTACATTGAGCGTTCAGGGTTTAGGGAAATACAATGTACAGTATATATAATCTGGATTCATGTAAAGGTATGTTTAAAAGTCTTTCTTTACACTTTTTGTGGATAATAAACCATTTCCCATTGTATTATTTTTTCTCAAAATAAACAATTTAATTTATACATCTTATTTTACAGGTTTTATATCAGTTTGATGGATTACAAATGTTAGCTCATTTCCAGTAAATAATGGTTTGACTGCTCCACCCTATGTTAATGAGGTGTTACTGTAACACTAGTACAGCTTGTACAGGACTACTGACATTGACACTTCTGTATTTGGCTGTGCCAGGGATAGTGGTGTAAAGAAGCACTGACCAATCAGTGACAAGGAGGTGGTTTATTTATATATTAGTTGTATTATTTGTTTTACTAGCAGCATTATTTGGCCAGTCAGAATGAGGGGGTGTTACTTGGATCTACTGTGTAACATTTGCATATATTTCTTTTGCTGGCCCTTTGCTGGTTGGGTACTGGATCCTGGCGGTCGGAATGCCGTCAGTGGCATCCCGACTGTCTCCTAACCCTTAAACCACCCCCTAATCCTTGTCCACCTTTCCCACAGCCTAACCTTCTTCTAACCCTCCCACCTGCTGCCTAACCCTAACTCCCCCCTCCTGTAGGCTAACCTTAACCCCCCCCTCCTGCAGGCTAACCCTATCCCTCCCCCTAGTGCCTAACCCCTAAACCTAATTGGCAGCAGCAAAAGGTGTAGAGATGTTGTACATCCTGCAGGGTGCGTGCCCAGAGTGTCCTTTGAGTGCTCCAAACGCAGTGCAGCAGCTACTGGCCACAGGGTGCCAATCCAGACACCCTGCTAGCCAGATGCAGTAGCCGTGGGACAGCAACGTATGCTCCTGAGGAAGCTGGATGAACTTTGAACCAGTGAAACGCGTTGAGATTGATATTGCACCTGGAGGTACTCCATTCCACCATTGGCTACCATCACCTTTTGGACTTTAAGAAACCCTTGTTTACTTTGGCGATCTATTGCTTTTCCGGAGGAGGACGACAGCCCCACTATCATCTTTATTTGGCCACTGCATGTTGCCAGGGACTGTGAAAATACAAACCTTTATTGGATTCCGGTAAATTCTTTTGCCTAAAGGGATATTTAAGTCCTTATTGCCTTTATTAGCCGATATGACTGTGCTCTTTTGGAAAGAGTATCCACTAATGATTTAATAGATATGATCTATACACACTAATATGTGGCTTTTTTATACATTCATTTATGTATTTAATTAGATTATGTGCATGCTTATTTTCATGTGTTTTTAGGGTTATTGTATTAAATTTGAACATTATTACGACCTACTGTCCATTTGGTGATTACCTTCATCCACATATAGCGCTGTTTTTTTTCATTTCTTGTATACATTACCTTTAAGGGGTTGACATCCCCCTTTTTACCAGCAGCTCTCTGACAGCGCTTGGGTTTCTTCTGTTTTCCAGTGGGACAGCAACAACACTGCTCGCACCCCCTATGAGTGAAATCCTATCCATCTATTACCTCTCTCCAGCAGGGCCGGATTAAGGGCCAAGTGGGCCTGGAGCTGAAAATGTTCAAGGGCCTATACTAAGAAAGGGAAGAGCTGTGACCAGTGCTGAGTGGGTCTTGTACCACGTGGGTATGCACAGAACACACCCTACACTATCAGCCTCACTATCTCCTTAAATACATAAAAATAATAGAAATTTTGTGAGAAAACTAGAACAGCTATTTTAATACTTGAGATTTATGGCTGACTGATGATGGGCCTATTTATATGTGGAGGCCTGGAGCTGGAGCTCCATCCGCCCCATTGTTAATATAGTTCTGCTCTCCAGCCAACCAAACCTTTTAACCAGCTCTTAGAACAAACAACTGCCACACGATACCAAATCTAGGTTGTTTTAAATAGAGCATCCTGGAAATAGGTGGCATTGTAGGCTTGGTTTTGAGTTGTAGGCAACACCATATGTGGTCGCATATGGAATGTGAATATTTTGCTCATTGGGCCCACTTGCTGTTTTTCCATCCCCATTTGCAGAGTTCTTCACTAGTGTCAGTACTTACACCTACCCTAAACTGGGTGCAGGAGATCAATCTGAATTAGGTGTCCCCTCAGCATACGCACAACTCAGAATAGGAAGCACTCATTGCACACTCATAGCACCGCCACGATGATTCCATAAGCTGGGCTCTCCAGGGTCGTTTCTAGAGAGGAGGTGGCCCGTGTGCAGTCTCTGACACGGGCCCACTCCTCTCCTCTGAGGTGTGCATGGCCACTACTGGAGTTATAGACTATGGGCACTAGAGTGTGCCCAGAGTCTATAGTGTATGCACAGGTCACCAGGAAAATGGCCGCGGCAGCCATTTTCCAGTAATTTTGCAGCGCCGGACCCCCGCGCCGACATGGGACTCTGGAGAGGTAAGTAATATTATTGGGTCAGGGTGTGCAGCGCGGGGTCCTCCTGGACCCAGGGGCCCGTGTTCCCCACAGAACCTCCACCCATTATAGATACGCCCCTGGGGCTTGCATTGTTATCTTCCAGTTGCCACTCAAAAAATGGCCATTTAGCGGCTACAGAGAAAGTGCACCCGAAATCATGCACCCAAAATGTAAAATAATAATTTCCTTCATACTTGACAAAAGCAGAGCTTAAGTAACAATAAGGAACAGCAGGGACAGACTGGGGGTCGCTGTGCACGCACCAAAGGCACACACACTCACATAAAAAGGGCATGGCCTTGCCTCAGAAGCATGGTTAATTCTCACTGGGGTTCTGCCAGTCATGGGGACATGGCCTCGCGGCACCCCCTCGTCTCTTAGTATCTTGGCCGAGTAGAGCGCCGGGAGGCGGAGCTGCTTAGCCAGGCTTTCATTCTGGACCGGTCCATCAGGCCATCGTCAGAAGTATGGCCAGAGTGGCCATAAGGAACAGGATTAGATATCCAGGGAAAAATATATTTATTCACTGTGAGCATAGTTTTTTACTGAAAATGAATTTTAGATTCGCTCAACCGAATTTTATTTATATAAATTCCCTATTTGCAGATAATGTATGAAACCCATAAACTTCTTAACCAATACTTAACTAAACTAAAGACACAGACCAAGTATATGCGGTTCAAAAATAATGGTGAGCTTTATTTATTTGTACAATAATGAGTAGGGTGGGAGAGGAAAGAACGACAAACGAACTGATGCCCACTTGACTTAGGCAAAAGGATGTAAACATTCACTAAGGGCCAACTATCCCAATTCATGGGTAAGAGAATATAAATACTTGCAGGGGCCAACTCTCCCTTTAAAGCAAGTGAGGCGGTATCCATTCCCCATGCCAATGCACTATATGGGCCCATCCCGACGAGAGGTGCCGCTGACCCCAGTAGGGTGAAATCAGCCTAACCAGTGCATTGAAGGGGAGCGCACCACTCATACTGCAGCAAGATGGATGCTTTATAGATACTGCCGTTCTTTCCCGCCCTGAAATAAAGGCGACACAAGACACAAAAGGACAAATGGGAGAGGGAGGGTGGGAGATCAAATTCATTGAGACAGTATAACATTACAGCCCTACCCACACTCCTACTAACCACTCCCCTAATAAAAAATACTCACCAATCCCTGACGCTATGCCACTGTCCATCACTACACTAACATTCCCCCAAACTTTATTAACTCCATCCATTCCTGCCTAGGGGTTTATGGGGGTCATTCAGACCCGCTAGTGAGTGGCAGTACGCTCGCAAGCGGGTCGATGTTCCCCCACTGCGCATGCGCACGACGGAGGGAGCTCCGTCGTGCGCATGCGCGAGACTCGGCGAGCGACGGGCTCTCCATCACTCCGGGTCTCGCACCAAAGGGGGCGTGCTGTCGATGTTGATTGACAGCACACCCCCTTTGGTGGGCGTGCCAGGGGCGTGCCTGCCAGACGGAGGCGTTCCCATGGGAACGCCTACCGTCTGAAGCCGGCCCCACTGACATCACTAGTAATGTCAGTGGGAGTGATTTTGGCTCTGATAGAGCCAAATCACTCCTGGGCTTGCGGCAGTGAGACCCTACCGCAGGGTCTCCGTCGCAAGCCCGATGGTCGCGATGGTCAAGATTATCGAGACCATCATCATGGACGCTCGCATATGCTGTGGGTGGTCACCCACAGCTATGCGAGCGTCCAAGAGGACGCTCCATTTTCAGGGAGGAGGGCCCTGATTCAGAGCGAGCGCTCTGGTCAGAGCGTTCAGCTCTGAATCAGGCCCTATGTGCCCACTGATCTATCCGAACCTCGGTTATCTAAATTCATGCATACAGTAAATGCATTGCTATTATTTGGTTCAATTATTGTACCATAATGATACTTCTGCTCTGTGTTTCATATTAAGTAGATCCCAGCAGTGTTTTCATATTATACAATAAAGGTAAACTCATGTGGTTCATCGGAACATAACTAAAGAGTGTCTTTTTCAGCAGTTAAGCCAAAACAACTGAAGTGAATAGGAGCACTGTGTTTGAAAATAGAAATTAAATAAGGTGGGGCTTATTACCTTCTATCCCAACAAGAGAACGTATTGTCGTTACAAAAAAATGCCAAAGGTAAATTTACGACTTCCCGCTTCATAGTTATTTACAAAAAAAAGGTGACCTCGTTTCTAAACAAAGTAATGCTAGCATCATTTCCTTTAATTCAGCAATTGCTTGTACATTGACATGATTTCAAAATAAAGTTTGCACCCGCAAGTAACTGACTTGGCAGCGAGGTGACTTCTGTCGGTACTGGTTGTGCTTCTTTGTGCTCTCATTCATTCAATGCTCCAATTACTGTAGCCAATAGCTCTGCCAGCTCTTATATACGAGCGCAAGTGACAGATAAATGACCAGATGTTGAATTATCATCTATTTTATTTTCTAATTACAATATACAGTATATATATTTTTGACATTTACTGCTCAGCGAGCACCAGTTATTTTCCATTTTATCACATATATCAATTTTTATTGTGCTTTCTGTCATGTGACTTTGGTTTCAACATTTGCTGGTGTTTATATAGACGCAGTATAAGTTTTGAAATAAAATAAAAATTTGATATTGCAACATTTCACTTTTTATTCTTCTGTTATTCTGTCAGAAGAGCCATATCCTAAGGCCATTTAATAGGTTTCAGAATGAGTTACTCCCTTAGAATGAATAACTATAGGGGGAAATTTATCAAATCTTGGAAGTAGATAAAGTGGAGAAGTTGCCATTAGCAACGAGTCAGCTAGTGACTGTCAGTTATCTAGCACTTTATCCCTCTCCAAGATTTGATAAATCTCCCCCAAAATTAATTTTTTGTTGATTTGTACTGGAAATCTACAACAAATAATGAGGCTATTTTAGATTAATCAATTCACAATTTCTTAATTATTCATTTACATTTAAAATTATCAACGAGTGATATTCTTGTTATCACTCATTGGTATGCAGTCAGGAAGCCGACAGTCGAAATGCCGGCCGCCGGCTTTCCGACTGTGCAATCTCGACAGAGGACTAATGATAGGCATCGAAATCCCAACACCTATCATTATCCCTACGGCGGGAGCCTGACACCCGGCATACCGAACGAAGGTAAGCCGGTCGACGGACGTGGACAGCCGCGGGGGGAGGGTTAGGTTAGGGGCTCTCGGGAGGGACTGAGGGTTAGGCACCCCCCTGGGAGTGTTAGTTAGGCTAGGGGAAGGAGGGTTAGGGTTAGGCACCCCCCCAGGAGGGTTAGGTTTAGGGTGTGGGGATGGGGGGTTAGGTTTAGGCACTTATGGGGGGTTAGGGTTAAGCACTAGGGGGGGGAGGTTAGGGTTGGGTACCCCTAAGGGAGGGTTAGGGTTAGGGGGGAGAGGGTTAGGTATAGTTAGTTTACTTACCTATCAGATTCTTCACTGCTGCCGGTCTTTCAGCGTCGGGATTTGAACATAGGTCCGACGGTCATTCATACCGATCCCCACTCATTGCTCATCTTCAATGGTGCTCCGGCCAATCAATTTTTCAAACACATGGCAGGAGCTGATTGGCTGGAGCACCATTTCAGATACGTAACGAGTGATAACAAGAATATCACTTATTGATAAATTTGGGCCTTAGTTTGAGGTCATCCTGATTGTTGTCTTTAAATTTATGTTGATAGCAGAGAGGTTCTAGAAGGATCTGATGTTAATTAGAAATGTGTGGGTTTGGTTCTCAGAGAACCAACGACAACCGAGTTTAGGGGTACTGAGTCGAACCGAGTGCGGAAACACAGAGTCCCGTTTCGGATCTTCCTGCTGTTCGGAACTCGGAATTAAAAAACTAACTCGGCTTTTGGATTGCAGGCTAACAGGTCACAATTATTAAATTTTAGCTGTTTTGTTTTGTTTTTAAATAAATACGTAGAGATCCAAAACTAAAACACATGAGGGTGGTTTTGCAAAACCAAAACACGAAGATGAATCCAGTTCCAAATAGGGGTGAGCGGGTTCGGATTTCTGAAATCCGAACCCCCCCGAGCCCCCCCGATCCGAGTCCGATCCGAGTCAGGCTCGACTTTTCCCGCCTGACTCGGATCTGACATCGAGGCAAAACGTCATCATCCCGCCTTCCGAGTCTCGCGGGTTTTGGATCCTATATAAGGTACCCGCGTCGGCGCCATTTTCTCACTCGGCTGTGGACAGTGAAGAGGGAGGGTGGGAGTTAGTGCTGTGTAGTGTAGTGTAGTGTAGTGCTGCTGTTGTCCACTACTTCAAAGTCCATAGGGGCTGGCTGTGTTGTGCTGTGCTGCTGTTGTTAATAGGGGCTGTGTCCACTACTTCAAAGTCCATAGGGGCTGGCTGGACTGTGTTGTGCAGTCAGTTCTCCATAGGGGCTGTGTCCACTCCAAAGTCCTGTGCAGTGTCCCAGTCCTAAAGGGGTGCTGTAGTGTTGTCCAGGGGGTGCTCTGTCCATCAGGGGTGCTCCCCCCAAGTGCTAAAAAAATAATATATTTTCTGTGTTTGTGAATTGTGTGCGCAGTAGCCGCACGTGCATCAACAAAGTAGTGCCAAGCGTGCGCCTGTGTCATAAGTAAAGGGCCGGCTGGCTTGACCGTTAAAGGGTGCTGTAACCCCCGAAAGTACACTCCAGTCCAAACCAAAAAAAAATTATTTTCTGTGTTTGTGAATTGTGTGCGCAGTAGCCGCACGTGCATCAACAAAGTAGTGCCAAGCGTGCGCCTGTGTCATAAGTAAAGGGCCGGCTGGCTTGACCGTTAAGGGTGCTGTAACCCCCGAAAGTACACTCCAGTCCAAACCAAAAAAAAAATTATTTTCTGTGTTTGTGAATTGTGTGCGCAGTAGCCGCACGTGCATCAACAAAGTAGTGCCAAGCGTGCACCTGTGTCATAAGTAAAGGGCCGGCTGGCTTGATCGTTAAGGGTGCTGTAACCCCCGAAAGTACACTCCAGTCCAAACCAAAAAAAAAATTATTTTCTGTGTTTGTGAATTGTGTGCGCAGTAGCCGCACGTGCATCAACAAAGTAGTGCCAAGCGTGCGCCTGTGTCATAAGTAAAGGGCCGGCTGGCTTGACCGTTAAGGGTGCTGTAACCCCCAAAGTACACTCCAGTCCAAACCCAAAAAAAAATTATTTTCTGTGTTTGTGAATTGTGTGCGCAGTAGCCGCACGTGCATCAACAAAGTAGTGCCAAGCGTGCGCCTGTGTCATAAGTAAAGGGCCGGCTGGCTTGACCGTTAAGGGTGCTGTAACCCCCGAAAGTACACTCCAGTCCAAACCTAAAAAAAAATTATTTTCTGTGTTTGTGAATTGTGTGCGCAGTAGCCGCACGTGCATCAACAAAGTAGTGCCAAGCGTGCGCCTGTGTCATAAGTAAAGGGCCGGCTGGCTTGACCGTTAAAGGGTGCTGTAACCTCCGAAAGTACACTCCAGTCCAAACCAAAAAAAAATTATTTTCTGTGTTTGTGAATTGTGTGCGCAGTAGCCGCACGTGCATCAACAAAGTAGTGCCAAGCGTGCACCTGTGTCATAAGTAAAGGGCCGGCTGGCTTGACCGTTAAGGGTGCTGTAACCCCCGAAAGTACACTCCAGTCCAAACCTAAAAAAAAATTATTTTCTGTGTTTGTGAATTGTGTGCGCAGTAGCCGCACGTGCATCAACAAAGTAGTGCCAAGAGTGCGCCTGTGTCATAAGTAAAGGGCCAGCTGGCTTGACCGTTAAAGGGTGCTGTAACCCCCGAAAGTACACTCCAGTCCAAACCAAAAAAAAATTATTTTCTGTGTTTGTGAATTGTGTGCGCAGTAGCCGCACGTGCATCAACAAAGTAGTGCCAAGCGTGCGCCTGTGTCATAAGTAAAGGGCCGGCTGGCTTGACCGTTAAAGGGTGCTGTAACCCCCGAAAGTACACTCCAGTCCAAACCAAAAAAAAATTATTTTCTGTGTTTGTGAATTGTGTGCGCAGTAGCCGCACGTGCATCAACAAAGTAGTGCCAAGCGTGCGCCTGTGTCATAAGTAAAGGGCCGGCTGGCTTGACCGTTAAGGGTGCTGTAACCCCCGAAAGTACACTCCAGTCCAAACCAAAAAAAAAATTATTTTCTGTGTTTGTGAATTGTGTGCGCAGTAGCCGCACGTGCATCAACAAAGTAGTGCCAAGCGTGCGCCTGTGTCATAAGTAAAGGGCCAGCTGGCTTGACCGTTAAGGGTGCTGTAACCCCCGAAAGTACACTCCAGTCCAAACCTAAAAAAAAATTATTTTCTGTGTTTGTGAATTGTGTGCGCAGTAGCCGCACGTGCATCAACAAAGTAGTGCCAAGCGTGCGCCTGTGTCATAAGTAAAGGGCCGGCTGGCTTGACCGTTAAAGGGTGCTGTAACCCCCGAAAGTACACTCCAGTCCAAACAAAAAAAAAATATTTTCTGTGTTTGTGAATTGTGTGCGCAGTAGCCGCACGTGCATCAACAAAGTAGTGCCAAGCGTGCGCCTGTGTCATAAGTAAAGGGCCGGCTGGCTTGACCGTTAAAGGGTGCTGTAACCCCCGAAAGTACACTCCAGTCCAAACCAAAAAAAAATTATTTTCTGTGTTTGTGAATTGTGTGCGCAGTAGCCGCACGTGCATCAACAAAGTAGTGCCAAGCGTGCGCCTGTGTCATAAGTAAAGGGCCGGCTGGCTTGACCGTTAAAGGGTGCTGTAACTCCCAAAGTACACTCCAGTCCAAACCAAAAAAAAATTATTTTCTGTGTTTGTGAATTGTGTGCGCAGTAGCCGCACGTGCATCAACAAAGTAGTGCCAAGAGTGCGCCTGTGTCATAAGTAAAGGGCCGGCTGGCTTGACCGTTAAAGGGTGCTGTAACCCACAAAGTACACTCCAGTCCAAACCAAAAAAAAAAGTATTTTCTGTGTTTAGCCGCACGTATATATCAAATCGATATAACATAAATGGAGGACCAAACTTTCTCCGATAAAAATAAAATAGAGAAAGATCAAGAACCACTTCCTCCTAGTGCTGAAGCTGCTGCCACTAGTCATGACATAGACGATAACATGCCATCAACGTCGTCTGCCAAGGCCGATGCCCAATGTCATAGTAGAGGGCACATACAATCCCAAATGGCAAAGTTCAGGAAAATGACCTTGAAAAAGACATTTAAATCAGCTGAAGAGAAACGTAAACTTGCCAATATGCCATTTACGACACGGAGTGGCAAGGAACGGCTAAGGTCGATCCCTAGTATGTTCATGACTAGTGGTTCAGCTTCACATGACGATGGAAGCACTCCTCCCACTAAAAAAATCAAAAGAGTTAAGCTGGCAAAAGCACAGCGAAGAACTGTGCTTTCTAAGAAGATATCACAAATCCCCAAGGAGAGTCCAAGTGTGGTGGTGGTTGCGATGCCTGACCTTCCCAGCACTGGACGGGAAGAGGTGGCTCTTTCCACCATTTGCACGCCCCCTGCAAGTGCTGAAAGGAGCACCCACAGTCCACTTGCTGATATGCAAATTGAAGATGTCACTGTTGAAGTACAACAGGATGAGGATACTGGTGTAGCTGGCGCTGAGGAGGAAGTTGGCGAGGAGGATTCTGATGGTGATGTGGTTTGTTTAAATCAGGCACCGGGGGAGACAGTTGTTGTCCGTGGGATGAAAAAGCCCATCACGGTCATGCCTGGGCAGAAGACCAAACATTCCACCTCTTTGGTCTGGCAATATTTCTATCCAAATCCGGACAACAACTGTCTTGCCATATGTACCATATGTAAAGGTGAAATAAGTAGGGGTAGGGACGTCAACCACCTAGGAACATCCTCCCTTATACGGCACCTGCAGCGCGTTCATAAAAAGTTACTGTCAAGTTCAGAAACTTTGGCTCAGACCGTAAGCAGTCCAGGGACACCTAAATCCCGTTGTCCTGTTGTATCCAAGCGCCTGCAAACCACACCGTCAACTCCCTCCTCGTCAATTTCCTCCTTAGTCAGGATCGGAAGTAGTCCTGCAGGCCATATCACTGGCATGACTGACTCTCCTATCCGGGATTCCTCCGGAGGATCCTGCATTGCTACGCCTACTGCTGCCGCTGCTGCTGTTGCTGCTGCTGCTGGGAGTCGTTCATCATCCCAGAGAGGAAGTAGGAACACCACTACTTTTACTAAACAATTGACCCTCCAACAGTCCTTAGCGAGGAGGATGAAGTACGACAGCAGTCATCCTGAAGCAAAACGTATAACTGAGGCCTTGACTGCTATGTTGGTGTTAGACGTGCGTCCGGTATCCGCCATTAGTGCAGTGGGATTTAGACAATTGATGGAGGTAGTGTGTCCCCGGTTCCAAATCCCGTCTAGATTCCACTTCACTAGGCAGGCGATACCGAGACTGTACAGAAACGTCAGAAAAAGTGTCCTCAGTGTCCTGAAAAATGCCGTTGTACACAATGTCCACTTAACCACGGACATGTGGACAAGTGGAACAGGGCAGACTAAGGACTATATGACTGTGACAGCCCACTGGGTAGATGTATCACCTTACGCAGCAACAGCAGCAGCGTCACCAGTAGCAGCATCTCAGAAACGCCAGCTCGTTACAAGGCAGGCTACGCTGTGTATCACCGGTTTCAGTAAGAGGCACACCGCCGACAACCTCTTAGAGAAACTGAGGGAAATCATCGCCCAGTGGCTTACCCCACTTAGACTCTCCTGGGGATTTGTGATATCTGACAACGCCACCAATATTGTGCGGGCATTACATCTGGGCAAATTCCAGCACGTCCCATGTTTTGCTCACACAATAAACTTGGTGGTGCAGAATTTTCTGAAAAGCGACAGGGGCGTGCAGGAGACGCTTTGGGTGGCCCGAAAAATTTCTGGCCACTTTCGCCATTCAGCGACTGCGTGCCGAAGACTGGAGCGCCAGCAAACACTCTTGAACCTGCCCCGCCATCACCTGAAGCAAGAGGTTGTGACGCGGTGGAACTCAACCCTCTATATGCTTCAGAGGATGGAGGAGCAGCAAAAGGCCATACAAGCCTATACATCCACCTATGACATAGGCAAAGGAGGGGGTATGCACCTGACTCAAGCGCAGTGGAGAATGATTTCCGTGTTGTGCAAGGTTCTTCAGCCCTTCGAACTTGCCACACGTGAAGTCAGTTCAGACACTGCCAGCTTGAGTCAGGTCATTCCCCTCATCAGGCTTTTGCAGAAGCAGCTGGAGAAAGTGAAGGAGGAGCTAAGACGGAGCGATTCCGCTCGGCATGTGGGACTTGTGGATGAAGCCCTTCATTCGCTTTGCCAGGATTCCAGGGTGGTCAATCTGTTGAAATCAGACCACTACATTTTGGCCACCGTGCTCGATCCTAGGTTTAAAGCCTATGTGGTGTCTCTCTTTCTGGCCGACACAAGCCTGCAGAGGTGCAAAGACCTGCTGGTGAACACACTGTCAGCTGAAGCGGAACGTGACACGTCAACGGCTCCTTCTTCATTTTCTCCCGCAACTGGGGCTGCCAGGAAAAAACTTAGGTATCCTAAGCAACCCGCTGGCGGTGATGCAGGGCAGGCAGGACCAAGTTTGGACATCTGGTCCGGACTGAAGGACCTGGCAACAATTTCTGACATGTCTACTGTCACTGCATATGATACTGTCACCATTGACAGAATGGTGGAGGATTACATCGGTGACAGCATCCAAGTAGGCATGTCAGACAGTCCATACCTGTACTGGCAGGAAAAAGAGGCAATTTGGAGGCCCCTGTACAAACTGGCTCTATTTTACCTGAGTTGCCCCCCCTCCAGTGTGTACTCCGAAAGAGTGTTTAGTGCAGCCGGGAACCTTGTCAGCGAAAGGCGTAGGAGGTTGCTTCCACAGAATGTGGAGAAGATGATGTTCATCAAAATGAATTATCAGCTCTTCCAGGGAGACCAGCCTCCAGAACGTACAGAGGGACCTGTGGTGGTGGATTCAAGTGGGGACGAGTTAATACTTTGTGAGGATGAGGATGTACACACTGAAGAGGGTGAGGAATCGGTGGATGAGGAGGATGAGGATGACATCTTGCCTCCGTAGAGCCAGTTTGTGCAGGGACACATTAATTGCCAGCTTGTTTTGTGGGGGCCCAAACGAACCAATCATTTCAGCCACAGTTGTGTGGCAGACCCTGGCGCTGAAATGATTGATTTGTTAAAGTGTGCATGTCCTGTTTATACAACATAAGGGTGGGTGGGAGGGCCCAAGGACAATTCCATCTTGCACCTCTTTTTTTCTTTGCATTATGTACAGTTTGGGGCCTAGTTTTTCTAACTGCCATCCTGTCTGCCACTGCAGTGTCACTCCTAGATGGGTCACGTGTTTGTGCCGCCCACTCGTGTCGCTTAGCATAGTCATCCAGCTACCTCGGTGCAACCTTTTGGACATAAAAACACTATTGTGAGGTGTGAGGTGTTCAGAATAGACTGGAAATGAGTGGAAATTAAGGTTATTGAGGTTAATAATAGCATAGGAGCAGAAAAACCTACAAATTCTGTGATTTTAGCTGTTTTTATGCTTTTTTTCAAAAAAATACAGATCCAAAACACAAAACCCAGAACCCAAAACACGGAAGGGTGGTTTTGGCAAAACCAATCCAGATCCAAAACACGAAGAAAGATCCAGATCCAAAACCAAAACACAAAACACGAAAAGTGGCCGGTGCACACCCCTAGTTCCAAAACAGTGACCAAAACATGGGGGTGTCGGAGCACATCTCTAGTGTTAATAATGGTTGGCTATTTATTACTTTAGTACTATAAATTTAAACCTGCTAACCCCCTCTAAAAACAAATTTAAATTACAGAAGAAAACAAAGTAGCTAAAAATTATTCTTGGCTTAATCAGCATACAGTATAGCAAAATATGCAAAATATGTGAAATAAGTTTTGGTCACCGGTCTCCCCTACTAAACAGCAACAGTAATTGTCAGTTGCTGTTAATATTATTATTGTCTATTTATATAGTACCAACAATTAACACAGTGCTGTACAGAGAAAATACGCCCTTCGTATCTGTCTCTGTGCCATTGAAACTTAAGGCCCTACACACTAGATGATATTTTGCACAATTCGCCCAATTTTCGACGAATCGCAAAGACATTGTGCGAAATATGTGCAAATCGTGAGTGTCCACTCACGATAAAGATGCCGATGCGCGTACCCGCGGGTCGTATGTCGTATCTTCAGATCTTGCCTACTGCAGGCAAGATTTGCTAATCTTGTACACGATTTCGTGCAGATCGTTTGTGTTTTTGCACTAACGATCTATCGCACGATCTATCATCCAATTTGCGTCACTTGACAGACATATAGATGGCTACGCCCCATCTTAAATTTATGGAGCTGTGGAAGATGCGGAACCGGTTGCTGAGGACTCCAAAGGTGTTCTCCACAATACGGTGTGCCCTGAAAAGCCTGTAAAGCCTGTAGATGTGCTTCTCTTTGGTCAGGCCCTTTTGCGCGTATGGCTTCATATTGTGTTCGTGTAGTGCGAAAGCCTCGTCAGCCACAAACACAAAGTTTAGGCCATGCTTTGTTTCCAGTACAGTCGGCACGTTTAGGGTCTGATTAAAGGTCCCACCATCCGAAGCATGGCCATTCTTGACAACATCAACAAACAGAAATTTGTAATTGGCATTCACTACCGCCATGAGAACAATACTGAAGTACCCCTTATAATTATAATAGTAGGATACACTGTTGGCAGATGGGCTTATGCGGATATGTTTCCCATGGATGGCTACCCCGATGAGTAAAAAAATACACTGGGGGAAAATTAATTATTTTCTCGCGCCATATCTTCCGTCTAAACTGACAGGTTGACAATTCAATTGTTTGTGCTGGTGGACGTGGGTTAATGGGCGTCAATTACTTATCACATATGTTGCACCCAAATGCACCGGATGCATAAAGCGCCTAAACCTTTGCAAGGTACTGGGCGCGCTGCGTTTGGGCGCTAAAAACCAGACTTTTTGCGGATTTGTGCTCGACACCTCAGGAGGGTGCAAGCAGAAGTACTGGGCACCAGCGGCGCTCATGCCCATCAGCACAAAACAATTGAAGACACGCCCATTGACATAAATTAACTCTTTATTGCCACATGACCAGTGTGGAACTTTCCTCTATGCTCATAACCTACAATTTATATTGTTAACATTGGGACTCATAACAAAAGTCCAACAACATAATTTTAACATACCATGAGACCCATTTTTTTTCTTTTATTTCCAGTTTGCTCATTTTATAGAACACTAGCTGTATTGCCTGGAGCAGAGAGGCTGTATTGCCTCTCTGTCTCCTCCCCGCTCTTTCTCTCCCTTCTCTCCCACTTGCTCTCTCTCCCTTTTCCCCAAAACGTTCTCCTCATCTCTCTCCCTCCTCTCTTTCCCACGCCAACACTTTTCCCCACTACTCCTTCACCACCCCTTGTCTCTCTCTATCACTGCCCCCTCACCCTCCCCTTTGCATCTCGGACAAAGGTGGGAGGGGGTCAGAGTTCATATCAACTGTCATTACTATCCAATGTGATGACATCATTTCTATCAGCAGTCGATTTTATTATACAGATTTCTAGAAATCATTTAATGCAATGGTTCTTATATTGATAAGTGCAATGGACTAATCAGTAATTACTGTTACAGTATATGGAATGTTTGGGTTTTAGAGTTTTCAGAAAATGTTAATTGTTTTCCATAATGTGTACCACAATGGCTAAATTACATTCACAAATGATCTGTCTTCCCACATTACCTATGGTTTTATTAAATGTTGGCATTTCCCTCTAATTATAGGAGGTGCTCATTTAGGTGTGTCCAACATTATAAGTGAGCAGCAGAAATAATTATACTGTTACACTATATTATTCTTTCTGCTTTTTTGAACTGTACACTTTGTATATGCCCTATTGACCCCATACCTGTGCATATAAATAACAGTAATATATCTATACCTGACTATAGTTTTGCATAAAAAGAGCTAGGCTTATTTATTACTATGTCAGCAATGGAGTGGAAAAATCTTCGACAATTGTTACTTCTTAGTGGTACATCCTAATTATAGGCTAGACCCTGCTGGTGTTTAATTGCTTCGTACTAAATACGCCCCAGGAGAGATTCCACTAGTGATGTGTAGCAGCATGAATACAGCAGAACTAACTTTACTTTTCATCGGAAACTTCCATGGAGATCAAAATCGTTAAAAAGCTAAAAATGATGACAAAAATAAGCAACATGTATAAACATCTGAAATCTCTTTTCATTTCATGATTTACAGTACAGTTTATGCAATGTTATATATTTTAATTGAAAAACCACAAGTGATACCGTTTTCTTCCAAGCTTTCTATCTGTTGTTAAATTGTCATCCCAAGGAGGATTTTTGCATGTTACAGTAAATACTCTAGGTGGACACAACTGCGATAATATGCAAATGCTAGTTTCAGTTATTCACGTTCTGTAATAGCGAGCGCCGGAGATGCCACCTTCAATGTCTGTTGAGAGACTTTTTTTTTACGATCACTTGAAGCCCCTTCTCAGTCACCTCTCGGGACACCCATGTCTTTATGCCATCATCCCAAATGATAGTGATTCCATATGCAACAGTGGTCTCTGCATACAGTCAGTGGTACGCATACGCCGTAGGGGTTTCAGGACTTTTCACGCAAATAATTGCTCAACTGCTCAAACCTCGACATTGTGTCCAACCCTGTATTAGGCCCACGGTATTTTACTACAGTATGTCTATCCATATTCTATTGTCATTAAACTGCTAAACCAAAGGTGCATGTAAAAACAGAATTACAGTCAGTAAGGTTTATTTAGAAAAGTGCAAACACATTTTGTGATGTCATCCACCTACTTCTGTGAGTATGTGAAGAGATGAGCACATGGATTTACATTGAGGGCCTCATTTATCAATAATTATTATCATTCACAACAATAAGTTTTATCATTCACAACAATAAGTTTTATCATTCGGCTCCTAACTGCTATGTCGCAGGGTGTGTTTGAAAAATGACACAGTTAGGTGCTGCTAGGTTGGTACTTTATCTCAGCCAACTTTATCTCCAGCCAAGGCTAAGTAAATAAACCCCAAAATCTCTGAGGATTCTGTTGGTGCAGATGAAACTCTGGGGGTCATTCAGACCCGCTTGCGAGCGCAGGACGCTCGCAAGCGGGTCGATGTTACCCTAATGCGCATGCGCACGATGAAGGGAGCTCCGTCATGCGCATGCGCGAGACCCGGACAGCGTCAGCCAAGCTGTCGCTCCAGGTCTCACACCAAAGGGGCCGTGCTGTCGATGGTGACTGACAGCACGCCCCCTTTGGTGGGCGTGCCGGGGGCGTGGCTGCCAGACGGAGGCGTTCCCATGGGAACGCCTACCGTCTGAGTCCGGCCCCACTGACATCACTAGTGATGTCAGTGGGAGTGATTTTGGCTCTGATAGAGCCAAAATCACTCCAGGTCTTGCGGTCAGCGAGACCCTACAGCAGGGTCTCGTCGCAAGCCATCAAGATCATCGCGACCATCTTTTTGGCCGCTCGCATATGCTGTGGGTGGTCACCCACAGCTATGCGAGCGGCCAGGAGGCCGCTCCATTTTTAGGTAGGAGGGCCCTGATTCAGAGCGAGCGCTCTGGTCAGAGCGTCCGGCTCTGAATCAGGCCCTCTGTTCCAAGGGTCACATTACGCTTTTTATCATTTACTCCAGCAGCAACATCCCATGATGCAATTCCTATTAAACTGACGTAATTTTTTTTGGTGCAGCTGAAATTGGGTACGGGAGGCTACGTACGCGTTTCACCATTTACAGTACAGTACTTCATTCTGAGTATCATAACTCTGATGAAGTAGATATTTATTAAATTAATTGGTCCTTACCAATAACAATTACAGTACCAAGTCACCTTATGAAACATCCATCAAACTCCAAATTAGTTCTAAAAGGTGTTAAAACCACCTTTCATCTCAACACATTATCCTCTGCACATCTCTGTGTCAGTGCTATAGTCAATCAGTCCCTGAAATTGTGATTTAGGTATATTCTTGAGGATAACTGGCAGGTACAGTAGCATGTAAGTTGAGCTGGGATCAGTGCTCAGTTCAATGTGTGGGACTGGTTCGTTTGGAAAGGGGATAACATGCCCATGACATACCCATAACACATCCATTACACTCCCATGACACACCCATGACATTCCCATAACACATCCATTACACTCCCATAACACACCCATGACACACTCATTACACTCCCATAACATGCCCATGACACTCCCATAACATGCCCATGACACACCCATGACACACCCATAACACGCCCATGACACTCCCATAACATGCCCATTACACTCCCATAACATGCCCATTACACTCCCATAACACGCCCATGACACTCCCATAACACACTCATGACACACCCATAACACACCCATGACACACCCATAACACGCCCATTACACTCCCATAACACGCCCATGACACACCCATAACATGCCCATGACACACCCATAACACGCCCATGACACTCCCATAACACGTCCATTAATCTCCCACAACATGCCCATGATACTCCCATAACACACCCATGACACTCCCATAACATGCCCATGACACACCCATAACACGCCCATGACACACCCATAACACGCCCATGACACTCCCATAACACACCCATTACACTCCCATAAAATGCCCATTACACTCCCATAACACGCCCATTACACTCCCATAACACGCCCATTACACTCCCATAACACGCCCATGACACTCCATAACATGCCCATGACACACCCATAACATGTCCATGACACTCCCATAACACGCCCATGACACACCCATAACACGCCCATGACACACCCATAACACACCCATGACACCCCCATAACACACCCATTACACTCCCATAACATGCCCATGACACTCCCATAACATGTTCATTACACTCCCATAACACGCCAATGACACTCCCATAACACACCCATAACACTCTCATAACATGCCCATTACACTCCCATAACACACCCATGACACTCCCATAACACACCCATGACACACCCATGACACACCCACAACACACCCATTACACTTTTATAACACGCCCATGACACTCCCATAACATACCCATGACACTCCCATAACACACCCATGACACGCCCATAACACACCCATTACACTCCCATAACACGCCCATTACACTCCCATAACATGCCCATTGCACTCTTATAACACGCCCATGACACTCCCATAACACACCCATGACACTCCCATAACACACCCATGACACTCCCATAACACGCCCATGACACACCCATAACACACCCATTACACTCCCATAAAATGCCCACGAGGCAGACTTTTTTGTGTTAACTTCAGGCCACCTCCCAGTCACCAGCCAGGAACACCCATTACTTTGTCACCCTATATCTGATACCCTCTGTCCCGACAGCCAGGGCCGTAGGGAGGGCGGTGCGGCCGGCATCTCTGCACAGAGCGGAGTCCTTCACACTTCCCGGCGCCGGAGGTCTGCAGGAAGAGACCTCCAGCTGTGGTGCGCGGCATACAAGAATGTTGGCACAGGATCTCGCCCGCCCTCCTCCCCCTGGAAGGAAAGGTAAGCGCTCAGGGGGAGGAGGGGGGCGGAGTGGGAGCGAGAGCACAGGGCGCACTGCCGTCCAGCTACTGCGCTGCCGACGGCATCAGCATCCCTGTGTGTACACTCTGTGTAATGCATGGGCTGTAGGGCTTTTCTGAAATGTACACGCATATGCAGTAGCAAATAATCAATCAACTAGGTGATCACCTCTGAGTCAGGCCCTTAGTGTTTAAAGTCTTTTTTATTACGAGTATCTTTAAAGATTTTGATTCTCACCCTAACCTCCCCAAACCTCAGTAAGGGGTTATGCAGAGATGGACATAAACACGTTGTTTTGCCCTTTGAATCTGTGCCAAATAGTCTTTTGCATGCCCAACGCAGAGCATCCAGCACTTACGGCTCCTTGGTTCTGGTCCCAGACAGGTGCGGGAAAGTGTGTGCAGAGTAGTGATGTGCGTCGACCCCCATGTTTTGGATCTGTATCTCCTTCAAGGTTTTGGATCTGGATTTGGTTTTGCAAACCACCCTCAAGTGTTTTGGTTTTGGATCTGAATTTTTTAAAATAAAAAATAGATAAAAAGTAAAAAAAAAATAGCTAAAACATGTAATTATTACAATCCAAAACCCGAAATTCGGATTTAAAATCCGAATTCCGAACCGCAAAAAAAATCAGAACCATGACCCGGATTTACCCGGATCTCCTTAGGAGATTAGAACTGCAACTCAGATTTACCCGGATTCACGAAATTCGGGTGGATTCGGATTTCTGGAGAACCGAACCACACATCTCTAGTGCAGAGGCGAAAGAAATACTGTAATGGGGCATACACACTAGACAATAAAAATATATGATTCGTATCGTCCAGTGTGTATGCACCAAACAACCAACGATGCGCACTCCCGCAGGTCGTTAACGATGCTTGCTGTCGAGCAAACATACAGGCCAGTCTGATGACATTGTCAGAAAGGGCCTGTTCATGGATGTGGCAGGATGACGTCACTGAACGATATCTTTAACAATATCGTTTAGTGTGCAAGTTCAAGGGAAATATTTAATCAATATCGCTCACGACACACATCGTCTAACGTGTATGAGGCTTAAGGGTATACTCATGCAGCCTCAATCTCTTCGTACAGTATAGTGAAATGAGTAATCGGTTTTCAGTAATAAAACAAGACTATTTTGTGCCATTTTAGGACATATCTGTATGTTCCCTGCAACTTTACTACCTATGACTCACGCTGCCCAGCCATGTACTGTAATGTATATCTATTGCATGCTGATTTTGAAGCATTGTTTGCTATCAGTATTACGCCTCACATCCTGTCATATTCTGGGTGCATCTGCTCCTGCTGTCTGCTGGAGTAAGAGGATGCTTCTCGCTATGTATGCTGGTCTGGGCACAGCTCATGTCTCCGGACAGCTCTGCATATCTAACAAAAATGCATTTACTTTCTTACAGCATTTTACGTGTGTGATTATACACCAGTTGTGTCCAGGGTTGCCTACCCTCCCGATTTGGGTGGGAGCCTCCCAATAATCGGGTGCAGCTCCCGCCCCCCCGGAAAGGCAGGCAAGCCTCCCGGCAGCCGGCGATCCCCCCGACATCCCCCGCAACTTACTTTTAACCCCCGCTTTGAGGGCAGCCAGTGACGCGATTCACGTCATTTTGACCCCTGTATTATCGGCATTGTGTGGCGGGGCCAAAATGACGCGATCGTGTTACCCCGCCCCCGTGACGCCTACAAACGGCAGGCACCCGTCCGGACACGCCCCCTTTTTCGGCCACGCCCCCCGCTGCCCTGCCGATCTGGCTGCTCCCTCCCGGAAGGAGCAGCCAGAAAGTCGGCAACTATGGTTGTGTCTAACTCGGCATAGGCCTCTAAGGATGTGTGTACACCACTGTGATTATATAAATTCCTGGGCATTATTGCACATGGGAGAATGCACGAATATACTTTCTAATGTGACTGCTTAATGGCCGACACCTGCTCATTGTAGTGTAGTGACCAGCATCTGCACAGTGGTAACTCACAAAGAAAAAAGGATCTCAGACTGCACATAATTGGAGGTGCTAGCTGTGGAGAACATTGATATATACACAAAGAAGAAATACAAGTGCACAACTCCAAATTAACTGATTATATATAAATAAATACATTTTACAGTAAATACAATAGAGGTTTTTGGCATGATCTTGGCCAAGCTTATGGGCCTGCCCACCATATCCGGGTAACCTCTTGTCGGGCAGGTCCCTAACATACTAGGGTTCAAATCCAGAGCGCAGGACACCCCCAAACTAGCCCAGCCAAACCACCCCAAAGCACCGCTCTAATAAAAAAAGTGAAATGTAAAAGAAATAGTTAGGAGCAGCCGCTAGCCGCATATAAAGAATAAAAATAAAAAAGTGAAATACATATATATAAAAGAAACAGACAGTGAAGTATTAAAATGTGTTAAAGGAAAATGTGTTATACTGCGGTGCCCTGAAGCAGATCAGCAAAGCAATCCAGGGGGACCCACAACCCAAAAATGAACCAAAGCTGCACTACACAGTCTAAATATTAGCAGGACTTACCTATGCTGTGCCCTGACTGGTGTGCATATTACATTGCCAGACTCCATGCTATAACCAATGTAGTAATGGTGCTAGTCTGAGTGGGAAGTGGCTCAGGCTTCCCAGGTGTGCAAATCAATGCACTAATATTGTATTTACTGTAAAATGTATTTATTTATATATAATCAGTTAATTTGGAGTTGTGCACTTGTATTTCTTCTTTGTGTATATAACAGTGGTAACTCACCCAGCACCTGTAAGGTGACATATTGCAGTAGCTCAGAGCACAGAGCCATGTGGACGGCTACCGATCACCATCGGTCCTTGCATCTGGCTAGTAGGGTGCCTGGAACGGCACCCTGCAGCCAGAATCTCTGCAGCAGTACCGTCCGGAGCATCCTTAGGATGCTTCAGGCGTGCACACCGCTGCCCTTACAGCTCCCCGGAGTATCCTGAGAATTGTCTCAGCTTCACCCAATATAGGGCCAAATGTAATAGGGTTTAGAGTTTAGAAAATGTGAGAGGTTTTTTTTCTTTCTAAACTTTACTGTGCTCTGCTTGGGGAACACAGGGCCTGAATCAGACATGGACGTTAAGCCGTGAACGCACGCTATGGCCGATAGTCACCCATCTGCGAATGCATATGTGTCAATATGCGCATGTGCGAGACACTCACTGCCCTCGGGAATTGTGCGCTCGTAGTACACAGACTGGACGCTACTTTGAGTGACAGTGTTGTTTGTGGGTGGTAACAGGGGAAGGTGCTTATGAACGGGGGAGTGGTGCTGCGAACGCAGGCTTGTCTGGGTGTCAAAAAAGCGTTTTATGGGTGTGCATAATTAGCATGGAAGCGTCATTGTACACGTCACTTGGTTGTATTTCAGCCTGCATTGATCGCAGTGCTTGCGGTGGGGTAGGGTCGACCTCAAGGGCTGCGAGCAGCTCCGATGGCTCTCGATGGTTCGGATTAATCATACACTTCCTGGAGATGACGTGTGTTAAGAAAGAAAAGTGGACGTCTTTAAGCTGGCGAGCGATCACTCTGCCATCGCTCTCTAAGACATAGAGGGCGTCCTTACACCAGACAGTACGATCATGGAATTTGCATACCCGCCCCCTTTGGGCTGCGAGAGAGAGCGCAGCTTAGCGTCTGGATCAGAATCACCCCCACGCTGTCAGAACAGCAAACGGAGCCTGAGAAGCGACCAGAGTGACGGAGGGAGCCGGCCAGGACCTGCCCAGCTGACAGCAGGTTAATGTAACCCGCTGTATGCCACCTCATAATTTTACATAATACATAATTTTTGGAACTTGATGAATAGCCGAATTTCCATATCCCCATACTAATGTACTAATGTATGGGGAGTGTGGAAGTCAACACAGGCAGACTTAACCAGGAAATATCAGTGATATCTCCTGTTCTAAGTGTCTTAATGAATACTAAACAAATGGTAATTAAGGAAAATATCCTTAAAACCGTTATTTTAGTGTTGATGAATAGGCCCCACAGTGAGCTACATTACAAAGTAGGAATGACCAAAAGAAAGTTACAAGGTATAAATGTAAATAAACAGTACATTTTTATTTATTAAAACATACAACTACTGTCCTGGATATACAAATTGCAGAAAGGTTTTTATCTAGTGCAGACAATAATTGACGAGAACTTACAAAAAAAAAAATATATAACCAAATAAATTTTAAAACAGTATCACATGATAAAATAGGACATAATAATTGATATACCTTAAAATAAAGCATAAAATAAAAGGTAAAAATCTCACTTAAGTTGCTATACAGAATCTAGAAGCTTCCTCAGGCAGTTGAGGGGAGTAACCAAAAATTGTTGTTATACCCTTGTGAAGTACCAGAGATATTCCTAATTTTTCCTGCTATTCTATGGGGTTGGATGGAAATCCATTTTCTCTAGTTCGGCTGCAGGAGTATTGGGTGCTACCCAGACATGCCCCATTCCCTATTTGCATATCTGAGCCTGCAATCAGGGTCAATCTATAGCACTGTTGTAACCGATGTTGCATTTGTCACCTGTCTCTGGCTTGTGGGGTGCCTGGAAGGGCACTTAGGTGCCTAAGGAGATACCCGGCACACTGAGGATGAGCCTGATGTCCACCCTCCTGTTCCTGACCTCATCTTCTATGACACAATGTCGCCATGTGGAGACGAGATGTAGCAGGGTCTGGCCCAGGGTCCAGAAATACCCTATTATGATACTGACTGCAACAAAAAAATTGGAGCACAGAGTACTTCCCATACAGACACAAGCATAAACTTATGTATAAACTAGACAGATAAATAGGAACATTTGCACTCAATTGTAGGCCTTGCATACATTTGTGCAACAGTTATGTTAATTATCGGGGTCTGAACGGAGCCTGAGAATTTAAATTCTTACTCGACGCGAGCGCCGGAGCAATTCATCATTGATCTGGTGCGGAAACAGCTGATGTGAAATTCAGCTGTTTCCCTGAGTTTTTTCAAGGGTCCTTTCAGAGCGGTGTAGCTACAGTAGTGCAAACAAGAGCCCCAGAGTAAGACGGAAGGAACCAGACAGGGGTGGTGGCATCAGAAAGGATCCCTTTTCACGACCCGGGACTCCTTCCCATAGGGAAGTAGCAGGTAGCGGGAGCACTCGCCATCAGAGGATGGCGAGTGCTCCCGCAATCAAGCTCCGAAAATATAGTATTTTCGGAGCTTGATGAAATCCTATCCCCATACTAGTGTATGGGGACAGCGGGCCATTCCGCCAGAGGAAGGCAAGCAGTAGATATCTGCAATACTAGTGTATGGAGACAGAGGGCCGTTGACGGGAGAGAAAGGTAAGCAGGAAATATCTGTGATACTAGTGTATGGGGACAGAGGGCCATTCCGGGAGAGGAAGGTAAGCAGGAGATATCTGTGATA
Source organism: Taudactylus pleione (assembly GCA_031769625.1). Classification (NCBI taxonomy): domain Eukaryota; kingdom Metazoa; phylum Chordata; class Amphibia; order Anura; family Myobatrachidae; genus Taudactylus; species Taudactylus pleione. The sequence continues at coordinate 9,473,995 of JAUIMM010000275.1, forward strand.
CTAGTGTATGGAGACAGAGGGCCGTTGACGGGAGAGAAAGGTAAGCAGGAAATATCTGTGATACTAGTGTATGGGGACAGCGGGCCATTCCGGCAGAGGAAGGTAAGCAGGAAATATCTGTGATACTAGTGTATGGAGAGAGAGGGCCATTCCGCCAGAGGAAGGTAAGCAGGAAATATCTGTGATACTAGTGTATGGAGACAGAGGGCCATTACGGGAGAGAAAGGTAAGCAGGAAATATCTGTGATACTAGTGTATGGGGACAGCGGGCCATTCCAGGAGAGAAAGGTAAGCAGGAGATACCTGTGATACTAGTGGATGGGGACAGCGGGTCATTCCGGGAGAGAAGGTAAGCAGGAGATATCTGTGATGATAGTATATGGGGAGAGCGGGCCATTCTGAGAGAGAAAGGTGAGCAGGAGATACCTGTGATACTAGTGTATGGGGACAGTGGGTCATTCCGGGAGAGAATGGTAAGCAGGAGATATCTGTGATAATAGTATATGGGGAGAGCAGGCCATTCTGGGAGAGAAAGGTAAGCAGGAGATATCTGTGATACTAGTGTATGGGGACAGCGGGCCATTCCCGGAGAGAAAGGTAAGCAGGAGATACGACTGTGATACTAGTGTATGGGGACAGCGGGCCATTCCAGGACAGAAAGGTAAGCAGGAGATACCTGTGATACTAGTGTATGGGGACAGCGGGTCATTCCGGGAGATAATGGTAAGCAGGAGATATCTGTGATAATAGTATATGGGGAGAGCAGGCCATTCTGGGAGAGAAAGGTAAGCAGGAGATATCTGTGATACTAGTGTATGGGGACAGCGGGCCATTCCAGGAGAGAAAGGTAAGCAGGAGATACGACTGTGATACTAGTGTATGGGGACAGCGGGCCATTCCAGGACAGAAAGGTAAGCAGGAGATATCTGTGATATCTCCTGCTTTACCTTCTTGATGAATGGCCCAAAAACTTAATTTCTACAATAGGAGGTGAACATTTTTATTTTCCCTTGCTTTTGTAGAAATTAAGTGGTGATGAATAAAGCCATTAGAGAGGGACTTAGTAAGTTGCCAATTTACTTAACTAACTCAATTAACAGATTCAATGGGCTACAGTAAATTTACTAAACATCAGTTTAGGTGGGTTTTGGATACTGATGGGATCTGTCGAAGATTGACAGTGGGTTCATGGTCAAATCCACCCTATTTACTACTGTTCTTAATCCTTTAAACTGAACTCACCATCAACCCCCATGGTTTCCAAGGCCTGCTCCCACCGCAAAGCAGTATCAAAATTTAAAGTGGCAATGAGCCTAATGCCGCATTGCACGCAGTGCCGATGTTCACAGAGTTGAGCGATTTTTTTACTCAATGTACATGCGTCTAAGCAGAGCCGTAACTAGACTTTTTGGTGCCCTGTGCCAGAAAGAGCATTGGCGCCCCCCTCATTTTTCAAAGGGACATAATACACCAAAAAAGGGCCATGGCTTCATGGGGAAGGGCCACGGAAGAGATAGGAGATACCAGGAGATGCTGGGGATGAAATAAAAGGAAGCTACAAGCAATAATGATAATAAACAGAAATTTGACAGGCCCAAACAGCGCCCCCTGACCTGTGGTGCCCTGTGCGATGGCACCGGCCGCACTACCCTAGCTACGGCCCTGCGTCTGTCTGTGTTCGTCTAGTGGGCTTGATTCAGACCCGGACACTCTTTGCAGCCGCTCGCTGGCTAAAAGGGGCTGGCTATTTAAATCATGAGCTCGCACTGCGTCGCATAAAGCCACCCACCAAGTAATCGCGAGCGGCCGCACTAGGCGCTCGCACCTGTATAAAGACACCCCTTTGCCACTCGCAACACATGTCATCTCTGGCAGTTGTAGGATTCATCGGGAAGACCGAGAGCCATCGGAGCTGCTCGCAGTGCTTGTGGTAGCCTTTTCCCACCACAACATTGCGAACAGTTCAGGATAAAATATAACCCAGTCACGTGTGTAATGATGCTACTTTGCTAATTATGCACACCCATTAAACGCCGTTATGACGGTCGGGCACGCTTGCGTTCGCACACCCACACCCCCATTTACAATCACCTTCCCCTCTTACCACCCACAAACGGCACTATCTGTCACTCAAAATAGCGGCCCGACTGCGGGCTATGGGTGAGCACTTTCCAATCGCATTGACTGATTAGTGCACGCGCATTGCGACTCATATGCATGTGCAGATTGCAAAAAATTGCTCAATGCAAGCGAGCGCACCGTAGCGTCTGGGTCTGAATCAGGCCCAGAGTCACAGTTGCGATTTCAGACGCACGCATGGAGAAGTACATTGAAAATGTATTGGGCGTTCCATGGCAGGGACTGGGAGGTGGCTATTCAGCATACATGCCTACCCTCCTGGTTTTCGCAGGAGGCTCCCGATTTTTCGGGTAACCCCCGCACCCCCGGAAGGGTAGGCATTTCTCGCGCATTCTGCCCACTTCCTAGTGAAGTGGGCAGAATGAGGAGAATACCCGCGGCGATCGCGGGTTTCCGTGAAGGGGGGTGGGGCGGGGCTTAAGATGTGATTCTGCTTAATGACGCGATTCGTTAGGCCCCGCCCCCATCGGGCCCCTGCTGCTTCTCTTACCCGGGCTTCTCCCGGGAAGAGATTCTGAAAGGTAGGCAAGTATGCTATTCAGATGCACAGAGATGGTCGTGTTATGGGAATGTCGCTGAAGAGTTTGTATACATATAAGCTTAATCATTCACATTGGAGGCCATACTTAAATGGCCATAGTGTTGGTGCAAGTTCCGATGGTGTACCTAATGATGGCATCTACAGACGCACCAATTGGTATTACAGCATCTATGGACGGTAAAAGTGGCATTGGGACACGTTGATGTACACCGGGGGAAGGCTTTAGTAGTGACATTTGCATAAAGTCGCAGATGTCTTGCCTTAAAGTAAATTGCTGCTATAAATTAGGCACCTACTGTATATCATTAATATCTCACTGGGTCCAGGAAATTGGGACCTATTACATATACTCCTTTGGCTTTAAAGTCTGCAAACTAGGTGTCATGGTTTGTTATAGGGGGGTGATAGATTCATACATTTTATTACCATATGAACCTCCAACATCGGCGAATCATTATTCTAGGTCCCGCTAAAGACTAATTGATTGGTTTCTTATATCAGAATCATGATTATAATACTAATAACTACACTAATTCTCGGATAGCTCCTTCCTACTATTTTGTAGTTTGTCTATTACAATCTGAATGAAGGTGCTACTGAGTCATGACAGGGGAGCTGACTCTCTCGTGTCTCCATTTATGTGAATGATGGACACATTCTACCTTTTACTAAAGCTGTAAAGTTCCCCTAATGCAGTTTGCAAATGTTTGTAGGAATCATAAAATGAACATTTCCAGAAACAATATCCTTCCTGAATACATTTAAAGACTTACTGAAAACCTTTTGCTGCATTGTCAATTTTACATAGCTTGAGAAGCCGTTTTGATCATCTAAACACTGTATGATCGCAAACATATCGGGAGATTAGCTAGAACAAAATATTAATAAAGAAAATATTATTGTCTCCTTAAGTGGTAATAATAGCTGTTGCTAGTCGCAGCCCTTGTTGCTGACCACTTGTGTTTTCTAAATCACCATTTACCAGCCTTAAAGTTTAACACTGGTGATACTCAGGTGTGATTGGGGGTGTTGAGGGTAAGTACCAAATGGTGTGTACTAACTAAGGTAGAAACATTTTTATTTCATTCTTGCTAAACAGCTACTGTAAATGCCCTTTGCTGACCAGCTGCTGAAGCTGGACAGCATGGAAAAGTTTAATATATTAAATCTCCGCTTACAGTGATAGCCAGCTCCTACGCTGGTAAGAACAGGGACTAATGACTTTGTTAGAGGTGAGCGTTATAATAGAAATCAAATGTTCTTTGCTGATAAGCGCATTGTGGTGAGGGTTTGGGTGATGATAGGTTGGGAATGGTCAGGGCCGGATTGATGGCCACATGGGCCTGGAGCTGAAAATGACCAAGGGCCTATTATGAGAAGCAGAGGAGGTGTGACCAGTGCTGTGTGGGTGTGGCCAGTGCCATGTGGGTGTGTACACCAACTATACTCTTAGCCCCAATGTCTCCGTTAATATGTAAAAGAAAAATTGCTTCATTTTGTGAGGCAAATAGAGATACAATTTTACTACTTATGATTTATGGCTGAAGGTGTGGAGAGCAGATGGCCAGTCAACATCATGTTGTCATGACAATGGGCTTATTTTTATGTTGAGGCCTGGAGCTGTAGCTCCATCCACCCCATTGTTAATCTGGCCCTGGGAATGGCAATTGTGCTATTACATCCCTTTATAAGGGACAAGAGCATAATTACCAGCTGTCTGTAATTTCTAGGGCTATTCCCAGATCTTAAAGAATTACCCCTGGATTTTCTTTTCCTCTTGAAACGTCCCAATTTTTCAATACTGTGCAACTGTACCTTCTCATATTCTGTGTAATAAATGCAAGTCTTATTATCCAGTCTTGTTCTCTGATCTCTATAAGTTAATATATAGGAAGGATTACAATGAAGTTCAGTAAGTCTTCATTTGGTTTCTAATGCATTATTGATTAAACAATGTTATCCAACATCACCAGAATAAAAATAATAAGGCAACTGTCCCTGCCAAACCATGTATATATCTAAGGTAAATAAAAATACATCAAAAAGTTATTAATTCTTGGCTACTCTCCTGGAATGCCATCAGCTAAGACTACACTCTTGGACCAAGTGAAACGCGCCATCGTGGTACTGCCCTCTGCTGTGTGATGACATGAGTTGTGGCAAAGAATTATTGAGCAGTAGGTGTGAAATACAGAAAGGATGACATAACCCCTTTAGCGAGTGCTAAAGGGGTTAAGCATCATTGTTAAATGGTGCCCTCAGTTCTTTTATTTTTAAATATACTCTTTGATATCCATCCGGTGGATTTCTGTTGGAGATGGCTGTCTCTGCTCATCAGGTCTGGCCTGACCTAAATGTGATGGTCCATCAGCAAGCTATCTGTGACAGGCAGCTTAGCACATTGTCTGTCATTGCATAGCGGGGAGCTCACGCTGCAAGAAAGTTCAACCTTGACAGAGTCCTCTGGTGTCCCCAGTGCTGTCAGCACAAGTACAGGGCATGTCATAAGGGAGATTCGAGTCAGGCGTCAGTTTGAGAGGGAATATAACAGGATCCGGTCTAAAGATCTGCAGTAAAAACATAGACAATGTCTATATAGACACCAGATGTTAGACAGGCAATAGGCCGACATGGACAACATGTCCACACACTAAAGGTCGACATGTAAGAATGTCGACAGCTACTGCGCCGTAGGGGATTTCAAGATTTTTTGCGCATGTGCAGTTGCAAATAATTGCTCAACTGCATGAGCATTGCCTTTGTGTACTGACGGCCTGGGCCTCTGACTCAAGCCCATTACGTGCGATCCAATAAAGTACTGTATTTTCTAGACCTTCCTTTTGCATCTTTCAGCAAAGTTATTAAATCTTGTACACAAAGGACCTTATGTGATAATTATAAAATAAGTGCCACCTGCACTGCACTATATCATGCATATATTGTGTTCCTAAAAGTGCAAAAGATGTCCCATTAAAAGTAAAGGATGAGGCACAATCTTCTTCACCTCCAAGGATGTGTAAATAATAAGACTTTTATGGGGAAAAACATGGATGGGGCCCTGCAGGGAGACACCCCCCTTCCCCAATAAATAGGCCTCTGCACCCGTAAATCACTTACCATTGCATGTTGTATTGGCCATTATGGCTTGGGTACGGGATGCCGGAGCTTGGATGCTTGGGATCATGTCAGGGTTAGTATCCTAACCCTCCCCCTCTCCCTACCCCTCCCTTCCTGGTGCCTGCCCTAAACCTAACTTCTCTCCTAGTGCCTAAACCTAACCTTCCCCTGACCACACCATAAACCTAACCCTTCCACCTATGTACCTAACCCTAACTCTCCCCCAAGTGGCTAACCCTAACCCCTAACCCTCCCCCATTACTTACCATCAGGATGCCAGTGGTTAGGAAGCCAGCGCCGGGATTCTGACAGGAGACAGGATTCCGTCGCCGGCATTCTACGAATGGCATAATGGTGTGATAATAAACCACCTTTTTTTGGGCTAGCCCAACTCATTTGGTTCCACTTATGTGAGGCCACTTTCAGAATTGTTTTCAGGGCAACTTAAAATTCCCAACCCGCCCCTGTTTATACAGGTAATGCTTTTAAAACGTATTCATCACCTGTGTATTACATACCAATAATCTGATCTGGCTGTTAACTAAAACCATATATTAGTGCCACAAGCCATATTTAATAAAAACTACGAAGACAACCAAGTAAAATGTTTCTTAATGATAAGTGCCTAACACAGAAGCTGTTTTGTTCTGGTGCTCTACATACAGTATATAATTATACCATCTGCTATAGTCATTGGTTAATAGGCTTCAGAAATAGACTATAAGCCCAGATATAAAATGCAGCATTTTCCAAACCATTTTCAGAAAATGACGCATCTTACTAGTTTAATAAATTTTATGAAAGCCCATTATGTATTGATGACAGGTTCTAGGAAGAACAACCCCCCCCCAAAACAGGAGACTTCATGTACTGTGATCCTCAATGTACAGCATTTATCACACCTGGTCCTTTATGAGTGCTGAGAAGTTGCCTCCCGTTTACTAGAATGCTGAGAGTTATCATTAAAAACAGCCCAGAATTTATTTTATTTAAAAGCAGAAATTCTTCTTCACTGCTTTTTGGCCGGTGCCCAGATGTCTGTGAATTCACTTTGTGACAAATCGCTTGGTTTTTCATTGATGCAACACTGCCAAGTTGATACTAATTTATGCCCACTGCGGAAGAGGTACAGTTGGTGCGGTGCACAATGCTTGGTGCAATACTATTAGTTTGATGTTACCTATTGCAAAATGAATGTATTTATATAAATTGAGACAGTTAAATGAGTACATCATCAAGGAAAAAATATACATGCAGGGCACTTTACAGGGCAAAGGTAAATCTGCAAAGCTGTTTAGTGCAACAGCATACATTATACACTTAATGAAATATATGCTTGGCATTCATGGTTTTGTAAAAGCAATATACAGTACTTATTGCAGCAGAGAAGTCAGTGTAAGATTTACAGGGGATGCAGAATAGCAAAATCGTTATAACTTATTTTAAAGGGAAGTTCATGGGATAATAATGCATTTCCACAAACATGCATAGCTGTACACACCTCCAGATGTGTCCACAAAGGCAGCAAATGTGCCTGGTTTATGGCGGTGGCGTCATCATCATCGTCAGCATCATCATCATCGATGTGTACTTGCCTAATCTCCTGGAATGGAGAAGAGTCTCGAAAATCTTGTTTGGCTTCTCCTGGACTCCAGGAAGAGCAGGCAAGTGTACAGGAATCCGTGACTGCCACCCACTGTGGCTGGTCCAAGCATCTTGATGATGCAATTTGCTCTGAATCGCATCATTGTGCCCCTCTTCCCGTTATCCAAGATGGGAATCGCAACCTTGTATACATTAGCAGGTGCATGGTCACGATGATGCAATCATAGCACCATGCCTTCATATTACCCACCTGACTGACCCTTCCCCTGGCCCCTCCAGGATACCCCTCCTTACCAGGTCTGGCTCTAGGGGTGTTCGACCTGAGCGGTCAAACAGGGGCGCCACCCATAGAGGGCGCACCCTTCCCCAGCATCCCGATTTCAGCGGGACAGTACTGTCCCGCTGATCCCCCCATGGGCCGAAGTGGTCCGCGGGTGGTCAAATCGGGGGGCTGGGAACCCCACCACTGCAGCTGTGCGGTGGTGCCGGGACCCCGGAGTCTGAATGGATGCTGCGCGCATGCACGTGGCATCCATTCAGTGTCGTAAGAGAGCTGGGGAAAGCCCAGTTAGTGAGGCTCCCAGCCTGACGTTATTTGGAGGCGTGCCATGTGGGCACGCCCCTCAGATAATGTCACATAAGGAGGCGTGACCTATGGTAATTAGGCCATGCCCCCAATTTCAGCCCCGCAAGCGTTGAGGAGCGCAGAGCACTCAGTCGGCACACGGCGCTATTAGCCCTGAAGCGGGCCCTGCTCCTTACAGCAGGTGCAATAGATATGCCTCCTAACAGGCGTATTTGCATTTTTCTCCAGAACAGCATGTGCCACATTTTGCATTAAAACTCCTTTACCCTACTTGGTCTTGACCTACTTAGAATGCCAAGTCCTTCCTCCACCTCAACTCTCTATAAGCAGTAGTGGACCAGTCTGAATAAGCACATACAGCATACATACATCTGTTCACTTTCTGCTGGGCTGGGGAGGGAGGCTGGGGCCACTGAGCAGCAGCTGTCTCTGCTCCCTTCCTTCCTGATGTGCCGCTGCTCTGCTATGTAATTAGAGATATGCACTGACCCCCGTGTTTTGGTCTTGGTTTCAGATCTGGATATCCCCTGGTTTTGGATCTGGATTGGTTTTGCCAAAACCTCACCTCTGTGTTTTCTTTTCTTGTTTTGGTTTTGGATCTGGATTTTTTCTTAAAAAATTAAAAAAAGCTAAAATCACATAAAATGGGGCTTGTTTTGTTCCTACAGTATTAATGACCTCAATGACATTTATTTCCACTAGTTTTCAGTAAATTTTGACCACCTCACAGCTCAGAATATTTATTTTTTTTCATCTAGTTAAAGGGCCAAAAGGTTGCATCCAGCTTGCTGGCTCAAAACTGATTGATATAATTATTAATAGAGTTGAGGACTGTGCAAAGATGTTGGTTGGGATACCCTTGAGGATTGAAGAATTGATAGTTGATAGTTGGTGCAGCCCCTGGCTGTAAACTTGATAATAAATTAATTAAAAAACAATTCATTGGTGCAGCCCTTGGCTGTAAAATTGAAAATAAATAAAATAAAAAACAATTCATTGGGTGCAGCCCCTGGCTAAATAATTAATAAAAATAAATTCATTGGTGCAGCCCCTGGCTGTTAAATTCATAATAAATTAATTTAAAAACAATTCATTGGGTGCAGCCCCTGGCTATAAAACTGATAATAAATTAATTAAAAAACAATTCATTGGGTGCAAATAAATGAATGTAAAAATAATGTAAATTAATGTAAAAAAACAATTAATTGGGTGCAGCCCCTGGCTGTAAAATTAATAATAAATTATTAAAAAAAATTTATTGGGTGCAGCCCCTGGCTGAATAATTGATAAAAAGCAATTAATTGGTACAGCCCCTTGCTGTTAAATTGATAATAAATTAATTAAAAAACAATTAATTGGGAGCAGCCCCTTGCTGTTAAATTGATAATAAATGAATTAAAAAACAATTCATTGGGTGCAGCCCCTGGCTGTAAAATTTATAATAAATTAATTTAAAAATAAATCAATGGTCCTTAAACCAACCATAACATTAATTTAAAATGTCAGGCAGCAATTCCCCAACCAGCATATAATGGAAAGGAAAAAGGTGCAAGATGGAATAGTTTCTGGGCCCTCCCACCCACCCTTATGTTGTATACGAAACAGGACATTCACAGTTTAACTAACCAATCATTTCAGTGACAATGACTGCCAATTGTAGCTGAACTGATTGGTTTGGAACCCATAAAACAAGCTGCCAATGTGCATTGGACATGGAAATGAAAATTATCCCATACACAAACTGGCTTTACATTACAAGTTGTCGGTGTCCTCATCCTCGTCATCCCCATCAGTTTGTACATCCTCTCCTTCACACAATATTAATTCGTCCCCACTGGAATCCACAATAGGCGCCTCTGTAATTTTTTGATGTAATTGTTGGTAGAGGTCTTTCTCGTGGAATTTGTAATTCATTTTAATGAACATCATCTTTTACACATTTTGAGGAAGTAACCTCCTAAGCCGATCACTGACAAGGTTGCACTGAAAACTCTTTCGAAGTACACACTGGAGGGTGGGCAACTTAAGTAATGCAAAGCCAGTTTGTGTATGGTACTACAAATTGCCTCTTTTTCCTTCCAGTACTGAAAGGGACTGTCTGACATGCCTATTAGGATGTTATCTCTGAAATAGTCCGCCACTATTCTGTGAATGGAGACCGTATCACACTTAGTCATGGTAGAAGACATGTCACTAGTAGGCAGTTCTCTCAGGTCAAACCAGATGTAATTTTTTGGTGAACGATCTGCATGACCAGCAGGCATTCTATAAGGAAAATTTAGTTTTTTCCTGGAAGCTGCAGAAACTGAAGGAGGAGATGATGGCATTTCACATGCGGCTGCAGCTGACATTTTTTTACCAACAGCTCTTTGTACAGTTTAAGATTTGGGTCTGTTGGAAAAAATCTCACAAGGTAGGACTTAAACCTAGGATCCAGAATGGTTGCCAAAATATACTTTTCAGATTTCAATAGATTGACAACTCTTGGATATTGGTGAAGTGAATCAAGGGCTTGATCCACCAGTCCGACATACTTTGTGCAATTGCTCCATTTCACCTCCTCCTTCAGTTTCTCCAGCTGTTTTTGCAAAAGACTGATGAGGGGAACGACCTGACTCAAGCTGGCAGTGTCTGAACTAACTTCACGTGTGGCAAGTTCAAAGGGTTTGAGAACCTTGCACAACATGGAAATAATTCTCCAATGCTCTTCAGAAAGGTCAATTCCCCCTCTACAGCCCCCTATGTCATAGGCCGTTGTTTAGCCCTGGATGGCCTTTTTGCTGTTCCTCCATCCGCTGAAGCATATAGAGGGTAGAATTCCACCGAGTTACTACCACTTGCTTTAGCTGATGGCAGGGTAAATTTAACAGTACCTGCTGGTCATGCAATCTTCAACAAGCAGTTGCCGAATGTCTAAAATGTCCGGATATTTTGTGGGCCACTGAGAGCATCTCCTGCATGACTGTGTCAGTTTTTAAAAAATGTTGTACCACCAAATTAATTGTGTGAGCAAAACATGGGACGTGTAGGAATTCACCCACATGTAATGCTCTTACAATATTGGTGGCATTGTCCGAAATTACAAATCCAGAGGAGAGTCCAAGTGGGGTAAGCCATTTAGCAATGATTTCCCTGAGTTTTTCTAAGAGGTTCTGAGCGGTATGCCTCTTAGTGAAACCAGTTATACAAAGAGTAGCCTGCCTCTGTAACAGCTGTCTTTTGGAAGATGTTGCTGCTGCTGTTGCTGTTGTAGGCAATACACCTACCCAGTGAACTATCACAGTCATGTAATCCTTAGTTTGCCCTGTCCCACTTGCCCACATATCAGTGGTCAAGTGGACAGTGGGTACAATGGCATTTCTGAGGACATTAATAAGGTTTTTTTTAATGTCCTTTTACAGACTTGGAATTGCTGTTCTAGCTAAGTGGAACCTAGAAGGGATCTGGTAGCGAGGACACAGGACCTTAATTAACTGTTGAAAACCCACTGCAGTAATGGCGGATACTGGACACACATCTAATACCAGCATAGCTGTTATGGTGTCAGTAATCAGCTGTGCAAATGGGTGATTGCTGTCATACTTGTTTGCCCTTGCAAACGATTGTTTAACAGTTAATTGTTTTTTGGAGGATACACAACAAGTAGTCTTCCTGGTCCCCTTCTGGGATGAAGATCCACTCACAGCAACAGCAGCAGCAACAGGCGTAGTCATCAAGGATCCTTCTGAGGAATCATGGATAGGAGAGGAGTCAATCATGGTTCGAATACCAACATTGGATGCAGCAGGACTACTCCCGATGACGAATGAGGATGTTGATGATGCAGGTGTTGGTGTTGGAGATCAAAGGCGCTTGGATCTCACAGAGAGGGAGCAGATAGGTGACACTGGACTTGTTACATTTTGAGTTTTGGAACTTGGCGATGTACACTTTGATATTTGATAAATGCGCTCCAGGTGATGTAACAAGGAGGAGGTTCCTAGGTGGTTTAGGTCCCTCCCTCTACTCACTCTTGCTTGGCAACGGTCACATATGGCTTAACAACTGTTGTCCGGATCGGTATGCAAATAATTCCACTCGTGAGAAGTGGATTTTTTTGTCTTTTGTCCCAGCATGACAACAATGGGCTTTGGCTTTTTCAATCAATGGGCAACAGCTGTTGCCTTGCTTACACAAAGGACAGCCTCAGCATCAACATCCTCATCACCAACATCTTCATCATCAACATCCTCATCCTCCTTAGCACCTTCAACTACAAAAATATCCTCCTCCTCCATGTGCAGTTCCACAGAAGCATCCTCGATGCCTATGTCTGCAAGATGTTGACTGCCCTTCCCCACATTTACAGAGGGGACACAATTGTTGGAATTTGGTGGATCCTTCAGTACACTAATATTTAGATCTGGCTCACACATGGCACCGTGGACACACTTGCACTCTCCTCGGGGATTTGTGATTTCGATTTCTCAGGGCACACAGTTGTTTTTTCCAAAGAGCTATCAGAATCAGAAACAGCAGTCTTCCTAAAGAAAGGCCAAGGCCTTATAATTTCCTTGCCACTTTGTGTAGTGAATGGCATATTGCCAATTTTTTGTTTATCTAAAAGCAAATTTCTTTTACATTTGTTTTCTTAACTTCAGTAAAAGTTGGTTTACCATATCGATGGCGTGACTTAAGCCCTGGGGCATGGGCCTTCATAGAGGATGAGGAAGTTGACGGCCTTGCACTGCTGGCGGCAGCTACAGCATGTGGTTTTTGGCCTTGCTCTCCTGTCATGTGACAGCCCTCGATATTTTCTTGAAGCAGTGTCACAAGCACCAATAGTGTAGCCAAGGTGCGGTTACAAAATTCACAGCCGTGCAGTCATGCGCACACAGAAAAAAAATTGACAAAAAAATATTTTTTTGTAAAAAAAATTCCAGCTCCAGAACTTGGGCCCAGAGCACGGGATTGATGACGACTGGAGTCGGGCAGCACTAGGTTGCATTGCCAACTTGCTAAAGCTTGTGTGGCTAAGCCTAACACGCATAGGCAATTAGACAAAAAAAGACTATTTTTTTTTTTTTTTTTCAGCTCCAGAACTTGGGCCCAGAGCACAGATTGATGACGACTGGAGTCGGGCAGCACTAGGTTGCATTGCCGACTTGCTATATCTTGTGCGGCTAAGCCTAACACGCATAGACACATAGACAATTATTAAACAAAAAAAAGACAATTTTATTTTTTTTCAGCTCCAGAACTTGGGCCCAGAGCACAAATTGATGACGACTGGAGTCTGGCAGCACTAGGTTGCGCTGCTGACTTGCTAGATCTTGTGCAGCTAAGCATAACATGCACAGACACACAGACAATTATTAGACAAAATTTATTTTTTTCAGCTCCAGAACTTGGGCCCAGAGCACAAATTGATGACGACTGGAGTCTGGCAGCACTAGGTTGCGCTGCTGACTTGCTAGATCTTGTGCAGCTAAGCATAACACGCACAGACACACAGACAATTATTAGACAAAATTTTTTTTTTCAGCTCCAGAACTTGGGCCCAGAGCACCGATTGATGACAACTGGAGTTGGGCAGCACTAGGTTGCATTGCTGACTTGCTAGATCTTGTGCGGCTAAGCCTAACACGCACAATTAGCCAAAAAAAATATATATATATATTTTTTTAAATTTCAGCTCCAGAACTTGGGCCCAGAGCACAGATCGATGATGATTGGAGTCGGGCAGCACTAGGTTGCGTTGCCGACTTGCTAGATCTTGTGCGGCTAAGCCTAACACACACAAACAAAAAAAGGCAATTTTATTTTTTTTCAGCGCCAGAACTTGGGCCCAGAGCACAAATTGATGACGACTGGAGTCAGGCAGCAATAGGTTGCGTTGCTTACTTGCTAGATATTGTGCGGCTAAGCCTAACACGTACAGACAATTAGACAAAAAAAGACAATTTAAAAAAGAAAACTTTCAGCTCCAGAACTTGGGCCCAGAGCGCCAATTGATGACGACTGGAGTAGGGCAGCACTAGGTTGCAACTTACTTTATATTGTGCGGCTAAGCCTAACACACACACACACACACACACACACACACACAGAAAGTAAATTGACAATATAGCTTGCGAGTTCCGAGATGTCGTCTCTATGGTTTTGCCTCGATGTGAGAGATCCAAGTCAGGCGGGAAACTCCGAGCCGGCTTGGATCCGACTCGGATCTACAAAATTTGGGTGGGTTCGGATCAGGAATTAGGAATTAGGAATAATTAAATTAATTATAAAACAATAATAACTAAGATTACATTATTATTATTATTATTATTATTATTATTATATCTTTATTATTATTATTATTATTAATATTTGTATTATTTGTATTATTATATAAATAATAATAATAATAATAATAATAATAATAACATTTAAAAAATCAATAATGATTACAGATAATAATAAAAACACATTGAGTTGTATCAATATCACAATAGAAAATCCTGACCACCACATTTTTATTTATTTCTGCTTTTAAAGTGAATTATATTTTACTCGATATGATTAACGGTTAGGCTCATGTGCAAGGTAGTATTGTTGTATTGCACAGCGAGTTCAGCCACTGACTTTCCACTATGCACTCTGCATAGGTTAGTGTGATTAATATCACCTGCCTTTTATGTGTATTTTTGTGTTCTGAAGGTATTCTATTTTTGTACTATTTACAGTATTTCTTTATGTAACTGATTATAAAAACCCTAAATGCCCCATAAAAAAACTAATAAAAAATAACTGTCATATTAAACATATCTTAAAACATATTTTTTTCTATGCTGTAATGTTAAACATACATACTGTTTCCAGTAAGACCTGCACATCATTCTGCATGTGTGGTCCTGCATTACATTGCATAACAAGTTTCTGTCATTGACTGGTGTGAGAGGGTCTGTTAGCTGAAAGAGTAAGGGATTGACTATTTGACATTTATATATATCAAAGGCTGTGTATTAGTGAGCCGAATAATATACAAGAAATAACTGTTTATTGTTAACTGAACTTGTCCATCATGCTCTCTCTCTCTCACTCCTCCGCAGCAGGCTGCCATGTTATTATTCCACTAACTCAGTGAGTGACAACAGGATTGCACAGCGTGGATTTGTGAGCTCATACTGTACACAGGTGCAGCTAATATCATGAGAGCATTGGTATTTGGTCTTGCATTAGATACTGCAACGCCAGGACAGTGTCCTACAGAGAGTTTCAGTTCTCCGCAATGGATTTGGGAAATGCTAATTCACTTTTTATAAGAGGTGCAGTGAAAAGTTGGGTAAAAGCACAAATTCCATGAAAAAAATATTTTTTCTTTTTTAAAATAAATCACTGTGCAGGCTAGAAGAAGAATTTTGGCAATGACCAGTTTCACCTTTGTTTGTTTCTTCAGGCTGCCAATTATAATTTGTTGTTCTGCGCAATATCATGAGCTTTTACTTTTAGGCTATTAGTTCTTGATTAACAAAAACTTTCTACAGCATCGTATAGTTTACAGTATATTAAACTGCCATCCTGTCTGCCACTGCAGTGCCACTATGTTTCATAGATGTGCTACAGTATATTCTTTTAAACTGCTGTGCGTTTGTGCCGCTGCTCTGTCGATTACTTTAGCCAGCCAGCTCGCTGCAGCATTTGTCCAATATTGGTGAAAACAATATAGTGAGCTGTGAGGTGGTCATAATTGACTGCAAATGACTGTAAATTAATGTTATTGATGTTAATGATACTGTAGGAACAAATACAGGCCCACATTTCATGATTTTAGCTGTTTTTATAATTTTTTAAAGATATCCAGATCCAAAACCAAAACACTTGAGCGTAGTTTTCCCAAGACCGAAACACAAAGATGATTTAGAACCAAACTCAAAACATGGGGGTCTGGCACAACTCTAGTATCATGTAGCCTCAAAAGAGATTTTAAAAATGAGATATGTGATCTGTAGAAGCACAGGTAAGGAAAATGACTGTTAGATACATGCTTAAAAGGTACTTAAGGTATTAAAGGGACCAACAAAAGCTGGGTGTGGTATAAGAGATAGACAAAAATTAGTTAGACAATGTCTAGATCTACCCCAGTTGTTAGACAGTCAATACATCGACAGGTACAAAAGGTCGACAGGTACAAAAGGTCGACACACTAAAGGTCGACATGTAAGAAGGTTGACAGAAACAAATGGTCGACAGGGTCAAAAGGTCACCATGAAAAAGGTCGACACGAAAATGGTCGACACCTTTTTTTATTTTATTTTTTGCGTAAATACCTTTCAGCCCCTTGCGGGCTCGCTTCGCTCGCCACGCTGCGGGCACGGTGGCTCGCTTCGCTTGCCACATGGATTTATACCCCCTCCATGCCCACTTGGATGGTAGGGAATGACGTTGGATGGTAGGGAATGACGTTGGACACTGGCTCATCTTAAGTGCCTAACCCTAAACCTAAAAAAAATTAAAAAAATTTGTGTCGATTATTTTTGTGTTGACCATTTTCATGTCGACCTTTTGACCCCGTCGACCATTTGTACCTGTCGACCTTCTTACATGTCGACCTATAGTGTGTCAACCTTTTGTACCTGTCGACCTTTTGTACCTGTCGATCTATTGACTGTCTAACAACTGGGGTAGATCTAGACATTGCCTAACTAATTACTGTCTATCTACAGTCCGGCACCCCAAAAGCTATCACTGTTCTTTTGAAGGCATTGTCTAAATCGGGATGTAGTTATATTGCCGGAGGACAGGATGCTGGCCGCCAATATACTGACGCCGGAATCCCAGCGCCTGGTAAAATGCCGACACCAATATCCCGAAGGAGATCAGGATACCTGTGTCAGCATCCTGAACTCTGGAATCCCAAACGTCCAGACCCGGGTAAGTATGTTTAGGAACCTGGGGGGAGATTAGAGTTAGGCACCCCCCGTTGAGGGTTAGTGTTAATCTATGGGGAGGGGGGGTTAGGGTTTGGCACCACTGGGGGGAGATTAGGGTTAGGCAGCCCCCAGGAGGGTTAGGTTTAGGTTGCGGAAGGGGGGTTAGGGTTAGGCACCCCCAGGGTGATGTCAGTGGGAGAGCTTTTGGCTCTGATAGAGCCAAAGGCACTCCAGGGCTTGCGGAAACAAGACCCTACCGCAAGGGTCTCGTCGCTAGTCCGATGGTCGCGATGGTCCCGCCCATCGCGACCATCATTTTGGCCGCTCGCTATAGCTGTGGGTGGTCACCCACAGCTATGCGAGCGGCCAGGAGGCCGCTCTTAAATTCAGAGGGATGGCCCTGATGCAGAGCGAGCGCTCTGTCAAGCGTCCGGCTCTGAATCAGGGCCACTGTCCTACCCGGGGGCCGCAGTGTCCATGGATGGGGTAAAGTTGATAAATAGATGCTGTGCACATGTGCATAACACCTAAACAGTGTGGGCAGAGCCAGCCCTAGCCAATTTGGTGCCCTAGGCAAAATTTTGACTGGTGCCTCCTAGCATATATTCCCACCATCAATTTTAGGGGTCTATTCATCAACACTAAAGTAACAGTTTTAGGGAAATTTTTCCTTAATTACCATTTTTTAGTATTCATTAACACACTTAGGGGCCTATTCATCATCACTTAATTTATACAAAAGCAGGTGAAAAATAAAATTTTCACCTAATTTTGTATAATATAAGTGTCAGCCCCATTCATCAATCATGTAACGCAGGAGATATCACAGATATCTCCTGGTTACAATTCTCCCCCGATAATTTCCACAGTCCCCATACTATAGTATGGGGATGTGGAAATAGTGCAATTCATCAAGTTCCGAAAAAACGTTTTTTTCGGAACTTGACAGTGATGCTATTCGCCACTCTGAGGTGGTGAATAGCATCCGATACAGCAGAGGGATCTGAAAAGATCCCTCCCTGCTGTGCTCTCTCACCTGCCTGATGCTCCCTCCCGGCTGTCAGAGCAGTCCTTCTGTGAGCCGGGGCCAGGAGAGGGCACAGCAGCGGCGGCGGTTATCCTACAGAGGCAGCTGGTATGACGGGGGGCCGGCTGTCTCCGGCAACAGCTTAGGCGAATAGGTCCCCCGCACAGCAGTGGCGGCGGCAGGGGCCCTACTCGGTCAGCGGGGGTGCACAAGATCCGGCTGCTGCGGCGAGGGACCTACAGCGGTTGCGGCAGGGGACAAGGATCTAGCAGGTCTCAGCAGGGGGGGGAACACACAGTTTCCTGCGGCCACGGCAGAAAGAGAGTGCATCTGGCAGCTCTCAGCGGTGGGGAGGCTACGGGAGACACGGGAGTAGCCGGCAGCTTTACAAGACGCCAGCAAGGTTAGTTGAAGGAAGGGGTTAAGTCTCTCTTTGCTGCCTGTCTTCAAGCTGCGCATGCGCAGCTTGAAGACAGGCAGTGAAAACTGAAGAGGGACAAGAGAAAAGTCTCTCGCTTCCGAAAAACTGCTTCGCAGAAACAGCAGTTTTTCGGAAGTGATAATTTAGGGCAGGAGGCATGATGAATGCCTCCTAAACTGTGTTTGAACTCGCAGCGAGTTCAAACCATAATTATCACATGTGATAATTATATTTTGATGAATAGGCCCCTTAATGCAGGAGATATCACTGATATCTCCTGGTTTAGTGCTTCTGCGTTAATTTCCACACTCCCCATACTTTAGTACTTTAGTATGGGGATGTAGAAATGAGGCTATTTATCAAATTCCGAAAATTATGTATTTTCGGAATTTGATGGTGTTACACTACGCCCAGTTTAGATGGCGTACAGCCCCTGTAAAGCTGTAACAGCGGCATATACTTACCTGGTTTCAGCTGGGCAGGTCTTCATCCAGCACCCTTCATCGCGCTGTCCTCCGGCTGCATAGTGTGTTCTCCCTGCAGCTGCTGCTGCTGCCGGGCAGTGTCTCCCCTCTGTGTGTTCCGAAATGACACATGTAAGTGCTTTTTCAATTAACTGTTTATTTACTATAAAAGTTAAAAAAAGAAGTACTTACAAGTGCCACCGGGGAACACACGGTCACTGCCCGGCAGCAGCAGCATGCAGCGGCGGGCAGAAAATAGAGAAGTATATTGGAAAAAAAGCCCTCTCTGCCCAGATCCTGCCGGCAGCATCCATCCCTTGTGGCACAACTTTAAACTGCTCCTGTTACACAGCACGGAGCCGCGGCCGGCGGGGAGATGCTGTGTCTGCACCGGCTGAGGCTCCGTGCTGTGTAACAGGTACAGTTTAAAGCACAGAGCCGTGGCTGGTGCAGACCTAGCATCTCCCCGCCGGCCGTGTTCACAATACTTACAAGTTGACTTACTTGCAACACATAAGTAACAGCCAGGCGGGGGGGTTGGGGGTTTGCGGCTTCTTGCGTCCAGCCAGGCAGTGGCTGCAGCTCCCAGCCAGGCAGACCGGTTCAGGAAGGGGGAGGTGGTGTGAGGACATATCCTGGATGGAGAGTGCATCAGGGGAGAGCTGGACACTCCGCCGGGGGTAATTTCCCTGGCAGTGCAGACTGCAGAACTGATGGAGACGGAGGACGGCAGTGGATTAGAGAGGGAAAAGTATCTAGTTTCCGAAAAGCTGTCATCGCAAAAATTACAGCTTTTCGGAAGAGATACTTATGGAGAGGAGGAATGATGAATTCCTCCGATAATATGGTAGAACTCCATGCGAGTTCTAAACCTAACTATATCCAAATAATTTTTAGTAATGATGAATAGGCCCCTTATTGTTTATACACGGACGCCAAAAATAACACATTTGTTTATAACTTTTTATTGTTAAAGAAACATGTGCTAAAGCATAAATTATAATATAAATAAACAGGTACCAATCATAAATATATATATATATATATATATATATATATATATAGATAGATAGATAGATAGATAGATAGAGCCAGAAGACAACAGAACACACTGCATAATAATTAAATGTTGCCAGGTGCTGTAATCCCATAAAAAATTGATATGAAAAAAATCCGGCTTCCAAGGAAACAGAAAGAAGAACCAGCACACTGTTATAATGCAATAGAAAAGTCAGTTTATAAATCAAAGAGTACAGCCATATTAATTTATAAAAACCACAGTGCACATCACACTGTAATGCATATATGAACAGCAGCCAAGACAAAAAGTGCAAAATAGTGCATGATGGCTGAACAGCCAGCACTTATCAATGAGATGGCCTGGTGACAAAAATGCGCTGTGATGTGGCTGGCCCGACGGACGTTTCAGTGTCATACACCTTCATCATGCCCCCTCCCCCCTACCGCCTTTGAATTACTTACCTTACAAAGCTCCGGTGGACTCTTGTGGCTGGATCCTCTCTGCTGAAACACCTGTCCCACACCGTCGCCGATGCACGCGGCTGCACTGCAAAACCTCCTACTGCTGCTGCTGCTGCTCCCGTGCTGACTCCAGGAGGCTGATTTGCCTAACCCGGCCCTTCTGTGCAGAAACTCATTCTGACTAAGGGCCGGGCGGCTGCGCTGGGGGAGAGAGTGGGTAGCTGCGCTGGCTCCGGGATAGGTGGGAGCAGCGGCAGGCGGCAGCGGTGGTGGGGGGGGATGGGACAGACAGGCAGAGCTCAGCCCTGGAATGCCCCTAGCAGTCTGAGTCGCCCCTAGGCATTTGCTTATAATGCCTATGCCTAGGGCCGGTTCTGAGTGTGGGACGTAGAGCCTGGGGGCAGCCCAGCCACTTGGGGAGCACTGGGCATTGCCCCAGAGTGACAAAAACGAGGGACGTGCTGTGAGGCCATGCCCCTACCCTGAAGTCATACCCCCTTTTTGTACATCTGTTTAAGGATGTCCAATTGTTGCAAGGTATGTAGTGATAGTTATTGCCAGTGCCGTAATAGTGCACTTCTGCACCCTAAGGATGCACTGAACACCTCTGCAAGCAGCAGGGTGCCCTTCCAGGCATCCCAGAAGCCTGAGACTGGTGCTACCTATTGCAACAATGCTACCATACCCTCAGCCTTGCTCCATGGGTGGTGGCACCAGCAGCACAACACTAGTTACGGCCCTGGTTATTGCCATTAGCCAATGATCGCTAGACCCAGAACTATGAGCAATTTTCAGAGAAACTAAGGGGTCTATTTAATAAGCTGTGTTAGGAGATAAAGTGAACGATTATAAGATACCAGCCAATCAGCTCCTAACTGCCATTTTTCAAACACACATGGCAGTTAGGAGCTGATTGGCTGGTACCTTATCACTGTTCACTTGTCTCCTAACACAGCTTAGTAAATAGACCCCTAAGCCTTGGTGTCAAATATATAACATTATAATTGCTAAAGTAACACATTTATATTTAGCCACATCACACTTTATTTAATAGTCTGTGCTTTTGTCATATAATAATAATACAAGATAAAATATACTGTTACAGCTGGAGTCTCCCATATCCATAAGATCTGTATTGGTTTACTGCTTCACAATACCTTAACACCTGATTAGCTTACTTAACTTAAGTTACAAATAAATAAAGACACGGACACCAGAGCTTGGCTAAAAAAGGTCACAGCTTTTTATTTATAAATTAAATTCAATCAACCTAACCAGGGTGGCCAAGAGACGCTGCAACTCAGTTCTAGCTTTCACCTTGATCAATACTCGGAGGACGACTAAACGACCCCCCTTCAAGACGTACTAACGATGCGAGAGTCTCACTTCCCTCCTGGGCCAATCCGAGGTGCTTTCGCACTAAAACAGCACCCGGGTCCCCCCGCAAAGAGAAGGACAAATTCGCCAGGGGCAATGAGGGACAGTGCCCCCACAAAGTTGTCTTACGCCACCTAAAGCCACTGAGTTGCAGCGAACTCCCGCCAAAGCCAGGCCCTAAGGAAAGACTGGCCCGCCACCCAAAAACTACACCAAAAATGAGAATAAATCCTTCACAAACAAACTGGTCCCCAAAGCATTCAAATGCACACCATTATGACGAAGGAACTTCCCAATATCACCAACCAAAAAGCCATGACTCACCAAAATTCCTCCAATTTTTTCCACATGCTTGGCAATCGCAACATTGGCTTTCTTACGCGCTCTCTCCAAAGCACCATACTTGCGCACTCCCCTCCATGTCAAACGAGGCATCATTTCAGACCATACAATCCAAATAGTGGGCCACTGCAAACGTATCTCGTCCATCACTTCACGAATCCTGACAATCAACTCCACACCTTTCAACTGGCCCACATCATTGCCACCAACATGTAAAACCAATATTTTTGGAACTCCCCACTTAGCGACTGATGAAACTATCAGTGCCAAAACAGATGCCACATGCAAGCCCCTTACACCAATCCAACGCACTCTAAACCTGCGAGGCCACAAAACCTGTTTTTGGGACAACACATTTTTCCGCCCAAAAAATATATGAGTGACCAAGAAGCCACACCTGCCTCTCTTCTTCCGCCAATGCTGTGGAAAAAGAGAGAACCTAACCGTGAGAACCGCACCAAACCCAATTCCAACGAACACAACTTTAGTAACACATAGCAACTGACTAGCAGGGATGCAGAACTGGGGCAAACATGAACCCGAGTGAAGAAGAAAAACCAAAAAACCTGCCCGTGAACCAAATGGGTCAAATCATGGCTAACGGGAGGAAAAATTAAAAATCCCTTCACACCCCCAATTGCTCAACGCTAACCGTTGACCAATTGGCGGGTAAGCAACGTTTTCAGGTTAACGCAGGGTGCGCCCCTATACCTTATCGCAATGCACGTACTTTTTATATGCAGCTGACTTCCAACGCCCCACCTTCTGAATGTCCTGCACAGATGCCCCTGAGAGGGCCGCACAAGTAGCAGCGCCAATACGAAAAGAATGCGTGCCATACTCTGAAGGATTCAAACCCAACTCTAACAAACCTTTCTTAAAAACCGCTGCAAATTGAAACTTGGTCAGAGGAGTGCCATCCGCATGAATTAGCCACTGCGCACCCCCACTAGGACGTAACTCCATAAACCTTGCAGCTAACTGAACTGGACAGATGTCTAAATCCCTATTCTTATGCAGAGTAACCCATTTCCCCCTGCCTGTTTGATCTGTTTTGGAGAAACGCAGCTTGCAAAGTATCGCTGAGTCATGAAAAACAATGTCTTTTAACAAAAGACCAGAAACTGTGGACGTTTTATTGCTAGACACTACCTCGCTAACACGAAAAGCCCCAAAAAATGCTACCGCAAAAGCAAGCCTAAAAAGAAAAGTTTCATAAGAATCAACCGCTATCTTTCCCATTGCAGTCAACAAGCCAGACAAAAGCTGCAAATCAATTGGCCGGCGAGAGTCTGAACGAGCTGGCAACCCCTTAGCCCAACCCCTCAAAGCCTTTACTAACACGAAAGCCTTGGTGGGATCATGTAAACCTTTTAATTTGCAGAAAAAGGATATACCAGCAAGCGCGGAACCTATAAACGCTCTAGATCTGCCCTGCTGATATCTAAACCAAACAAAAGATGAAATCAACTGTTCCGGAGACTTACCCTCCACGTCTGGGAGAGCACAATGCGTGCACCAATCCCGCCAAGCGGCTGAGTAAGCCCGGAAAGTCGATGGAGCAAGCGACTTTAATGCCAAACCTTCTAAGCCGGCCTGATAATCTGCCACACAAACGAGGGGCATACCAAACCAACGTTAGAAGCCAACGGCACAAGCGCCCTGAAGCGATCAAATTGAAAACGGGACAGCGCGTCTGCAATGTCATTACACACCCCTGGCACATGTTTTGCCCTGAATCTAATATTAAACTCCAAGCAGCGCAAAACTAAATGCCGAAGCAAACGCAAAACAAAATGTGAAGACGAACGCTGGTTGTTGATGGCATGAACCACACCCAAATTGTCGCACCAAAATACTACATGACAGTTGCTCAGTCGCACGGACCAAAGTTCAACTGATACGACAATTGGAAAAAGTTCCAGCAGCAACAAGTTGTCCGTCAAACCCTCCTCACGCCAAGCTATCGGCCACGGAGCCGCGCACCATTCCCCATTGAAAAAGGCCCCAAAACCGGACGATCCGGCCGCATCCGTAAAAAGTTGCAACGAACTGTTCGCTAACGGAGGCGAAGGCCAAATGCGTTCGCCATTAAAGTGTATCAAAAACCTATTCCACATACGAAGATCCTCCTTTATCTCCGCGGACAGGCGAATGTAGTGATGCGGCCGAACCACGCCCGCTGTTGCCCTCTCCAAAATTCTACAAAAAAACCCCTACCCACTGGAATAATACGGCAAGCAAAATTTAAGGAGCCGAGGAGAGACTGAACTCTACGTAACCTAACCGAATCCTCTGCTAAGCAGACCTCAATAAGACCCCTCAGTTTCTCAACCTTATCAATGGGAAGTCTACAACAGCCCTCCAACGTATCTATCTCAATTCCCAAATAAGATAAACAAACAGACGGACTCTCTGTCTTCTCATCAGCAACGGGAACACCTAAAACTCTAAATAAGGACTGCGCAGAAAAAAGGAGGTCAGCACAAACGTCACTTCTTCCTGGACCAATAAAGAGAAAATCATCGAAATAGTGTGCTATGCCCGTTTGTCCGGTCCCGGCATGTAGACACCACTGCAGAAAGGAGCTGAATTTCTCAAAATAGGCACAGGAAACCGCGCAGCCCATAGGTAAACACTTGTCTACAAAATAACCCGAGTCTAGCCTAAAACCCAGAAATCTAATGGCCTCAGGATGCATTGGTAATAAACGAAAAGCCGATTCTATATCTAATTTTGCCAACAAAGCGCCATGCCCAAAACTACGAACTAAATTCAAGGTATCGTCAAATGATTGGTAAACGACCCTACGATAATTCTCTGGTATGGCATCATTAACAGAACCTCCCTGCGGATATGAGAGATGCTGAATCAAACGAAACTTGCCCGGCACTTTTTTAGGAACTACTCCCACTGGCGAAATACAGAGATTATGCAAGGGAGGACAAGGAAAAGGACCCTCCATCCTCCCCAGCAAAACCTCCGCACGCACTTTAACCCTCAATTCCCCGGGAAAATCCCTGGCAGAGCGCAAATTCTGGGATGCCCTAACTATCAACTGGCTGTCTATGGGCAAACGAAAACCTACTGAAAAACCTTCGTAAAGAAAAAGTGCATCCTCTCTAAATGGGTATAAATGTAACCATCTAATAAGAGAATCTAAATGAACTGGAGAACAAGCCTTAACTAGCACTCTTGTGCCCCTCGGCACGTTCCTGGGAAATACCTCCTGCCCCACGTCGACAGTCCTTGGCCGGATGCTCACCTCCGCAGAGACGACAGGAGTGGCGAAAGCGACACCCCGACCCCCTAGTACATTTGGAGTCATTATAGGCAAAGCATTTCCCTCTCCCCACTAATGTCGACCCCTGTCTGCTGGCAGCATAGCTTTTCCGAGGAGGCGCACCGTCCAAGGGAGGCCGACGCTGTTGAGAGACCTCTAACCATACCTCAACATCCTTAACCCCGAAAGGAATAACTGAAGAACCGTCATGTTTTTTCCTAAATTGTGAATCATATTCACGCCATGCCAAGTTACGAGACCTGACGAACATGTCGAGCACTAAAAATAGATACCTGAGAATGTTAACGTGCTCCTGCGCCCTGGTCTCCAAATAACATGTCGCAAATATGAGCATGCCTTTCAACCAAGTATTAAAGCTGCAAAAAGCATCTTCCCCCATGCCTCCCGATTTTTTAGCCTGCGCAAAGCCTTTCTTCATGTCATCTGTGAGCGCAAAAAGGTCTACAAATTTCCCTTTACGAATTTTGCCTTTTACACTTTTCCGCAAGCCTCGTAGCACCGCGGTATTCGCGCAATGCACTGTATCAGCCCCTGCCTCCTGCGCTTTTGCCCCTGACTCATTAGACTTCTTAGTCTCGCTACCTGACTTTTTCGCCAGCCGTCGCGCAACCAGTCTAGCAATTTTACGGGGGCGAGCGGGGGAACCTGAAGAGTGAGATGAAGAAGAAGAAGAGCCAGAAGAAGACAAAGGAGTTTCATAATCACCGGAACCAGATGGAAGCGGATCCGCTTCCGCAGACTTCTCCCTTGACGACGCCACAGCTTCGGATACCGGTGCCGAATCTTCCTGTCCCGAAGCAGGCAACGAAAGAACCGTGGACACCTCACCACCTGGACCATCAGATACTTCTAGGCCTGGAACTAAGGAAGACGCGTGAGCCACCGCAGAAACAGACCTGGAAACCTCCGACGTGGGGAAAGACATGGGGACCGGCTTAGGAGGAGGAATGGCTGGCGCCCGTGGAAGAGGCGACAAACTGGGCGGGGGCAAAGAAAAGGTGGTTTGGCCAGAGTGCGTGCTGAAAGATGACACTGAAGGCAAAAGCGGGGGCGCGGCCGAGGCAGGTGGGTAAACATGCCAAGCTGGCATGTAAGGGTACTGAAATTGCACGTTCTGAAAAGCAGGAGGATATGCCGAAGGAGGGGCCGCGAAATGGGGAGAATAAAAGGGGGCAGGAGGAACAGCAACAGAAGATGACAAAATCGGAGGAGCTACGCCTGAGCTCCAAGAAGTCTGACCCCAAGAAGGGCCTGCCATAGAAAGGGGGGGTGGAACATTAAAGGAGGGTGCCTGGCTGCCGGCCGGAGTGTACCATGGGGGTTGAATCGAAACTGGCACCATGTGCCCAAATGATACTCCAGCGAATGGAGTCGCGGGCAGAGTTGGGGAGCTTAAACGCTGCACTGAACCCCCCGAAAAATGTGAAAAGGTGCCTGGGAAATAGGGAGACCCAGCACCTAAAATGGCCGCCTGAGGCAAGATGGCCGCCGGACCCGCCGCATGGGCCAGGCCGACTGGGCCACTGGAAATCAAAGCGGCGGAGGTCTCAGCCGGGGTGTATACACCCCCACCGGACCCAACAGAAGGCCAGGATGGGGCTGAGGTCAGGTGACCCCCGCTGACCGCATGGGGCAGACCCGCGGCAAACGCCGCGCGCACTTCCCCAACGCCGCCGAGGGCCCCCACAGGCGCCGCGGCCAAAGCCGGTATGGTAGGGGACCCCAGCGGCGCCGAAGGAGACGCGACGCCGACCGGAGTAAGGGTGAGTGGAAGGGGATGTCCGGGCGCGGCGGAGAACCAGGGGCCGCGATGCCGCCAGAAGAGCTGGCGCCAGGGCGTGGTGGGGAAGCAGCCGGGCCAGATACTGACGCGCCCGGGGACAGAGTGCAGGCAGAGGAGGGAGCGGACCCAGTAGCCACTGGGGCGCCGACGGCAAGCGGGGCAGAGCCGATCGGGGAAGATAAATGTAACTGGGAAGGGGAGGATGGGGGAGATAAGCGGGCTGGCACAGAGCGCAGAGGACATGCAAATTCAGCCAGCCTGCGGGGAGGGGGGGCATCGCGACGAGGACGGGACATGGTGAAAGAGACAGTTGGTATAAATGGATAGGAATAAATATGTAAGTGATACTCAGCCTTTCCGAAATTCCACTGCAAAAGAGGATGAGCTGCCCTCTAACCCTGCCTTATATATCCTCCATTTAACTCCTCCTATCCCTCTGCTTATAGGATGAACTGACCACCTGACACAAACCCTTCACTCAGCCAACAGGCTGTCATATACAAACACCTTGCAGAAACCATCAATCTTATCTATCCTCAATCCTATACAGATTTCGTCTACCAAAGTGCTTGGATATATTGGATATCGGAAGATTCCGTATTTTGGAATATTTGCATACCATAATGAGATATCTTGGGAATGGGACCCAAAACTATACACAGAATGCATTTATGTATTATATACACCTTATACACACAGCCTGCAGGTCATTATATACACCTTATACACAGAGCCTGCAGGTCATTATATACACCTTATACACACAGCCTGCAGGTCATTATATACACCTTATACACAGAGCCTGCAGGTCATTATATACATCTTATACACACAGCCTGCAGCTCATTATATACACCTTATACACACAGCCTGCAGCTCATTATATACACCTTATACACACAGCCTGCAGCTCATTATATACACCTTATACACACAGCCTGCAGGTCATTATATACTACCTTATACGCACAGCCTGCAGGTCATTATATACACCTTATACACACAGCCTGCAGCTCATTATATACACCTTATACACACAGCCTGCAGGTCATTTTATACATCTTATACACACAGCCTGCAGCTCATTATATACACCTTATACACACAGCCTGCAGGTCATTTTATACATCTTATACACACAGCCTGCAGGTCATTATATACACCTTATACACACAGCCTGCAGCTCATTATATACACCTTATACACACAGCCTGCAGGTCATTTTATACATCTTATACACACAGCCTGCAGCTCATTATATACACCTTATACACACAGCCTGCAGGTCATTTTATACATCTTATACACAGAGCCTGCAGGTCATTCTATACACCTTATACACACAGCCTGCAGGTCATTATATACACCTTATACACACAGCCTGCAGGTCATTCTATACACCTTATACACACAGCCTGCAGGTCATTTTATACATCTTATACACACAGCCTGCAGCTCATTATATACACCTTATACACACAGCCTGCAGGTCATTTTATACACCTTATACACACAGCCTGCAGCTCATTATATACACCTTATACACACAGCCTGCAGGTCATTTTATACACCTTATACACACAGCCTGCAGGTCATTATATACACCTTATACACACAGCCTGCAGGTCATTTTATACATCTTATACACACAGCCTGCAGCTCATTATATACACATTATACACACAGCCTGCAGGTCATTATATACACCTTATACACACAGCCTGCAGGTCATTATATACACCTTATACACACAGCCTGCAGCTCATTATATACACCTTATACACACAGCCTGCAGGTCATTTTATACATCTTATACACACAGCCTGCAGCTCATTATATACACATTATACACACAGCCTGCAGGTCATTATATACATCTTATACACACAGCCTGCAGGTCATTTTATACATCTTATACACGCAGCCTGCAGGTCATTCTATACACCTTATACACGCAGCCTGCAGGTCATTCTATACACCTTATACACGCAGCCTGCAGCTCATTCTATACACCTTATACACGCAGCCTGCAGGTCATTATATACTACCTTATACACACAGCCTGCAGCTCATTCTATACACCTTATACACACAGCCTGCAGGTCATTATATACACCATATAAACACAGCCTGCAGGTCATTCTATACACCTTATACACACAGCCTGCAGGTCATTATATACACCTTATACACACAGCCTGCAGGTCATTATATACACCTTATACACACAGCCTGCAGGTCATTTTATACATCTTATACACACAGCCTGCAGCTCATTATATACACCTTATACACACAGCCTGCAGGTCATTATATACACCTTATACACACAGCCTGCAGGTCATTATATACACCTTATACACACAGCCTGCAGGTCATTATATACACCTTATACACACAGCCTGCAGGTCATTTTATACATCTTATACACACAGCCTGCAGCTCATTATATACACATTATACACACAGCCTGCAGGTCATTATATACATCTTATACACACAGCCTGCAGGTCATTTTATACACCTTATACACACAGCCTGCAGGTCATTATATACACCTTATACACACAGCCTGCAGCTCATTATATACACCTTATACACACAGCCTGCAGCTCATTTTATACAATATTTTCAATAATTTTGTGGCTCAAACAAAGTTTGTGTACATACATAAAATTCATTTATGTTTCATATACACCTTATACACACAGCCTGAAGGTCATGTTATACTTTATTTTTAATCATTTTGTGCCTTAAACAAAGTTTGCGTACATTGAACCATCAAAAAGCAAAGGTGTCACTATCTCAGTCATGCCAAAAAAATGCAGTATTTCGGAATATTTGGATATAGGAGACTCAACCTGTAGTAGTATAAAGTTAGGGCCAGTTCTTTATTCACCAAGTACAGCCCAGGGCATTCTGCATCCTTAGGGTGCAGACGTGCATAACAGCCCAGGGCGAAATGTCCCTTTGGCATTCTGCTTAAAAAAAAAAAAAAAAACATACAGTATATAAGGTCAAAGCCCACATCAAATGAGGATTCAAATAAGGGTTTGTTGCTCCTTATTTGATGTGGGCTTTGGAGTGAGGTAGGCCAGGTTATAAGTCAAAGGTCGACCGCACTATGATGTTATATCACTTTTGAAGAATAAAGTCTGTTTATAAAAGTCTTTGGTGAGTACTTTCTTTTGTATTATAATTGTGGAACCTCAAGGGGTGACGCTGGGTTTGCACCCCAGGCAGGGGGGATGCAGGTACTAATTACCCGGGTTCGGGCTTGCTGGAAGGGCCTGGCGGGGGCCCGGGTCCGACCGCACTCCTCCCTGTCAGTTGAGCAGTCCAGCACATGCTGCTGTGTGCTGAGCTGCAAAGAGAGCAAAGAGACAGCGACAGCAGTCTCCTCTGCCCGTGGAGGGGACCAATCATCCTGCGCGCTCCTCCCTGGTGCTGCAGCGCAGCAAAAAACGCAGGGAATGGCGGTGGCCATTTTCCCGGTGACTTGCGCATGCACAGTAGAGATGTCCCCGGGAGTAAAATTTTCCCAGAGATCCACACATGCGCATTAGATTCTGGTACCAAGCCAGTATCTACTGCGCTACCACTGCACTGCACACGTGCCCTCTCCTCTCTTAAAATGCCACTGGTACACGATCCATATAAAATGGCTGTTTTACACAATTCAAAAATGTAGCTATATTGTTTAGGGGTTGGGCAGAGGCGTCACTAGGGTTGGTGTCACCCGGTGCTGTAATGCATAGTGACACCCCCCCTCTCCACCCAAAAAAGATTTTAAAATCAGGACCAAGGTGCGCAGCTTTGTGAATTTTCCCCCCTTACCAGTCCAGCAGTCACACTGTGCTCCTCCCAGAATGCCAGGCTCACCGGCGGGCGTGATGATGCCACGCCCGATATTCTGGGTAGCAGTGCTTAAAGTGGTCCTAGAGACGTGGTGGAACGACCCCCCCTCCCCCGGCGATTTATCAATAAAAGGACAGCGTGCGCCTATGGCGTATGGCACTAAAATGGGGCATGATCTTGAAAGAAAGGGGTACGGTCATACAATACTATCCCCAATTCAAATTACGCCACACAGTAGCACAATCTTATCCACATTACACCACACATAGTGCCCCTGATTCACATTACACCATAAAGTAGTGTCCCTTATTTATGTTCTGACACACAGTAGTGCCCATTTTACACAATGACCACATGATTGACCCTTATACACAATGCCCACAGTAGTAGTGCCCCTTATTTAGTGCCCACAGTAGTAGTGCCCATTATGCAGTTCCCCCTTAGTAGTACCACTTTATGCAATGCCCCCTGTAGTTGTACCCAATATGCAATGCCTCCTGTATTAGAGCCCATTATGCAATGCCCCTTGTATTATAGCCCTTTATGCTGTGCCCCCAGTAGTGCCCCTTATACAATACCCCCAGGAGCCCCTCTTATGCAGTGCCCCCAGGAGTGCCTCCAGACAGTAGTGCCCTTATACAGTTCCCCCAGTAGTGCTCTTATGCAGTGCCCCTTATACAATACCCTCAGGAGCTCCCCTTATGCAGTTCCCCCAGTAGTGCCCCTTATACAATACACCCAGTAGCGCCCCTTATGCAGTGCCCCCTATAATGCCCTTATACAGTACCCCAGTAATGCCCCTTATACACTACCCCCAGTACCGCCCCTTATGCAGTGACCCCTCCCCTGTGCAGTCAGTCAGTACTTACCTCTCCTCACGACCTGCTGGCCTACACTGGGTCTGTCCGGGTGGGGTGCGCACTTGACTTGAGACGTCCCTCTTGCACTTGGCAGTGCGCTCACAGCAGGCCCATAGTCCCTCCTCCTCCTCCTTCTACAGGCTGAGCGGCTCCCAGAATTACTTGCGGAGCCAGCATGCGCGATGACGTCATCGCGGCTGGCGTCCAGAACCACACACAGGCACAGAGAATCTTTGTGCCTGTGTGTGGCTCTGGATGCCGGGCGCGGTGAGACTGAGAATGCGCAGCACTGCAACAGCAGCTGATACCCGGCGGCGGGCAGAGCAGAGGACGGACCAGCGGCAGGACGGACCAGCGGGAATCGGGAACAGAGCAGTCTCTGGCTCCAGCAGCTCAAGGTCAGCGCCGGCGGTGGTTCCGTGGGTGTGCGGCCCGTGCGTGTGATGTGCTGCTCTTCTTGGTGTCACCCCCTTGAAGGGTGACACCAGGTGCGGGCCGCACCCCCCGCACCCACCTAGTAACGCCACTGGGGTTGGGTATGAAATCCCCGCTGTCGGTATGCCGCTGGTCAGAATACCGCCAGCAGCATCCCGACAGCCAGAATCCCGACACTCATAGAGAACAGTGGTGAGTATTTATCTAACTCCTACCCTAACCCATACTTGCCAACCCTCCCTCATTGTCAGGGAGACTCCCTGAAATAGTAGTAATCTCCCTGTCTCCCTGAAGAGTCTAGCAATCTCCCTGATTGCACCTTACCCCCATTATGAAGCTGTTATATTAAAAAAAAAAAAAAAAAAAAAAACCATATACAATCAAGTGGGATCCCTAGTATCATTTCCCTGCATTGGGTATAAGGCACAATGATCCCTATGGCTACATGTATTTTCTGAAAAGGATTAGTGTGTTTTCATCAACAAATATATCTTACTAACTGCTTTTGGGCTGGTTTACATTTGGATGTAAGGTAATTGTATGACACGCCCCTCAGATGTAGCAGGACACGCCCATCACATGTATGACATGCCCCTCAGATGTAGCAGGACACGCCCACTGTAACATGCGCTCATAGGTGTTACTTTTCCAATCTCCCTGAAATGCTTTTTCAAAAGTAGGCACGTATGCCCTAACCCCTACCCTAACCCTAACCCTTTCTCTACGGTGCCTAACCCTAACCTCCCCCCTAGCTCCAGGATGCTGACTACATTCCTTTTTTAGATAGTCTATATACTATTGCCAGTGATTTGCAGCGATAAAAAAATGCAGGTTTTTGGCAGGAAAATAAAATGTAACAAAAAGATAAGACCTCTAGCTATT
Source organism: Taudactylus pleione (assembly GCA_031769625.1). Taxonomy (NCBI): domain Eukaryota; kingdom Metazoa; phylum Chordata; class Amphibia; order Anura; family Myobatrachidae; genus Taudactylus; species Taudactylus pleione. The sequence goes on from JAUIMM010000275.1 coordinate 9,507,112, forward strand.
TCCTTTAATCATGGCTTTTGTCCAAAGGAATATTCTTTTTGCACTGAACTGATGTGAATATTGCTTGCACCAAAAACATAGTTTTGATGTTGATGGAGATTACAGGATGTTTGATTAATTTATACATCTGAGCATTATGTTGGTTTTATGGACATCACAAACTGTTTCTGGGTGCTATATGAAATTCTAAACTGAAAGAGCCATTGACACCATTAAGCCTGAATAATATCTGTGGGAGATCAATGTATGCAAGTTTTTGAAGAAATATGGCTAATTTACTGGGTGTTATATCACCAATAAACATAAATTATAAAGCCAAGTTGGTGTTTTGTTTGGAGAGTGCCCGCTACCCAAATGCCTATATATATATATATATATATTAGAGATAAGCGGGTCCGGTTCCCTGAGAACCGAACCCACCAGAACTTGCAGATCCAAGGCATTTTCCCACCTGACTCGGATCTCAAAGCGAGGCAAAATGTCATCATCCCGCTGTGTCGGATTCTCGCGGGTTTTGGATTGTATAAAAGTCCCTCCCCACGATGATCGGCGCCATTTGCTTGCTAAGTCCCAGGCTGTCAGGGCTGTGCTTCATCCAAGAGGGGCTGTGTCCATCCAGGGGTGCTCTGTATATCCAACGGTGCCCAGTATATAAAAAAATAAAAGCTAATAAATAATATAATTAATAAAAAAATAATATATTATATAGTTTTATTGTGCTGTACCCCAGTGTACTATATATATATATATTTTTTTTTTTTACTGTGACGCTGCCTGTCAGACCACAGTGTAATATTCATACACGTATTGTTTGTGACACTGTAAGTGGTGGCGTAGTGTATAACAAATATTGTCACACTATTAGTTGAAACGCAGTGTATTCGTAAAAAATATTGTGACACTAAGTGGAAATGCAGTATATTCATAAAAACTGTTGTCACGCTGTAAATGGAAATGCAGTGTATTCGTAAAAAATATTGTGACACTGTTAGTGGAGACGCAGTGTATTCTTAAAAAATATTGTGAAACTACGTGGAGACGCAGTGTACTCAGAAAAAATATTGTCACTGTACAGTAAGTGTAAACACAGTGCATTTGTAAAAAATATTGTCACACTGTAAGTGGAAAACGCAGTGTATTCGTAAAAAATATTGTCACACTGTTAGTGGAAACGCAGTGTATTCATTAAAAACATCGTGACACTAAGTGGAAAATGCAACGTATTCGTAAAAAATATAGTCACAATGTAAGTAGAAACACAGTATATTCTTAAAAATTATAGTCACACAGTAAGTGGAAAATGCAGTGTATTTGTAAAGAATATTGTCACACTGTCAGTGGAAAATGCAGTGTATTCTTAAAAAATATTGTCACACTGTTAGTGGAAAACGCGGTGTATTCTTAAAAAATATTGTCACACTGTTAGTGGAAAATGCAGTGTATTTGTAAAAAATATTGTTACATCTTAAGTGGAAAACGCAGTGTATTCGTAAAAAATATTGTCACACCGTAAGTGGTAGTGGAGTGTGTTATTTTTTTTCTTATTCATAAAAAACTGTAAGTGGAAACTTGACAATTTTACAATTTAATAACACAAAGTTATCAATAAAAAAATGCAAATTTTCACTTTTTTCCTAAATCATGAATAAATGGTTAGTCTACACGCCGACTACGAGACCACAACAAAGTGCTAAATAACGTGCATAATATATTAAACATAATGGCATCACAAACGCATCAGCTGAGATTTACATAAACATATTTTCAAAAGGTGAAAATATGGTTTAAAAAATGGAATAAAGTAGCTAAAACTGCATTCTCTGATTATATTGTCCCTACTCCCTACCCATGGCCCTTCTACCTGAATTTCAGTGAGTCAGGGGCAACTCCATGCATCCGTATTCCAGAGTGCAGCTGCTCCTCCTGTAGCCCAGGTCAGAAGATGTGTAGGGGGTGTGGTGATATGGACTAAAATGGAGCTCACATCCACTAAAGTGGACAATGAATCCCCAATCTAACAGGGTGCGAAGCTGTAATTTATATACAACACAGGATGGGATGATGATGTAGGCTTGGGTGCTGGTAGAATCTGGGGTGATGTATACATCATCTTCACACAATATTAATTTGTCCCCGCTGGAATCCACCATTACAGGTGCCTCTGTAATATTTGCACGTAATTGACGGTAAAGGTCTTTCTCGTAGAATTTGTAGTTCATTTTGATGAACATCATCTTTTCCACATTTTGGGGAAGTAGTCTCATAGGCTGATCACTGACAAGGTTCCCGGCTGTGTTGAAAGCTCTTTCAGAGTATACACTGGAGGGTGGCCAGCTTAAGTAAAGCAAAGCCAGTTTGTGCAAGGACCTCCAAATTACCTTTTTTACCTGCCAGTAGTCAGACTGTCTGACATGTCTATTTGGATGCTATTATTAAAATTTTTTAAATAGTCCTCAACCAGTTTTTGAATGGTGACCGTATCAGATGGAGTTACGGTAGAGGTGCCATTAATTGTAGGCAATTCTGACCTGACTAGATGTCAAAACTTGGTTGTGTTGACTAATCTGCATCACCAGTGGGTGTTTTGAAAGTTTAGTTTTTCTCAGCAGATGCACTTGCTGGAGAAACTGAAGGAGAAGCCATCACTGCATCATGTGCCACTTGAGCTGACAATATGCTTATCAACAGCTCTTTACAGCTCTTCAGATCTGTGTCCGTTGGGAAGAAGAAACAATGTCTTCATCCTTTCTGGGATGAAAATCCATTCCCAGCAGCAGGCATTCTCAAGAAAGATACCACGTAAGACTTAAACCTCAGATCTTAAATCTTGCATTTGCTCTGTTCCGCTTGTCCATCTGTGCTGGTTAAGTGGACATTGGATACAATGGCAGTTTGAAGGCCACTAACTAACTATGTTTTATTTAATGGTCCTGTACAGGTTGGGAAAAAGTTTAAAGTGGAATCTTTTGCAAAGCATTATTTAACCGTCAATTGTTTTGGAAGGCGCTCTTCCTGGTCCCCTTCTGCGATGAAAATCCACTCCTAGCAGCAGAAGCAGGTGCAGAATTCTCAAGAAAGACACAACGTAAGACCTTAAATCTGAAATCTTGCATTTGCTCTGTTCTGCTTGTCCATCTGTGCTGGTTAAGTGGACAATGGGTACAACGGCAGTTTGGAGGCCATTAACTATGTTTTTTTTAATGTCCCTGTACAGGTTGGGAAATGCTTTTTAAGTGGAATCTTTGCAAAGGATTATTTAACAGTCAATTGTTTTGTAAAGCACTACTAAAAGGTTTCCTGGTCCCTTTCTGTGATGAAAATCCACTACCAGCAGCAGCAGGCATGGCGCTCAAGGATTCTTCTGGGGCAAGGACCGATGTGAATGAGTAAAATATTTTTTGTAAATGCCTCCCCTTCTTTCTCCCTCATAAATTTACTTCAGAATCAAAAAATTAAATAAAATTTACTACTAATTAACCCTTCCTGTCCTTGCCTTCAACTACATACATACTCCAACTCACTCAGGCCTCTTGATTAATAAAAACATTTGATTCCTAATGTGCCATGCTGGAAGTTGAACTGCCACATGCTTGTGCCTACCACTGCTTAGTCAGCCAGCTAGCTGGTGCACATTTTGGGCCTAAACTGGATGAAAACAATATAGTAAGCTGTGAGGTGGTCAAGACAGCTGAGCAATTAAACAATTTATTTGCCATTAAATAGTGATCCAACTGTCCGGTTCAGAGGTGAATTATTAGGTTGTTTGGAGGTGGCAGTAAGGGAAGGCTTCATTTTGCAGGAGTTGTGTCAATCACTAGTGCCTAAATTACCATCGATACCTATTTTTTATACTTTACCAAAAGTGCACAAGTTTAAATAACCCCCCTGGATGTCCGATTATATCAGTGATGGGGTTATTTGTTTCAATTAGTATCCGTCTATCTTGACACTTTATTACAACCCTGCATTATGGGCCATCTGAGGTTCCTGTTAGATACAACTTCATTTATTAATAAACTTGCAGCATTGGGTTAGGTCCTTTCATCTTCAGTATTATGTAGTATCAATGTGTCTTTACATACCGTGATACTTAATGATAGTGGTATTGAGGCAGTATGCCAGTTGTTGGAGGGGAATCCTCTGTATATTGGACCCAGAGTAGAATTAATATCGGAGCTCCTGCAAATGAATCTAACACATAACTTTTTTTCCTTTGATGGAAAGCTGTATTTGCAACACATTATCTGTGCAATGGGGTCCAATGTGGCCCCATCATACGCCAATGCATACATGTTTGCGGAGGAGGGAGAAATATTCTTTTCATCTATTTCTGGGTCCATATGTTTCTATATAAGGTACAGTATATAGACGACATTTTTATCATTTGGAGTGGTACTAGAGGAATTTAGTGAAGTCCATAATGTTACTTCTAGTCCTATCAAATTTACATATAATATAGATGATAAAAGTGTCCACTTTCTTTATGTAAAAACTAACATTAGCAAAATTGGTAAGAAGAAAGAAGCAATTATTTTAGCACAGACAAATGGCTGTTTTAGGTGCTTAAATTGCCTTACGTGTAGGTATCTGATGATTGGGGACAGTTTCACTCACCCACACAATGGGAGATGCTTTCTAATCAGACACAGATTGAGTTGTACCACTAAATTTGTTATATATCTCATCACGTGTCCATGCGGATTAAGTTATGTGGGCAAAATGGACAGGAATTTAAGAGACAGAATGGCACTACATAGGTCGTCCATAAGGGCTGCTATTAGCTCTGGTATGAGTGGTCAGCCTGTGGCCAGACATTTTGTACAAACGGGCCATAGTCTGGCAACATTGCGCTACATACTGATTGATCATCCCATGATAGGAGGGGTGGATAGATCACTAAAACTCCTTCAGTGCGAGTGAAGGTGGTTCCACAGACTAGGGACCCTAACTCCTAGGGGCTTAAACGACAACCTGGGTCTCCATTGTTTTTTGTAGACGATCTCCGATTATTTGATATTATCAAAGCTAGTATGGCATCATCGGATCTTGAAATATATTACGTAGTATCTTTAAGGTGATTTCATGTTATACACTATAGGCGGGCGATTGACGTATAGCGATATTTAATATTTAATATCCTTGTGAATTCAGGAGCTGCTTTTCTTTGGTACATTCTGAATTAGAAGGGGTATTATTGTATGTAGTAGAGCTAGAGAAGCCGCATGTGTTTATCTGGCAGCGGCATTGCTTAATGTAGCATATAAGGTTCAGGCTAAGTAATAGGATTGAGTCTCTGCTATGATCTAAGATTATTTATTAATTCCATTTCCTAAGAAGGTTGTACTGTTTTAAACACATTTAATATTTGCTACTATGTCGGGACTCTTTATTAATTGTGTCACTTGTTTGGTTTAGTTATCATGACAACAAGGGCGCGCCAGTGACATCATTGTGAGGCGCCGCCGGGCAGGACCCGGAAGTCCTGGGGGTGTGCACGGTGATGGTGAAGGTATACAGTAAGTGATATTTTTGTACTACTTGTTATATCCTGATGACAATGTGGAAGTAAACATCGAAACGTTGATCACAGACCCTGCTGCATTTATTACAGAGTGCCGCCATCCTGGTATATAAATTTAAATATATACATATATAAACAGCAGCACATAAGCGGCACTCTGGAGACTTCAACAAAGGTGAAAAAAAACAAGTCTTGTCGCCCGCTGCATTCCACCGTGCTCTGACTGCACACTTCCAGTCGCGGTATCAGAGCACCGGTGGAATGCAGGGGGTGACAACACGTTGGGCACCATGAAGTAAGGTATTTAAAGTCACTGTTTGGTTGTATTTGTTAATTTGTGTGTTCTTGAGGAAGGGGTCCCGAACCCCGAAACGTAGAATAAAGACACTTGGGGCCTGATTCAGACCCACTCGCGAGCGGCTGTCCGCTCGCAAGTGGGTCGATGTTCTGGACTGAGCATGCGCACGACGGAGGGAGCTCCGTCGTGCGCATGCGCCAGACGCGACGAGCGAAGGAAAGTCCTTCGCTCGTTGTGTCCGATCAAAGGGGGCGTGCTGTCAATGTTGATTGACAGCACGCCCCCTTTGGTAGGCGTGCCGGGGGCATGCCTCCCTGACGGGGGCGTTCCCACGGGAACGCCTCCCGTCAAAAGCCGGCCCACTGACATCACTAGTGATGTCAGTGGGAGTGATTTTGGCTCTGATAGAGCCAAAATCACTCCGGAGCTTGCGGTTGAAAACCTCAACCGCAGGCTCCGGCTCGCAATTTCGGTGGTCGCGATGGTCACGACCATCGCGGCCATCAAAATGCACGCTCATATAGCCTGTGGGTGGTGACCCACAGCTATACGAGCGTCCAGAAGGACGCTCCATTTTCATGGAGGCCGGCCCTCATTCAGAGCGTGCGCTCTGCTCAGAGCGTACGGCTCTGAAAGAGGGCCTTGGTTTTTTTTTACCTTTGTTGAAGTCTCCAGAGTGCCGCTTATGTGCTGCTGTTTACATTGAGGGGAGTGATCTCCATTTTTTGAGGGCACCCGGAGCAAGCTATAGACTAGTGTTGTGGGCTGCAGAGTGCCGGGCTTTGTGTGTGAGATATATATATATATATATATATATATACAGGCAAATGTTTATAACACTCCCGGACAATTAATTTATGAAGACATGTCTTGATAAAAGCATGTAGTAGCTGAAACGTTGACTTTTGACACCGGCTCTGTCTGCTGTTTTTTAGCTATATTATTTGTCTGGGAGTGCCATCCACATTTGCTTGCTTAGCACCCTGTGTGCAAGTGCCAGACCATGTGAGACTACATATGTCACACATAAATGACACACACACATACATTACACACACACCTGCCAGCAGCTGTGGGTTGTAGAGATGGGGACAGGACCTGGCACTGTCATTATTCCCCTTTCCCTAGCAGCAAAACAGCATGATTCGTGAGTCAGTCGGGAGGGGGAGGGGCCAATTTATGCGATTCTAATGGAATTGCATCATATTGGCTCCGCCTCCTCCCGATTGATCCGCAAATCATGGCATTTTGCTGCAAGGGGGCGGGGCTTAATAATATGGCGCTCATCTGATCTGTCGTCTCCCTGCATGTGCTACTGCAATATGTAGCTAGTACAGCCTTAAAAAAAAAGAAAATAAATTAGAGATATATGCATTCAAATGGTATAATCAGTGCTATTTCCCTGCATAAATCAATCGCTTCAGCAACAATTGGCAGTCCCTTTCGCTGAAGTGATTGGTTTGTTAAACTGTGCATGTACTGTTTAATATATACAACATAAGAGTGGGTGGGAGGGCTAAAGGACATTTTCATATTGCACCTCTTTTATTTGCATTATGGGCTGTTTGGGGCATTGCTGCCTGACATTTTTAATTTTATAGTTTATTAAACTGCCATCCTGTCTGCCACTGCAGTGCCACTCTGCGCCATGTTGGAAGCTGAACTGCCACATGTTAGTGCCACCCACTGCTGTCACTTAGCTTAGTCAGTTAGCTAGCTCGATGCAACCTTTTGGCCTAAACTGGATGAAATCAATATTGTGAGCTGTGAGGTGGTCAAAATTGACTGGAAATGACTGGAAATAAATGTTATTGTGTTTAATAAAACTGTAGGAACAAAAAGTGGGCCAAATTATGTGATTTCAGCTGTTTTTATGATTTTTTAGAAAACATACAGATCCAAAACCAAAACACGCAAGGAAGGTTTTGTAAGACCAAATCCAGATCCAAAACCTTGAAAGAGATACAGATCCAAAACCAAAACACAGGGTCGGTGCACATCCCATTCCCAACTTATTAATGTACTAACTGGACAATACTGGAAATTAGTCTAAGTCATATTGACCAAGTAAGACTGTGTAAATTGGAGTCAGTGTCATGATCTAAGGGTATATTCATCAAAGTTTGATTTTGCATTAGATTTTATTTTCAGTTTAGTTCACCTGAAATCAAATCAAATCGAGATATCACTGACAAAATCCAACATTTACAGAAATTTGATTCTGTAGGCCTTTTCTAAATTGAATTCAATGTGGTTCGATTTTCACTAGTGATTTCTTGTTCAGTTTTGGATGACCATGTCCAAATCAAACACAGAATCGAACTCAAAATCCCCAAAATACTAGAAATGTCAATTTTAGCACAAGCAGGTGGCAGTTAAAGTGTAAAAAAATAAAAATGACATGGGGTATCCAACCTTTGGCCCTCCAGCTGCTGTGAGAACTACAGATCCCAGGATGCCCTGCCACAGTTTTAGCATGCTGTTATATCAAAACAGTGGCAGGGCATGCTGGGATGTGTAGTTTCACAGCAGCTGGAGGGCCAAAGGTTGAAGACCCCTGCCCTAAATGCACAACCAGCACCAAGCTTTTCTGACCCGGTCCTGGATTGAAAATATGGGGGTGGAGGTAGGGTTCTCCCATATTTTCAACATCCAGCACCGGGCTCAGTGAGTCCTGGTATGGGGAACAAAATGAGTAGGGGTTCTGGACTCTTTCTAGCAGGGTTGTAATGCCAAAGCCGGGGTACCCTTTCATTGTGTCACCCAGCCATAGCATTAACACCTGACTGCAAGTCAGCCCCGGTTGGGGTGCCCTGGGGAGGTGGGGACCCCCTTGGAATGGAGGGGATATACACTCAACTGAGGATGTGAAGTATGTAGAAAAATCATATCAATTACAATTATGTTTATTTATATTAAAATCTCTAAATCCCAACTAGGGATGGCTGTATGTACCCCAATCACCTACTCACTGTGGGGGATGAGTTGCTCTTTCAGGGATTGTTTTTCTGTAAGGTTTTTGATCTTGTCAGCACCACACGTTACCCTGATGTGGTGTACTATGAGATCATCAGTGAGGAATGTAAACTTGATGAGTGATACGTAAATGGAAGCGGTGTCCCGCACGTATGATCACCTAAATTTCCATCTAGGATTTTTCCAGGGAGTGGGTCCAAAACAGGTCCAATATTGATGTATTTTACACCCAGGATGTGGTAATCCTTATCTGTTAGCTTCTCCCTGGGGCAAGTATGTTCTTTCCCCTGCAGGCGGAGCTCCCAGCATCCCATGGATGTTGCTCCTGCTGATTACTGTATCCCTCCTCTACAGGTGAATCCTAGAGGTCCAGGTGTACAGTGTAAGTGAGCACTGTCTGTGTCTCATTCACAGTGCTGAGACAGGCGGCTAAGCTGCGGATGTCCATTGTAGTGGTAATAGGGTCTGTAGCACCAAGGGGTGAGTTCCGGGGCTGTGGGAGCAGATCTCCGTTCTATATTAACAACCTTGCGGTTGTGTAATGCCTGGTTTAGCCGGAAGTTCTGCACTGGTGCAGCGAGCAGTCCTCTGCCAGGCTTGTTAACTTAGAAACATAGCAGCATTCGGGCAGGTGGGCACATCTGTAGGAGGTTGACCAATCACAGCTTCAACTGGGATTTTATGTGACACTGTATCTAATAACCTGGACTAAGTCTCCTCCTTTTGTTACTGCCATACTCCTCACAACATTTTTTCTCATCCTAGTTTTTGGAAATAGTGTAAATATAAGGCACAATGAACCCTATGGCTACATACATTTTCATAATAATACATGAGCAAGCCCTGAAAAGGATCAGTGTGTTTGCATCAACAAATAGATCTTACTGACTGCTTTTGGGCTTGTTTATATTTGGATGTAAATCAATTTTATGATACGCCCCTCAGATATAGCAGTACACACCCACTTTACCGCCGCGCTCATAGGTGCTGCTATCACAATCTCCCAGAAATGCTGTTTTAAAAGTGGGCATGTATATCTATAAATGGTGCTTACATCATAACATTTTAATTAGTGCACCCTCTATAATATATTTTTATTGTTCCAAATTAAAAATTAATTATTATTGCCCCTTTAATATACTTAAATAATATTGTTATTTAAAAAATAAATACATATTACTTTTTCACTATATTATATTAATAAGATAATAATGTCTCAATAACAGATCTACTGTATAGTATTTGCTTCCTCAATCAATAAATGACTACTAATTACTGTATGTGTATTGCATTTCCTCAGGGGCTAGGGGCGTGCGACCCATTCAATCGCATGGAGTGCCCTGACCCCTACTGTCACTCAGGGGCACCGAGAGGGGGGGAGCGGGTATAATTTACCCAGGCCCGGGCTTCCAGAGGGGCCCGGGTCCGATGCCGTCACCCCCTCCCTCACACAGCGTGTGCTGGGATGCAGTGGGAGATTACTCTCGGCTGCTAAGCAGCAGCCACAGCAATCTCCTATGCCTGAGGGTGGGAGCAATCACACTGATCGTGCACCCCCTGGCTCTGCGCCGGACTGAGGGGCTCACAGCGCCCCCTTCCTGGCGCTGCCAAAGTATGTTTTTTTTGTTTTGTTTTTTAAAGGGGGCGTGACCACGGCTCCCGCAATTAGGCTATGCCCCATCTTTACTGTTGATCGACAGCTCGCCCCTTATGGAAGGTGGGGAGGGGGGGTGGCTGGGCAAACGGAGGCGTTCCTGCAGGAATGCCTGCCATTTGTGGGCGGCCCTACTGACATCGCTCGTGATGTCGGTAGGTGGACTTCCTGCTCTATTAGAGGAGGAAGTCCACTGGGGCTTGCGGCCACAAGACCCTACCGTAAGGGTTTTGTCGCAAGCCCTATGGTCTCGATGGTCTTTACCATCGCGACCATCACCTGGCTGCTCGCATAAGCTGTGGGTTGTCACCAACAGCTATGTGAGCGGCCAGGAGGCTGCAACTTAAAAAACAAGCGCACGCCCTGATTCAGAGCAAGCGCTCGCTTCTTGCGAGCAGCTCTGAATCAGGCCCAGAGGCCAGCCGCAGATGTCGGCAGAGAAGTGAGTGAACGAGTGATTCTGTGTGTTGCACTGAGGTGTCTGAGAGCACATGGGTGTGTGAGGGGAATACTGTATACCCCCGGTGTGTAGGTGCAGTGTATGCTGCCACTGCTGCTGCCTGCCGCCCCCCCGGGACATGAAGGTCTCCATGTGTCTGATAGGCAGCTCCTTCCTTATTGGCAGGTTATGGTTCTCCTCAGCCGCTGTGTGTGCTGTGCTATTATAGTAATCTGCTGCCTCTCCCTGTGCCACCGGGGCACATATAAGGAGGCACATAGTGCATCGCTGCTCTTATTTCCCGGCTACTAGATGCAGCACACATGTCTGCTGCACCCTGTATATAGCATATTTATGTGAGGCTATGCCCATTATTGTGAGCCCACACACCTTATTGTGATGCCACGCCCTTTTTTGCGCTATGCATCTTTGGTGAGTTCACGTTTACTATCTTATGCTTGTTTGTGTATGAGTGTGTATATTTATGTAATATATATACCATTCTTGGGTGTACAGTCGCGCTCTGAAATACACACATGCACCATGTGAATTGTGATGCATGAGGCTGAAGGCCAAGTACATTCAACTACTTAGGGCGTGCATACAGTATATCAGAGCACGACCTTACACCCACAAGTGGTACTGTATATCTTATAAAATGGCCCCTGTTGTGACAAACTGTTTTTTGTGAAGATGATGTAGGGTGAAAAAGATACAGAATAGGAGATAAAAATTTTTTCAGAATAGGCTGTTTAAGTTGAATTCTTGTTGATAAGTAAACATTTCACTGGATAACAGTATGTGAATAAATCCGTTGAACATTCAGAGTAGGCTGTTTAATTGAGCAGTAATGGCTACTGTCACTTTCAGAGTGGTTCATTTTGGAAAGAAAATGTGAGTTGACCAGTGAATTGTACTGGCAGGAAGTGCTTAATGTTTCTTCAGGGTGAAGGCTGACATGTCTGCAGGTAAGTCCTGTTCAAGGTCTTTGAATAGACCACCATTGTACCAGTCCTCTTTGGTGAGGACTGAAGGCCCTCATTCAGACCCACTCGCGAGCGGCTGTCTGCTCGCAAGTGGGTCGATGGTTTGCACTGCGCATGCGCACGACGGAGGGAGCTCCGTCGTGCGCATGCGCGAGACGCGACGAACGAAGGACTTTCCTTCGCTCGTAGTGTCTCATCAAAGGGGGCGTGCTGTCGATGTTGACTGACAGCACGCCCCCTTTGGTGGGCGTGCCGGGGGCGTGCCTGCCAGACGGAGACGTTCCCAAAGGAACGCCTACCGTCTGAAGCCGGCCCCATTGACATCACTAGTGATGTCAGTGGGAGTGATTTTGGCTCTGAGCCAAAATCACTCCTGGCCTTGCGGTTGAAAAACTGAACCGCAGGCTTCTGCTCGCAGTGGCGATGGTCGCGATGGTCAAGACCATCGCGACCATCATCCTGCACGCTCGTATATGCTGTGGGTGGTGACCCACAGCTATACGAGCGTCCAGGAGGACGCTCCATATTATTGGAGGTGGGCCCTGATTCAGAGCGAGCGCTCTGGTCAGAGCGTTCGGCTCTGAATCAGGGCCTGATGTCAGGTCCTTTGTGTTATGTAGTGATTTTGTGATTTTTCTGTCAGAAATGTGTATTTCTGTCAGTGAGGCAGTGATGTGTATTTCTGTCAGTGAGGCAGTGATGTGTATTTCTGTCAGTGAGGCAGTGATGTGTATTTCTGTCAGTGAGGCAGTGATGTGCTGCTTTTCTGTGGGCAGTGTCTCTGTGAGATATATATATATATATATATATATATATATATATATATATATATATTGTGACAGGGTCAGCATCAATGCTTAAAGTGGTCCTAGAGAAATGGTGGACTGAATGCCCCCCCTCGGTGCAATGTAAATAAAGGGACGTGATTCACATTACACCGGGATCGGTACGGATGACCGCCGGACCTATGCCCGGCGGTTCAAATCCCAATGCTAGAAGACTGGCACGAGTGAAAATGCTGATTTTAAGTATCCCTAACCCTCTCCCCCTAACCCTCCTTTAGGGTGCCTAACCCTAACCTCCCTACCTAGTGCCTAACCCCCCCTGTAAGTGTCTAAACCTAACCCTCCCATCCTCGCAGCCTAAACCTATGTCTCAAGGGGGGGTGCCTAACTTTAACCTCCCGCCGGCTGTGCCTAACCCCACATTTCCCTAGCATAACCCTAAACCTCTTGGGGGTGTGCCTAACCCTAAGTCCCCCTCGGGAGTTCCTCACCTAACCCTCCCTCCCCTGCAGCTGTCCGCGGCCTCGGCCCAGCTTACCTTATTTCGGTATGCCGGGCATCAGGCTCCCGGCGTAGGGATAATGATAGGCGTTGGGATTTTGATGCCTATCATTATTCCCCTGTTGGGATTACACAGTCAGGAAGCTGCTGGTCATTTCGACCGACGGCATCCCTACTGCAAACCATTACACCACATAGTAGTGTCTGTTATTCATGTATGACACACAGTGCCTCTTTTACACAATGCCCACATTTTTGCCCATTATACGCAATGCCCACAGTAGTAATGCCCCTTATACAATGCCTACAGCAGTAGTGCCCCTTACATATAATGCCCACTGTAGTGGTACCCCTTATACAGTCCTCTTAGTAGTGGTGCCCCTTATGCAGTGCCCCCAGTAGTGGTAGTGCCCCTTATGCAGTGCACACAGTGATAGTGCCCCTTGTGCAGTGCCCACAGTAGTGGTAGTGCCCCTTGTGCAGTGCCCACAGTAGTGGTTGTGCCCTTTATGCAGTGCCATGCCCACAGTGGTAATGCCCCTTATGCAGAGCCCGCAGTAGTTGCAGTGCCCTTTCTGCAGTGCCCCCAGTAGTGGTAGTGCCCCTTATGCAGTGACCACAGTGGTAGTGCCCCTTATACAGTGCCCACAGTGGTAGTGCCCCTTATGCAGAGCCCACAGTAGTGGTGCCCCTTATGCAGAGTCCCCCTTATGCAGTGGCTCTGGGAGTGGTGCCCCTTATGCAGTGCCCCCTATGCAATGCCCCATTAGTAATCCCCCTGTAATAGTGCTGCCAATAGCAGTACCCCTAGTAGTAATGCCCCCTGTAATAGTGCCCCCAGTAGTAGTGCCCCCAATTGTAATGCCCCTCTTTGATAATGCCCCCAGTAGTCATGTCACTTGAGTAATGCAGCCAGTAGTAGTGCCACTAGTAATGCCCCCTGAGTAATGCCCCCAATAGTAATGTCCCCTGAGTAATGCCCCCCAGTAGTAGTGCCCCCTGAGTAATGCCCCAGTAATAGTGCCCACTGAGTAATGCCCCTGTAGTTGTGCCCCCTGAATAATGCCCCCAGTAGTAGTGCCCCCTGAGTAATGCCCCCAATAGTAGTGCCCCCTGAGTAATGCCCCCTGTAGTAATGTTCCCTATTGTGCAGCCGCTTAAACAAAAAAAAAACTTACCTTAAGCCCCGCTCCCACATCCGCTGCCATCTGGTTCCCCTAGTCTGCCTGGCTGCTCCTCAGTCTGAACTATGGGAGAGACATCATGACACCTCTCCCATAGTGCACTGCAAACAGCGGGACCCGGAAGTCGGAGCTCATGAGTAAGCTCCATCCTCTGGCTGGCACTGTGGGGAGGGAGCCTGGTGCCCACTGGTAACAAAATCTCAGCGGGTGCTCTGCAAATGGAACCTCCCTGCGGTGCCGGAGTTAGGTGGGTCGGAGGGGGTGGAACTGATTCCGTCTCCAAATAGAAGTGACGGAACGCAGTTCCGCCCCATTCCGGCCCACTTTAACCCATGGTCAGCAAAATTCCACATGAAGTGAATGTGGTATGTGCAGATATCTCAGATTTGGCAGAGCAAAAGCAGTAGGACTGAAGGGTCCAGTTCAGGTGTTGCCTCAATCAGTTGTCATCTAATTAAACTGCACCTGTTATCTGTCTTTAAAGCTGTGTCAGTGTAGTTCCACAGTGATCCCGACGGTGAAGTATTCGCCCAGGTTCAAGGCCCGGGGATGACTAATGTTATGGATCCTGGACCTGTGAGTCCACTAATAGAACTGTATTGCTGTTTGGAAGATTCTGGGTACCAGCCTGTAACATCTTGCCTGTGGACACTGCACTGTCCTTTATTCCTGACTGTGCTGAGAAAATAAACATCTGTTGGATTTTACCCAGTTTATGTGATTCTTGTCACATTTGGCACCCGAACAAGGACGTTACAAAGCAAGAGCCAGGATACAGTGACCGGATCCACCCACAGCGGCAGTGAAATGCATTGCAGGATGCTACCCACTGCGCAGTGGCTTGGTGAGTCACGTTACTAGCAGCTGGGTAGGTGAGTGTGGCAGGCCAGCTATAAAATGGCAGTTGGTCACAGTGATAATCTGTCCATATGTATATGCAAATTGTGCACAATATAAAGCTGCTTAATTCCTGTGTATGGGGCTGGGAATATAGAGCAGTTTTAAGGGAAGACAGCTGATATAGATTGCTGGGAATCTGGCTTGCATGAGAGCATTAATTAAGCCTACTGTTTTTGTCCACAAATTGGAAAAGCAGAGTAATATGGAGAAAATTATGAAAGTGTTTGCTGAATTGGTTGCAGGGCTGCAGGCTCTGGTTGCTGGGCAACAAACTGATATTCAGTTATTACATGCAGAGTTAACTGAAATGAGGAAAGGTTAGCATGAGCGAGAGGTGTTACTGAAGCTTGCCACATCTGGTAACATTGAAGCTTTTCTGTGCACCTTTGAGCATACAGTACTGCTGCATGTTTAAATTGGCCTGAGGAGGAGTGGGCTGCCAGACTTGCTCCCTGTGTCACAGGGGAACCTCAGAGAGCATATGTTGATTTAAACGTGGCTGAAGCAAACTCCTATCCATGCCTGAAAAAGGCCATGCTCAGCAGGGTTGGAGCAACTGGCCCTAGCAAAGCTCAGGAGTTGCAGGAATGGCGGCTGAACTCATCTGAGCCTCCAAGGGTCTAGCTGGCCAAATTAGCCAGGATGAGTAAGACATGGTTGCAGCTGGATAAGAACTCTGCTCAGTGTATAGTAGAGGTGGTGGCTTTTGACCATGCAGTGTGAGTACTAGATCATGTGGTGCAACAGTGGGCCCTACAGGCTGATCCTCAAATGTCTGAGGAGTTAGCAGTGGTGAGTGAATGGTACCTGACTCTTGGGAAGTTGAATAAAGCCAAGCAGAGGTTCCAGCCAGTACCCAAGCCTAGAACCAAGGTCTCTGTTGTTAAAGCCAACAACCCACCTCCAGCTGTGTGTTTTGACTGCGGTGATTCTGGTTATTTGCACCAGAACTGCCCAAAGAAGGGCGAGCCGATGGACTGCAGTGCTGGAAAAATAACTCGACCAGTGGTTAGCATGGCTGCTGGAAGCACTTCTCCAGCGCAAACCACCTTGTTTCATTTGATGGTGCATTTGGAAGGCCAGGAGGTCTGGGCCTTAGTGGATACTGGCAGTGAATTAACCATCATCTCTGCCAACCTGGTTCCATCTGGGGATGATCAGATGCTACCCCGGTAAAAATTCTATGTGTATATGGGGATACAGAAGAATGCCCCCAAGTGCACCACCCGTTAGTGATAAAAGGGCAGTCTCTGAAGGTGGGACTTTCCATTATTACAAGAAGTAGTTACCTGACATGATGACAGCAGAAGGTCCATGTCAGAGGTGTCACAAGAGCCAAGCTCTGTTGTGTCCCAAATATTGGAGGTGGTAACACCCTCCTTGGCCAGTGAGCAGCAAAAGGGGAGTGATACCGAGGCACAGTGGGTTCCCATTGACAAGGAAGTGTCTTTGCAGGACTTTGGCTAAGACCATCAGAATGATGGGAACTTGATAAATGCATTTGAAAATGTTGCAGAGATAAATAGTAGAGTAATCACAGCTTTACCAGCAGAAGGTGTACTAAACTTTGCATTGAAAAATGATTTGTTATATCGTGTAACAAATTTGCAGGGTGAGAGAGTAGACCAATTGTTGGTTCCCCGGAAATATGAGCAGTTGGTGTTGAGGACGGCTCATACACACCTGTGGGGTGGCCATTTGGGGGAGGAAAAAACACTCCAGCTTATTCAGTTAAGATTCTTCTGGCCCAGCATTCATGCAGCAGTAAAAGAGCATTGTCAGGAATGTCCAGTGTGTCAGAAGACAGCACCCCGGCCAGGGTTTCGGGCACCCTTGGTTCCCCTCCCTGTCATTTCTGTACCTTTTGAGATAATTGGTATGGATCTGATAGGGACGGTGGAAAAATCTGATCATGGGCATCAATACATATTAGTGGTAGTAGATTATACCACAAGTCATCCCGCTACGTAACATGAAATCTAGCACTATTGCCAGGGAGTTATTGATGCTATATTCCCATCTGGGAATACCAATAGAGGTTCTGACAGATCAAGGTACAGTACCCCTTTTGTATCTAAATTGATGAAAGTTTTCTGCTGGCTGTTAAAGGTAGATAGGATTACCACCTCAGTCTTTAACCCACAAACGGATAGCCTAGTGGATCACTTTAACCAGACACATAAACAGATGACAAAGAGGGCGGTGTCACAAGAAAAGTGAGATTGGGATAGACTCCTGCTTTATTTGATGTTTGCAGTTTGTGAGGTGCCCCAATCCTCTATGGGGTTCAGTCCCTTCGAACTCCTCTACGGGAGGCAACCTAGAGGGATTTTAGATGTGTTAAAAGAAGGGTGGGAGCAACAACCATGCCAAGATCCTAATATCCTTCAGTTTGTGTCCCAATTGTATGGCCGGTTAAGGCAGATTGCGCCCCTGCTGAACGAACATATGGACAGGGCTCAACAGTGTCAGAAATGCAATTATGACATTACCACAGTCGACCGGTCTTTCAAACCAGGAGACAAGGTACTAGTGCTTGTGCTTACTACTGAAAGCAAATTGTATGCTCAATGGCGAGGTCCTTATGAGATCATAGAGGCAGTGGGACCTGTAAACTACAGGGTACGACAGGAGAGTAGAAGGAAGGAGGCACAAATTTATCATGGAAATCTATTAAAACTTTGGAAAGAAAGTGCCAGTCAACTCACTGTAGTGGCAAATAAAACTCCAGACTGTCAGGTACCCATTGAAGTCACCCTCAGTCTTAGCCAAAAGCAGGAATTAGTCTATGCTATTCCAGGAAAGACCCAAATCATACAGATGATATTGTCACTCCTCCAGGGGTGATAATAAAGCAGAGACCCTATCGCATGCCTAGGGCAAAATGGGCAGCGGTAAAACGAGAGGTGGAGGAGATGCTGCACTTAGGGGTCATAGAGGAGTCAAACTGTGAATGGAATAACACCATTGTCTTAGTACCTAAGCATTCAGGGGCTTTAAGATTCTGTAAAGACTTTCAAAAGTTAAATAAAGTTTCTCAGTTTGACTCCTACCCTATGCCCTGAGTTGACGAGCTGGTGGAGAATCTAGCAAAAAGCCAGTATATCACCACTCTTGATTTAACAAAAGGGTATTGGCAGAATCCTTTGAGTGAAGCTGCTAAAGCAAAAACAGCCTTCTCTACCCCAGAGGGTTTGTTCCAGTACAAAATGTTGCCTTTTGGTTTGCATGGAGCCCCAGCAACTTTCCAGAGGGTTATGAATAAGTTACTTTTGCCCCACAGGGAGTATGCAGCTGCATATCTAGATGACATACTATTATCATGGTTAGCCCCGACTGGGAGTCACACCTTCCAAGAGTAGAAGCAGTGTTACGGCACATGGGTTTACTGCTAATCCAGAGAAGTGTGCCATTGGAGTGGTGGAGGCGAAATATTTGGGCTTTGTTGTAGGTAGAGGGCAGGTTAAACCTCAGCCCAGTAAGGTGGAGGCAGTCCTCACAAGGTCTAAACCCAAATGTAAGTCCCAGCTCAGAACATTCCTTGGCTTAGTGGGTTACTACCGCAGATTCATTTGTGATTTTGCCACTAGAGCAGCACCATTAACTGAGTGTCTAAAAAAACAGTTCCCATACATAATAGTGTGGTCTAGACAAGCAGATGCTGCCTGGCAGGATTATGTGCAGAATCTGTTGTGCAGGCTCCTGATTTCAAGAAGCAATTTATAATGCAGATAGATGCCTCAGGTACAGGACTGGGAGCAGTCCTTTCCCAAGTGGCAGAAGGGGAAGAGAAACCCATCCTCTTTCTTAGTCAGAAATTGCTGCCCAGGGAGCGCAAGTACTCAACTGTGGAGCAAGAGTGCTTGGTAATCAAATTGGCAGTAGACTTGTTAAAATATTATTTGTTGGGGCGGGAATATTTGTTGGTTACAGATCATGCCCCTTTACAGTGTATACACTCGAACAAAGAAGTGAATTCTCGTGTAACCCGCTGGTTTTTGTCTTTGCAGCAATTTATATTTGAGGTACAGCATCGTCCGGGGAAACAGCACCTCAATGCTGATGCTCTTTCCAGAAAATGTGTTGGACCGATCCTCCAAACAACTCTATGGTGAAGCTAGGAAAGGAGGAGGAAGAGGGTGAAGATGGTGAACTTTGGAAAAAGATAGAGAGTTGTGTGCCCAGACAGATGGCACAAATAGATGTGGGTGAGGCAGATAGCTCACCTGATGGTTCTCAGCTTCACCAGAGTGGCTGAAGCTAAAGGGGAGGTGTGTGACTGGGTCAGCATAATTCCACATGAAGTGAATGTGGAATGTCCATATACAGTATTTCCAGGTTTGGAAGATCAAAAGCAGTAGGACTAAAGGGTCCAGTACAGGTGTTGTCTTAATCAGTTGTCATCTAATTAAACTGCACCTGTTACCTGTCTTTAAAGCTGTGTCATTGTAGTTCCACATTGATCCTGACGGTGAAGTAGTCACTCAGGTTATAGGTACGGGGGTGTTAGGGTTAGGGTTCTTAGACCTGTGAGTCCACTAAATGAACTGTATTGCTGTTTGGAAGATTACATGTACCAGCCTGTCACATCTTGACTGTGAACACTGCACTGTCCTGTATACCTGCCTGTGGTAAGAAAATGAACATCTGTTGGATTTTACCTGGGCTATATGATTCTTGTCACAATATATATATATATATATATATATATATATACAGGGCCGTAGCTAGGGTAGTGCGGCCGGTGCCATCGCACAGGGCACCACAGGGCAGGGGGCGCTGTTTGGGCCTGTCAATTTTCTGTTTAGTATCATTCTTGCTTGTAGCTTCCTCTTATTTCATCCCCAGCATTTCCTGGTCTCTCCTATCTCTTCCCTGGCCCTTCCCCATGAAGCCATGGCCCTTTTTTGGGTGCATTATGTCCCTTTGAAAAATGAGGGGGGTGCCAATGCTCTTTCTGGCACAGGGCTTCAAAAAGTCTAGTTACGGCTCTGTATATATATATATATATATATATATATATTCCACAATCAGCCGGCACTCCAATACAGAAATAAATGGCTCCGGTGCCCGTTAACAAAATAGTATTACACTCCACTGAACAAATGGCACTCAGAGACTTAGATGAAAGAAAGATGCAGTGTATTCACGTCAATGAATGTTTCGGGGTCACAGCCCCTTCCTCAGGACCACATACATCTGTTGTATGTGGTCCTGAGGAAGAGGCTGTGACCCCGAAACGTTCGTTGACGTGAATACACTGCATCTTTGTTTCATCTAAGTCTCTGAGTGCCGTTTTTTCGGTGGAGTGGTATATATATATATATATATATATATATATATTGTAACACGGGAGGCCAAATGTAATAGGGTGTCAGGTTTAGTAAAAGTAAAAACTCGCACCATCTCGCATTTTTTAAAGGTGCAAGTTTGTACTGTAACTCGCAAATGTAATAGCCTGTGAACTTTTCAGCTCGAGGCTACTACATATGCGAATTTCACCAAGTTTTTCCCTATGTAAAGGTTTTATAAAGCCTGTACTGGTTCTAAAAATACAGGGGACAAAAAGCGTAGGGGGTCCCTTGTATATTAAGAACCAGCACAGGGCTTTGCTGAGCCAGCCCTGGTTGTGGAGAAACAGGGGACAAAACGAGTAGGGGTCCCCTGCAGGGCCGATTCTAGACATTGTGGAGCTCAGGGCGAAAGTTTCTAGTTGCGCCCCCCCACCCAAAAAAAATCTAATAGAGAAATAACTTTATTTAGATGGCGTTCCTCTGCGCGCGTGCTTCCGGAAAGGGGGTGTGTCCTTGCTGAACACCCCCAATTCATCACACTGTGGGGTGTGCCCAGCACTTACGAACGTACTGGGCTTCCCCCAAGCACTCCCTTCGTGGTGAATAATTGCCATGTGCAGTAATGCGCCTTACACAGTATGTCTTACACAATAATGCCCTTTATAACACATTATGCCACATGCAGTAATGCCCTGTATAACACATTATACCACACGCAAAAATGCCCTTTATAACACATTATGCCACACACAGTAATGCCCTTTATAACACATTATGCCACACGCAGTAATGCCCTTTATAACACATTATGCCACACGCAGTAATGCCCTTTAAAACACATTATGCCACATGCAGTAATGCCCTGTATAATACATTGTGCCACACACAGTAATTCTCTTTATAATACATTATCCCCAATTCTAATTGTGCCACACAGTAGTCCCTTATTCATGTTATGACACACAGTAGTGCCCCTTTTACATAATGCCCAACTTACTGCTCCTTATACACAAGGCCCACAGTAGTAGTGCCCCTAATACAATGCCCACAGTAGTAGTGCTCCTTACACAATGCCCACAGCAGTGGTACCCTTTACACAATGGCCCCAGTAGTAGTGCCCCATGCAGTGCCTTCATTAGTACTGCCCGCAGTGTTAATGCCCCCAGTAGTAGTGCCCCCATTGGTAATGTCCCCTATAGTAGTGCCCCCATTGGTAATGCCCCAAATAGTAGTGCCCACAGTAGTAATGCCCTCTATAGTAGTGCCCACAGTTGTAATGCCCACATTAGTAGTGCCCCCAGCAGAAATGCCCCCTATAGTAGTGCCTTCAGTAGTAATGCCCAGTATAGTAATGCCTCCAGTAGTAGTGCCCCCATTAGTAGTGTCCCCATTAGTAATGCCCCCTTTAGTAGTGCCTGCAGTAGTAATGCCCACTATATTAATGCCCCCATTAGTAGTGTCCACTGTTGTAATGCCCCCAGTAGTAATGCCCCCTATAGTCTTGCCCCCGGTAGTAATGCCCCCCTATAGCAAAGCCCCCTATACTAATCCCACCTATCCCCCCTATAGCCATGATGTCTCTTCTATCTCCCATAGATCCGAGGAGCCGAGGAACAGGAGTCAGCTCTAGCTCCTCGGATCTGTGGGAGAGACGTCATGACTTTGGGGACCGGCGCTGGGGTTTTTTTTTCTGGGATTTTTTTTTCTCTCCTGGGGTCTCAGTGGTGCCCTCTAGGTGCCGGTGCTCCGGGCGATGGCCCTGTTAGCCCGCCCCTAGAACTGCCACTGGTCCCCTGTGATCTCCATAACCAGCATAGGACTCTTTCTAGCGGTGGATGCCACAGCCAGGGAAAACCTTTCACCTGTTTCCCCGGCCAAAGAATTACTCCTGACCGCTAGTCAGCCCAGGCCGGGGATCCATGGGGAGTTGGGAACCCCCTCAATAAAGGGGTCCCTCTCCAGGGCACCCCAGGCCTCGGCTGATAACCCGGGGCTATCCCCTGTACCCCTGAGCTGTGGGTGCTGGGTTGATAGTGTTATTGTGTAAAATAGATGTTTAAATATTGTCTTTAGTTGTGGTACTAGATTGTCCCAGAAAGCCTCCCCCACATGCTGGTATTTGGAGAACCTCAAGTACCAGCATGCGGGGCATTACGGACCTGCTGGTACCTGAAAAGTACTCACCGTTCGGTTCAATGGGTGTCGGGATCCTGGCTGTCGGGATGCTGCTGGATCCTGATGCTGCTGGTATTCTAAACAATGGCATCCCGACAGCCATGGGCAACAGGTGTGTGAGAGTTTAAACCCTTCCTGTGCTCCAGTGATTATTCCAGCTGGATCAGTGTAAATGTGAAACCCTGGAATTCCACACCTCCACTGCTAATGCAGAACACACAGTTTTCACTCCAGCCTCCATATCCGGTGCCAGGACCATGCACCCGACCCAGCGGTGCATGTAATATGACGTAGTCGCCAAATGGTGTATCATAGTGCTGAGACCGTCACTATAGTAACTCTCTCCAACTGAAAAAAAAATGTACAAAAGAAAAAGCGATCATTATGTAACAGTTACATAAAGAAAAATAAGTCAATCCAAAGCAGTGGCTTGCAGCCACAATCAGCCATGCTCTCCCAGCATAGCCCTTGATCCCTGGCACTACAGTCACTTTGGCCTACTAAGTGGCCGCTTGCCGGCATCAGTGCCCAGAGCACTAGGCGTATGAGAATTTTAAACTCTTTCTATATCTCAGTGATGAGCTGCAGCTGTACCTGTGCAAATGTGAAAACCTGGAGTTCCACACCTCCACTACTACTGCAGAATGCACAGCGATCACTCTAGCCTCCGATGGAGGGATCTGATCCCACAGGAATGTGGGCAATTCAGTTGAGAGACCACCCCTCTCACCACAATATTTATATATATATATATATATATATATATATATAGATATATATACTGAATGTTTGTATGTATATGTATATGAACCTATAAATTCCATTGGTACCTAACAGTCCTTGGGGGAAAACAACAAAATGACAATGTATGAAACTCAAAGCTCTTTCGGGCCTTGCTTATTTTACCAATAGTATAGCAATACCCTGAGAAATACATTACTGTCTTATAACTCCCTTAAAACAAAGCATAATGCGAATGTGTTGACATGTTGCACTTCTCACCTGCTAGGTGGAATCGATTTCAGCATATAAGCAGCACTATTTATTATTTAATAAAACATCTGTGATACCTTGCACAGCCATGAGCCATAAGAATAATCTCTAAAGTCAATGAATCGGCTCTAATTATCTTACCATAGCATGCCAAATAGAATCCTGTTGAACTTGGGCCTGTTTATTTTGGCATTTTGTCCAGTTACAAGCAGTCGTTTTCTACATGAAATAGCTGCAGGAAAATGCTCAGGAGCTGCTGAGAGCACACTGGAGACTCTGACAGACAGGGGCTTATTCGGATAGTTTATGCTGATACTGAGCTTAAACTTCCTCAAAAGAGTTAAGAGAAGTAGACAAGAAGGAAAGTAATAGGGAAAAGTACATCTGCTCCAGGTTACAGAATAAACAAACGGTAAGCAAAGGCCTGACCTCTTTGCATCTTTGCTGGAGTAAGACTGATTGCTGAAACCATTAACCCAGCAACCCTGGCAACAGGCTTCTCTTCAGCCTCCAGGCCACCATAAAACAGCCGCTCTTTTTTTCCACAAGAAGAAAAGGACAGTGTATCTGAGAGAAACACTTTACCACATGTTCTTGTTTGGTGGAAATAGAAGAACTGACTGCACAAATTAATGAAATGACTGATTTTTTTTTTCCCCTCCTTATCACGATTTCACTTTTAGAAAATAATCCGAGCAGGTTTGAAGCAGTAATTTTATAGCAGCTTTCTATCTAGTATGGGCAGCACAGACGGTGTAATGGTTAGCATTACTGCCTCACAGCACTGAGGTTGTGGGTTCAATTCCCACCACAGCCCTAATTGTGTGGAGTTTGTATATTCTCCCTGTGCTTGTGTGGGTTTCCTCCTGGTGTACTGGTTTCCTCCTACACTCCAAAAATATACAGCTAGGCTGTATAAGGGTTAAAAAATTAACCCTTGTGTGTGTGAGCATGTGGTAGGGAATATAGATTGTAAGCCATAGTTGCCGACTTTCTGGCTGCTCCTTCAGGGAGGGAGCAGCCAGATAGGCAGGACAGCGGGGGGCGTTGGTGAAAAAGGGGGTGTGTCCGGATGCGATCGCGTCATTTTGGCCCCGCCTCTGCTACACAATGCCGATAATGCAGGCATTGCGAGGAAGGGGGTGGGGCCAAAATGATGCAAATCGCATCACTGGCTGCCCTTGCAGCAGGGGTTAGGAATAAATTGCGGGGGATGTTGGGGGGATCGGCGGGCGCCAGGAGGCTTGTCTGTCTTTCCGGGGGGGTGGGAGTTGCACCCGATTATCGGGAGGCTCCCACCCAAATCGGGAGGGTAGGCAACCCTGTTGTAAGCTCAACTGGTGCAGGGACTGATGTGAATGGCCAAATATTCTTTGTAAAGCGCTGCGGAATATGTGTGCGCTATATAAATAACTGGGAATAAATAGTATAAATATCAGCGTGTTAAATATTCAGGTGTCTTAACATACGGTTTGATGATAGCAATGTTTATATCTCAACATAAAGCTAGTGCAATATAAACAATACAGTAGATCATCATCGTCTTTGTTAGATTATTTTCGGGTGAGGTTTTTTTAATTACATGTTCCAACATTTATATTTCATCATATTTCCTGTTTTTAGTTCGCAGAATGAGTTAGAGTTAGCGCTGCCCGAGTCATTTAGCTGCAAGACCCCACGCGCTAATTACCAGGATTTTTCTTTACAGCCTCAGTTGCGAGAAAAATATAGATTCTGCATTTTAACCAGGCTTGCTGACATTCTGGCCGCCCCCTGGAGGGAACAGTAAGGTCGGCATAGTGGGGGTGGGGGGGGACATGGCCTGCATAGGGTGGAGCTGCCGAGGATATTACTCAACAATACGGGCAGAGCAAGGTCACGAGATCGCGTCATTTTGGCCTTGCCCCCACTACACAATGCCGAGATGCACAATGCATGCATCGGATCATCGGAAACCCCCTGCTGCGTGGGTTTGTGTGGGGGTTGCGGGGGTTCCTGAGGGGCTGGCGGCCGGCTGGGAGTCTTGCCTGCTTTCTGGGGGGCTGGGAGCGCCACATGATTTTCAGGGACTCCTGGTTAAATCGGGAGAGTAGGCAGGTATGATTTTAATGCTCAGAGAAACCCATTGGTTCTGCATTTTACACTAAATCAATGGGTTAGCATGCGTTAAGCCAATGTTTTTACCGAGCAGGGAAAAGGCTATACAGTAGATTAGCTTTTCCCCACAGAGCGCAATCAATTGGCTTTGGGGTATATCCCGTGGCTAATTTAATTCCTCCTTAAAGTTTTTAGAGAAGCTAAAACACACACATCATCCATAAAGGTCACTATTCCCCATACTGCAGCGACAGGACGGCATGTATTCAAATAATGGATGCACAGTACAGTCTGACCACTTACTGTACTGGGCTCCACACAGAGGCCTACTTCACAAAAAGGAAACGCAGACAGTCGTCCACTTTCTTGCACTTTAATCTGAGAAGCATCATCATCATCCATTTGCATGCATGGAAATAAATGTGTGTATTCATCCATATTCAGAGTTAGTCATATCTATACAGCTGGGCTAAGGCAATAACTAGGTGTGTGCGAGCGGTGCCATCACTCAGAACGTAGGGCTCTGTGGGCAGCACCGTCACTGCTCCATGGCCCTGGCATCAAGCTAACAGGTCGTCTGGAATGGCCCCCTGCAGCCAGTATCGATGCTGCAGTGCCACCCAGAGTGTCCTTTGGATGTTTCAGGCATGCGCCTTGCAGCCTATACAGCCTGTGGACGCTCGAGTAGTAGCGCTGTACAATCCAGTGCTAGCAGCCCCACCCGCTTGGCGCAATATCATACATTTAGGGGGCTGGCCTGGCCCATTGCGGCACTGATTGCACCATCCCCATCCATCTGGTTGTGAATGTAATCAGCATCGCTATAAGCACATATCTACACCATTCCCATACCTTGAGCAACAAATCCATCTCTATGATCGCACAAGAGCCCCGAATTGCGCCTACACACCCTTTAAATGACCTCAGTACACTTAGACTACATATGAACGGGACGTGGCCACCCAGTTACCAGTTACTCATTCAGCCTCAAGTAGAGATGTGATTGGATTTCACACACTTTGAATCACTTGTACAGTAGATGCTCATAGTTGCGTATACTCGAATCGGACACATATGCAGTGCGAAAATTCAACATCCATATAAAAATCGGACTTGTATTCAATTTGAATCAGCTCTTATGTGTTACTGTGTAAGCCATTATATTATTGTACTGCATTGTAATAGCTATACCTGACCATCCTCAACATTTCACATTTATGTCATTCCGCTGTGTAACTTGCTTTATTGTGTCACAAAATCGTATATATTTTACTCATTAGAGATACCAAGGTTGCAAATGTTTAACAAAACTCCTTTATGGTAGATGTG
Organism: Taudactylus pleione; assembly: GCA_031769625.1. Lineage (NCBI taxonomy): Eukaryota > Metazoa > Chordata > Amphibia > Anura > Myobatrachidae > Taudactylus > Taudactylus pleione. The sequence continues at coordinate 9,534,244 of JAUIMM010000275.1, forward strand.
TAATACTTTTTAGGGTACAGTATATGTAAATGTCACATTTTTGTTGCTTAAAGTTTCACATTTAAACAAAGTGCCAAAACATTACATTGCCAACACTTTACAGAAATCTGACACAATACACCCATTTCCCAGATGTTTAAAACATTACTAGGTCAGAAACTGTATTATTCAGTTGATGGGGTAAATATTTTTGGCAGTTATTTTGAATCTTGATTACCCGATATAGTTATTTTCTATTTGTGATCAGCTGATTGTTGCGTTCCGTGCATGAGTATCGCAGTGCACGAACACTCCACTGCGATCGGAATTGCGATCACAGTGACTACACAGACCCATCGCAGAGTGATTGATAGGAAGCACCATTTGGGAGTGGTGTTGGGGGGTGGTCAGTGAAATGCAGGCGTATCAGTGTGTTTGAACAGTGTTGCAGGGGCGAGCATAAATTAGCCATTGCGATGCCTTACGCACCTTGGGCTTCCACTGCGTGCAATGAGGTTAGCAATTCCTGAGTAAGGTCAGTGTTTGTGCAAGTGTGTGGGAGGCTGCGATTGTACTCCATATTACCGATGGTTTCGCAGTCTTGCTAAGTACTGTATTACAGATGTTTGTAAAGTAAAGTGGAAGTCCTTATGTTAGGCTGCATTATGGCATAGCGATTGCAATCATTAGCATATCTTCGCAGTGAGACTGCGTGCATAACCGCTATTGCAATTGCAATAGCGATCTGAATCAGGCCCTCAGTTACATAAATTTGCAAACATATGGTAAGCCACCAAACCACACCAAGGCGTCTCTGTATTGTTTTTTCTTGTCTAGATTAGCCCCTCTCCTACAAGGACCTGTAATGGACCAATAAATTGATTGAGCAACTGCCATTCTGTGTATCACTGTCCTGAGAGGCAGATATGGGTTCGGTAGGTGGAGGTTAAGCTGATCCCTGTAGTGCCATTGTGGCGGTTCTTGGGTAGCTCCAGATGAGTTACCTCTCAATTTAAAAATATATAAATGTATGTTCTATTATCATGTAGCATAAATGTATGACCCAAAGTGGGTGTTATTATCATGTAGAGTTAGAACCACCAAACAGTGACACCTTTGTGTGGCTTGGTTGCTTAAAGCTTGCTAAGTCTCTTTGTAGATTTCCATTCACACCAATCAGACTTTGGTTTTGGCCTCTGGATATCTTGAAGCTCCCAGAATGCAATTTCTGCAAATTCCTCATCATAGCTCTTAGGTGGCTTGCAGAAGATCTTTTTTGTGGTTGAACTTCCACGCTGACAGACTCTGTTTCAGACATATCTTCAGCTGCTGGCATATCCAGTGACAGACACTTGCTCTGCATATCATTTTCCAACTTTTCTTCAGTTTGTGTTGTTTCCTTAAAGATAACATCCGGTGACTTAAAAATATTTCTGGTATTTGAATTCCACAATCTGTAACCTTTGCTCTCATGGCAATAGCCAAGCATGATGCACTTTACTGGCTTTTTGAATCCAGCTTTCGTCTTTTCTCTTTTGGTATATATACATAAGCCATACTTCCAAAAGCTCTTAGATGTCTTACTACACACTTTGACCACGCTTCAATAGGTATTATGACCTTTTGGGCAACTGTAGGAGAATGGTTCTTGAGATAAACGGCTGTGAACACAGCTTCCTCCCAAAACTTGTGAAGGCCTGGATCCTTTAGCATGTATCTTGCTCTCTCTACTAGTGTATGGTTTGCTCGTTCAGAGGCTGCATTTTGTACTGGAGTATAGGCAATGTTTAATTGATGCTCTATTCCATATTTTCTTAAGAATTGTTCCACTTCTCTGGTGAGATATTCTCCACCATTATCAAAATCTCAGGATCTTGAGTCTGTAAGCTGTTTGGTTTTCTACATGTCTCTTGTAGTCTGAAATTTTTTCACTTTGATTTCTCTTTGATGAAGTACACATGTGTCATCCTCTTGAAGTCATCTATAAATGTCACAAAGTATCTGTGTCCACTCAGACTTTGCTCCCATTGGACAACACACATCTAAATGTACTATTTCAAGTGGTTTTGTAGCTCTGTTCATTGATCTTGGAAAAGGCTGATGACTTTGTGTCCCCACAATACAGCTCTCGCCTATGGGTCTCTCTGCGTTAGTCACAGACATTCCTGTGACCATCCTGTTCTGCAGCTTCTGAACACTGTCATATTCAAGGTGACCAAATCTTCTATGTCAGAGTTCCAATGACTGTGACTCAATTGTCATCATTGTGTAACAGTGCTGTTAGTCATCGAAGATGTACAATTGCTGATATCTTGTGCCTGTAGCTATGACAGTCCCTCTTCTGTTTCTCGCAATGCACTTTCCTTTAGCTAAGTGAACTCTGTGGCCTCTCTGTTCTAGGACACTGATGGTGATAAGATTTGTTTCCATTTCTAATACATAAAGCACATCTTGGATCTCTCTGTGACTTTTGTTTATGTTACAATTTTTAAGCAAGCTTTATTGGTCCCGACTTTTGTTTCTCTAAGGACTTGATTACCAATTCCTTTAATGGTGATAGGGTCACATTTGGTAAACTTGGTGATCCATTCCTCATTATTATACCTGAAGTGATATAGAAATAATCCTTTCTGCGGCTATCTTTAACACTCAGAGCTAACTCATCTCTGCCATTGCATTTCTTGCTTTGTATAGGATTTACATTCTTTTGTTTGCATTCAAATGCTTTGTGACCAATTTTGTGACAATTGTAATGCTTGAATAAAAATTTTCGGAATTTTTCATGTTTTGTATGTAATACAGTTGTCTCAGCACTTAAATCACAAGCAACATGTTTCTGAAACTGTAATAACTTTGCTCTGACTATGTCTGCTGCTAACTTTGCTGTCTTTGCGTCCAACTCCACAACCAGGAAGTCAAACTCAGAGATTAAGTTCTGCAGCATTGCTGTAGCAACCTCTTCATCATCCATTTGCACTCCAACAGATGTTAGTTGTAATTACACATACTGCTGCATTCATTCAACTTGGTTTTATACAATACACATCTTAAATGTATCCTCCTCATGAAACTTCCATCTTGATACACTGCTTATAGTGCTGTCCACATGTCTTTTGCTGACTCTTTCCCATGTATTATAGAGTGCATGTGTTGCTCAACAGACTTGAGCTTATGGTTCCCATGACTCTCTATATCATTTGGGCTTGAATCTGCATCTGGTTCTAACAGTGACCTTTCACAACCTTTTATGCTTTAATTGCATTTCCATAGCAAACTTCTGGGTTGTATAAATGTCTGCACCTTTTAACTTGATAAACCTCATTATTGGTGTAGTTTCTGTATTTATGCTTCTGACAGACATAAATGTGCAGCGTCTGTACTTTAATCAGCTAAACAGCTGCTATACTGCACTGGAAACACTGTGCTGTCATCACTCTGTGTTCTTTTGCAGTTTGCACTATATATGTGCTTAAGATGGTGTCTGTGTGCTGCCCTGGGCATCTCTAATAGCTTGTACTATTACACCTGTGTGCCTGGACCCATAACATGTTGGAAATTATTTGGGTGCAGATTTTGCTACTACAGGGTTATATAGGCACGCCAGTGGATGACTCAAACTGTGAACAGCCCTGTTACTTAACCAGTGGTGTTGGTTTATTGAAGTATAGTAGGTACAGCTGTACTCACTGTAACATGTACACTGGTAATGGAGTGGAGCAAGGTTCTATATAGCTCACCTGTCAGTGAATGTATACTGCAAATGGGTAGTGGTGAAGGACACTGGTACAGCCTTATATGCAGATATTAACCAGGTTCTCTATAGGAGATAAGTAGAAAACTTCCATATCCCACCATGTCACTCTTACACAGTAAAGTCTAGATGGCACCTGCACATGCTCAGTAGTGACCTTAGTGGAAATCTTGAAACATGGAATGAAGCCTCCCTGGAGGGAGAGGAAATGGGAATCTGCACAGTAGCACACTCCTATTTCATCATCCCTGTCTTTCCCCAGCTACTCTGATCCTGTCTTGTAGGGTACAGATACATTGAGTGCTGATTTACAGTACTTCCTACTCCTCTGACCCGACCCCCACTTACTTTATCAGTAATTTATTTTATTAACCATAGTGAGTTGTTTGACCATGCCCTTCATTCCACATTCCATTCTTCTAGACTCTATCTTTCTTAAGGGACGTAGTCATGTGACCGGCGGCCGAATACCTATCATAATCCCAAAGCCGAGGACGATACCCGAATGAAGGTAAGTCCAGGGCTCCCTCAGCGTTAGCCACAGGGGGGGAGGATTAGGGAGTCTAGCAGGGTTAGGGTTAGGTTTGGGGGGGAGATTAGGTTTAGTCACCCCTAGGGGGACTGTTAGGGTTAGGCACCCCCAGGGAGAGGTTAGGGTTAGGCACTCCCCCTGGAAGGGTTAGGTTTAGGGAGCAGTTAGGGGGGTTAGGGTTAGGCACTAGGGGGAGGTTAGGTTTAGGCACCACTAAGGGAGGGGTAGGGATAGGGGGGGACAGGGGAGGTTAGGGTACTTACCTGCCTCTGTTGGGATCTTGATCCTGTCGGGCAGCCGCTGTTTGGAATTCCATTCCCTTTCTTAACCTGCCTGCCAGTCCTACCCTAATGTCCTAGGCATTTAGGCATTACAACAGATCCATAAGCTAGATGTCTTCTCTCCATGATGTACAGGTGAATTAGAAAGTAATCTTTTTCCCTTCTTCCATCTTCCCTTTCTATGTGCAAGAAATTATATTTTCTATAGCACTTATTGTATTTCAGGTGGCTATTATGTTTATTAGAAATACGTAACATTTGGGAACTGTGAATAAATATGAAAACCATGTCTTGTTCTATTGAGCTAGCACTGGCTCCCTACCAATGGCTCGCAAAATTCAGCAGAGCGTGCCCTCATTCCAAATGTGAAATCATCCTTCATTACAGCTCAAGGAGCTTTAACTAAAAGTGGCTTTCGAGTGTTTTAGTGTTAATAACTATTGTGTTAAACTACTTTACAGCACCCTGTGCTGTCCAAGTTAGAGCTAAACAATGCACAAAAAGCAACACACACACACACAAATAAAAAGTTAATAGAATACAGAGAGCTGGCAGAGCTTTAGATCGTTCACATTTTATTAAGTCAAATAGCGGTTACAATGAAACCACCTAAAGTAAACAGAATTTACCTAATATCCAGAGCAAAAAAGCATATGTGAGACTGAGGGCATGATTCGGAGCAGAATGCAAAGCCAATGTTCTTGGAGTTGAGCGACTTATTTTGATACTGTGCGTGCATGAAAGTCACTATAAACTCCTACAGCACATGCGTCACACAGAGTATATGTACAAAGGCGCTGTTGCGATTGAGACGCACTGTAACAGAAGTGTTTTGGAAAGTGCTGGGCATCCCTGGGAGGTGACTGGAAGGTAGCTATACAGATGTACGGAGATGGTCAGTCTTATGGATGGGTTATAGGAGTGTCCGGGGCATGTCACTGAAGTGTTTGCATACACAGAGGCTCCATCGTTCACTTTGGAGGCCACACTCAGATGGAAAATCTTCACCTGCCACAAGTCTGGTGCAAGTTTTTTCTGGTGCGACCGACAGTGCCGTCTAAAGATACACCAGGCGGTATTACAGCATCTATAGATGCACATAGTGGGTGTCTCAGTCCTTGCACATTCATATGGACAAATGTACACCAAGGAAGGACTTTCTATTGGTCCATAAAGTTATAGATGGGTGACCGCCAGGAGAAGCAGTCAATCTCTAAATCAGGCCCTCGGTCTAATGTCCTTCTTGGATGTTCATAAAAGCTAAGCAATACATGTATCAGTAATTTGGTAGTTTATTTAATCAGTGCTAGAAGGTTTGTTCATTTGAAAAGCACTTTGATGAACAATAGCCTACCATTATCTATCTTAACTGTTGGATATTCCCCATAATCTTGGGCAATCCTGCGGCTTGGTCTTTGGATGATATAGGTCTTTAAGGCGTTATGCTGAGTATACACAAGGCCAACCCTCCGACCTATCTGACGATTGGTAAGTGCACATACACTTACCAATTGTCCGCCCAATGTGTCGGGCTTGATGTATTAACTGGGCAGGTATGTAAATATGCCTGCCCAGTTGAGCTGTCACTCTACCGCCGGGTCCCTGCAGCATGTGTACGGGCGATCGGCAGGTCGCCCATACACAAAAGCAGATACAGCAATATAGCTGCAGATATATCGCCCATATGCTGTGCTGCACAGCCGATGTGATATGTTGTTCATAGACAAATCAGGAGTACACACCCTCCAACTTGCTTGCGATATATCGGCTGTTCTATTTACTGGCCGATATATATCATCCATTGTGTACCCAGTTTTAGTGTGTCTCCTTGGAAAACAAGCCTCAGCCCTGGACACATTGATAAGCATAGGTAAGCATGTAAGTATTTAAGTATGGCCACTATTTTGTCAATGTTATCCATTGTGCAAAGAAATCTTTTTTAGCCATGAAGGTGGTAATTGCAGATAATGAGCCTTGGGATCATTGGCATATAGCATAAACTATAAACTGCTCCATTGACCTGAAAACCGTTATTAAAAAAGGTTTGTGCACTTAGCTTGATAAATGAATGCTGAAGGCTCTGAAATAAAAAAAAAAGGTTAAATATAGATTAAAAAAAAAAATATTGCATCTATTTACAGATGGAGATCTCACTGTTGCCAACCGGGGAATAGTCAACTTTCCACTGCTGAAAAGAGTTTCAGTATAGCCGTTTTATTCACAGCTACTGGCACCCGTCCCAGCTTATATGTTTTTTCTAGCTCTTAATCCTTCAACAAACCGTAGCTGCTAAGTAAAGTTGGTTTATATCTGTATTTAGAGTGTCACTAGACTCGTTTGTTGTCTTCGTTAAAAGATACAGCTAGACCTCTTGTAGATAATTAAGGCTTGGTCTTATTTACCAAACTCGAAAATTACAAAATGACAGTAAATTGCTAGACATGGCGAGGTTTGTGTCTGCACCCATCCATCTCTCGTTTTTCTTATGAATTTTAATAAGTTCTAGAGTCAGCCAGGTCAATAAAGTTGGCAGATGACCCAAAGCTAAATTAGCTCTATAGTATTTTTGAAAGAGTCTTATGTATCAAGCCAAGTTTTGGGAACATTTTGCCAAAAATTCACTTTTCGTATGGTTATCATGCTAATTTATTTTTTAGGATATGTATTAAACTGTTAATGCATTAGATATCTGCTATGAACATTTTCACACTGTAAAATATTGCCAAACATTACAGTTTTATTTTTTTCCCCAAAAAGTTATACTTTTCGAATGTATGGGGGCCCATATTTCAGCAATCAGTAAAAAAAACAATTCAACGATTTTGCATTTTTTTTTCCTGATTTCACTTTTCTCCAATCCACCAATATGCACTTCTATATTACTGACATTTTTCAGTGATTTGAAGATCATTTTCAGCAAATAACAAATCTGTCAGTCGTGAATAGCTCATAAACCTTCTATCGGATGAGGTGTGTCATGTGTGCAAACCACTTACCCTTAAACTAAAGTAAATAAAGACACTGAGACTTAGATTTGGCAGATAACTTGATGGAGATTTATTGGAGCAATAATTATTTATTTATTCTTTATTTAATTAAGGATGTATGGTGGCAAAGAAAGGATGGCCTGAAATCAGCCAAATTTGCAATGCACACACACAAACAACAACAGGCATAGCAAGCATATATCACCCAGGGTGCACAACCATAACTATATAAACCCCTATAAGCAATAAAAGGTATCACTCGCCTTCTACCTTGACTACCCACCCGTTTGGGTGATGATACTGCCCCCTGTTAGGTTGGTACAGCCAACTACCAGTCAACGAAGGCAGGGCACCTCAACTAAATAATTGCACCCGGACTGGTGACCTGACGTTCTTTCCCGCCACAGCAAGGTTCTGCTCATAGAACCACTGCACCGCCACCATACAAAAAATACCCCAGTAAAACCAATTCCCTAAATAGATCCTCGACAAACAAGACAAACCCTCCTCCATTAAATGGACCCTGTCAGGCCTATACAGATAACTAAAACAAAATAGAATTTCCACATGAGGAACCACACAGCCATCATTGGCCTCCACAGATTTAGCTACTGCAGAATTATGAGGTACAAATGAAAGATCAAATGAGTCTACACGAGGGCTAGGCCGACTCACTCTCGACAAATCATTGTTGATATCGAATCGCAACTTCAAAGTGGACTCCAACAGTCTGGGACAAAAAGAATGCCACCTTTTCATACCTCTGAAGCCTATCCCATGGACCCTAGCAGAAGCCGCAAAGACTGGTGCTCGATCTGAAGCCATAAACCCAGAAGCCCAGAAAATATATGAGTGGTCTATTAAACAAATGTCCCGTACATCAAAGAGCAACCCCAAAAGTGGAGGAAAAACAATAAATAAAAAACATTAGTAAATGTGGACAAACAATAAAATTTATATAATTTATGGTAAATTAGTGAGGATCTGACAGTAAATTAATGAGAGTCTGCGAAAAAAGAAAAATTTGCTATTAATTACTCACTTTACTAATTAAAGTGGCTAAGACAAACAAAAAAGACACGAAGGGAAAGAATGGGTGGGGGGAATTGGGAAAAAACAGGTGAACTCGGCAAGATGTAAAATAAAAACCTGCTGAGGGATAGACTAGAGCCTAATTAATTAATTGAAAATAGCCGAATTAGTCCGTCAGTTCAGGTAAAAATTGTAAAATCCCTAAAGACCCCCATTGCCAGCAATGGCAAATAGCTAATCCCGAGTAGGATGGACAGGGTAACACACAAGACAAGACCAGACAGTAGACAAAAACTGAACAGTGGACGATACACATGACCATAAACATAACAATGTCATACTACGACATAACATTATACATGTGCCACTTTAATGACCGGTTCTAATGTAACTTTTGTAGCTGGCCAATTTCCAACGTCCCAGGGCCTTAATTTCTCACCCCGAGAAATGTGCAGCTGCCGCTGAGGGTGCAGCGCCGATCCTAAAAGATTGCTTTCCAAAGTCCTGAGGCGAGAGGCCTAAACCTGACACACATTGCTTAAAAAAACAACCACCAAACTGGCACTTCATAAGTAGAGTCCTGTCCATATGCTATTCTAAATGAGCAATTACTGAACACGGCCGGCTCGAGCTCTGAAAAAGCTAAACTCTTCAAAAACATGACAAAACTGGTGTGGCCAGAGGCCGACCACACGTGATTAAAATGGCTGCCAAGGCATTGAAGAGATTAACCCTCCTGCCGTTGCACCATTTTTAAAAGGACCTTTAGGTGCAGTGCGCCACGTCCTGCGAATGTATATGTAATGTGTTTGAACATGTCATATTCAATGTGCTGTGCGCAGATGTGGAAATGCACTTATAAGGAATGTATAAGTTGTTTTGTTTTAGAAGGCTGTAACATTTAAGTCAAATGGTTTTGAGACACTCTCACCTCCTAGTTATATGTTAGTTAACCTTTGTTTACAGCTCTTTCATTGAAAAGCAATGCAGAGGTCTCCAGTGTGTGTGTACAATACCCAGCAGTGTGGAAAAAAAAAACAATTTGTTTGTTTTTTAAGGAGCTCCTTCTGGGTTCTTCCTAAGAACCCAGAAGGTGTTAAGATTAAGACTCAAAGCCAAAACTGGTTTAATCATAGACATGTGAAAAGACGAATGCAATAGAAATTTGCATTATATTTAACTTTCCAGAAACAGTATATGTTAACTCAGTTTGTGCTCAGGAAACCAAATGTTTTTGGGTGGTATCAAGGAAATTGATTTAATTTCTGTGAAATGTAAGACATATTTATTTATGTTTTGTGAGATAGCCTGATTGGCTAAGAGGAACCCAGGGCGGACTTACAACCTGTGGTAATGTGTATTAGAGTGACATAAAAGAAGGCTTCGTGCCTGGTAATATTGTACAACCCTGTAAATTCTCTGAGGAGAAGAACTGTTGATTGATAAGATTCCTGTATGCTAATGTGCCCCTTCATTCGGAAAGTTGAGTCTTTTTTAAGACTTTGAGCAATAAACATCTTGCCTGACTTCAATTGCCTCAATCCTGCGACCAATAGAATTGCACCAAATGCTATTCCATTCTCCGGCTGTTCTGGGTAAGAGCTCAGCGTCTGCAAGTTCAAGCCCTCTGCCAGCTACCGTGCAGACCTGGTCCATTGTGAGGGATCAGGAGGAATCAGCCTACACCAATCAGGGGGTGTGGCCACAGCTAGTCAAACGCATATGCAGCAGAAGTGGTTCCAGGTACCGAGGTAGGAGCCTGAGTGTACCTAATAAGTGGTTCCAAACGCAGATGGTAGAGTTTGGTGGTGGCAGCATCGTTATGCTCATGGTGCAGTGGGTGGAGTCAGTGACAGGCGGTCACTGATGGTAAGCTGGAATCCCTGATACCCGAAGGTCAAGTGGGGATTGAACCCCCCAACCTGTGATTGGGAGTCCGGGCTGGAAGCCATCCGGTCACAACTGGTATTTCGTAACCGGGGATACATCCTTGTGCATCAACCATGCCCCTTCCCATCAGCATGCAGGAATGGGATATTGTAGAAGTGAAAGTCAGTGCCCTCTACCAGCCTGGTCTGTACTGGAGCACTGTATAAGGCCTAGCATCGCTTCCGGGCATACAAATTATGTCCGCAACAGTGAGTGGTGGGTCAGCCCTCTTAAAGGTGACAACTAATTTGCAGACCCAATACACTACATGAAGCCTCATGGCAAAAACCTAATTGAAACAGCAGGCATTCAAAGCTGAAAAATAAAACAAACTGAAGGGACCGCAGCCACCAAGTAAAGCAATATGAACATAGCAATGGGATACCTGCAGTCAACCGCTTTAGGGGTCGACCTGGGCCAACCCCTTCAGGCCCCTGAAATTATGAAGGCCCCTTCGGGCCCCTGTAATATTATGCAGAGAAAATAGATACGCCTGCTAAAATATGCCGTACCACAGCGAGCGAGCGCCCTTGCAAATACAAATCCCAAATAAATGTCAGCATGACTCTCTGCAAGCTCTTACATACCTGAGCCAACCGAAACCAGAAGAAACGCTTCTATTCCAGCCAACCCGCCTGATAACAGCGCAAAGTTCTGGGGGGCAATGGCCCTCAAAGCTAAGGCCTAAATCCCAGCCTGATGATCTGCCAAACATAAGGACACGGGTCACCTGCCAGAGAGGTAATTCCCCAATTTTTACTGGAAACAAGGGGCAGTGGCCTTTGGATTTTATATTGTGTACGCATATATGCACATATTATAACATATCTGGTGTATTGTGTATTGCGCTTATGAATACATTTATATGGTGCACTACGGAAGTTGCACAACTTGTTCATTCATTTTTTATTGTTCCATAAATTGATTACTTTAATGCACTGTGTCTACGTGATATTTATGTTTTACATGTAAATGAGAATACCATCGACTGGGACTGACTGACATATATGGGACCCCAATATCAGCATAATTGGGAAGTATTCCATAATTCTTAATTTGGCACAGTGCGCACTTGAAATGTCACAGTAATATTTTCACTACATATATTTTGAGTATCTTGGGGTGGTAATTTGACATTTTATCTGCAGCCATATCCAAGTGCCATAGGCGCCCAGGATCACTGCTAATCATACTTTGTGTTCCCACCTGCCAGAGTGGTTTTAGGGGCTAATTCCTTGAACGGCAAAAGTGTATCCGCAATCCCAATCTGTATACCAGGCACGTGCCTGGACACAAATTGGACATTAAGCAGCAGGCAACATTGAAGAATTCATGCTAGCAAACAAACAAATGGAAGAGAGGACGAACTCTGAAGTCAAGTGCCTGCAACGCGCCCAGGTCATACATGTCTACCCTCCCGGTTTTCGCGGGAGGCTCCCGATTTTTCGGGTAACCCCCCGCACTTCCTAGTGAAGTGGGCAGAATCAGGAGAATACCCGCGGCAATCGCGGGTCTCCGTCAAGGGGGCGGGGCTTAAGCTGTGATTCTGCATGAATCACAGCATTTGGCCCTGCCCCCTATGTAAATTGTGCCCAATCGCGGCAATTTTACAGCGAGGGGGAGGGGCTAAATGACGCAAATCGTCAAGCCCCGCCCCCGTCGGCCCCCTGCTGCATCTCTTACCCGGGCTTCTCCCGGGAAGAGAATGTTAAAGGTAGGCAACCCTGGCCCAGGTTGTCGCAATAAAATCACACTCACGTTACCCAAGCGGTCCCCCAAGAGTTCTAGAGCAACCACAATGGGGAACAGCACAAGCAACAGCATGTTCTCAGTAAACAGCGCCACATACGACCGAGATATATAAGGGATGCCGTCTTACAGAGATCCACCACCGACAGCTGGGGGCGGTACCAGATACAGCATGGAAGCAAGCCTTTTCACGGTGAGGCCTCCTTTATTTATTTTTTTTATTTATTTGCAGATATTCTATCAATGGCATTCAATGTTCCAGAGGGCGGGTTACACAGTAGCACGCTGCAAATATAAAGTAAACCCACCTGCCAATTATGGTAGGACCAATAGGCCTCATCACCCGTGCCCCCCCCCCCTTCCCAGAGCAGGCAATGGGGAAGCAGCAACTGCTGATGACTGGTCAATTGATGACCCAGGCGTGGAAGGGATGCTAGCAAAGGGGTCAAAAAATGCTGACCCGAGTGACTGCGTATGGAGTGCAGCAATAGCAGGAGCTGGTTTAGAAAGGGGGGGGGTGCCACAGCCATGGGAGACAACGCACCCTGCGCAAGTGTAACAACCAGGGGAGTACCAATGGTGGTTCCAGAGGAGCATGAAATGGACAGAGGGCACCATCCCGAGTTTCATTCATGGGGGCACTACATAGTATGACGGCCGCCTATTAGTTTTATAGTTTACACTATACCCTAAATAAGTTATAGATATTTTTGTAAAAAAATATCCGGAGACCTGGAATAATAATGATGGTGGTAGACAGGACATGGGGCCTGATTCAGACCCACTCGCAAGCGGCTGTCCGCTCGCAAGTGGGTCGATGTTGTGCACTGCGCATGCGCACGACGGCAGGAGCTCCGTCGTGCGCATGCGCCAGACGCGACGAGCGAAGGACTTTCCTTCGCTCGTTGTGTCTGATCAAATGGGGCGTGCTGTCGATGTTGATTGACAGCACGCCCCCTTTGGTGGGCGTGCCTGGGGCGTGCCTCCCAGACGGGGGCGTTCCCAAAGGAACGCCTACCGTCAGAAGCCGGCCCACTGACATCACTAGTGATGTCAGTGGGAGTGATTTTGGCTCTGAAAGAGCCAAAATCACTCCGGGCCTTGCGGTTGAAAAACTCAACCGCAGGCTCCCGCTCGCAGTGGCGATGGTCGCGATGGTCAAGACCATCGCGGCCATCAACCTGCACGCTCGTACAGGCTGTGGGTGGTGATCCACAGCTATACGAGCGTCCAGGAGGACGCTCCATAATTATGGAGAACGGCCCTCATTCAGAGCGTGCGCTCTGCTCAGAGCGTACGGCTCTGAATGAGGGCCATGGTTAGTAATACTCACATTAATATAGGTGCAATGTATATTTGCGAAGTAGGAGCATAGCTGAGAAGGGAGCTTCCCATAGGTGTTCCCACTCCAGTAACAGCTGCTTGGGGCAGTCATTGCAATAATAAGCTGTGCACCCTGTAGAAATTCACTGTAGCACATGTATTCTGTCACTTTTTAGGTTAAGATAAAAGCTAGATCCTAGGTGCTATACATAAATAAAGAAGTGTCAAAGCAGCTACCCCTTAATGTCAGCGCATCACTAAAGCATTCTATTCCCCCAATGGGACCTCAATGACCAGCATAAAACTGCCACTGTTTGCTGCACCTGTTTTCTACCAGTAAGAGGGCATAATCAGCCCTTAAACCAGCTATAATATACATCATACAAATGTACTGAATGAAATAATTCTGGAATATACAGGTCCAGCAAACACAGTAAGCAATTATATGTAGAAGTAGGGCCATCCTGTCTGAGCCGAATCTTTTTATTTCATATGTTGGCTCCATTACAGATCATTTGAGCAAGTTGGGGAATCTGGGGGAGGGCAGAAGAAGAATCCGTGCATTGCCCTGGACATAGATGTACAGATTGGTCCCCTTATGTACTGGATGGTGTATTATCCAGTATTAATAATTGATCCTATAGATGGTCTATATCAGTGCACCCCGAACAGTGCATGTTTTCCAGATCTCCTAGTTGGTGCACAACTACATTAGTTACTGGCTTTTTATTTTTTTACTACTGGATGACACATTTTAAAAGATCAACAGGGACTGTAGTGCTAATTATTTCATTGTGACACTAAGGGGATCTTAAAAAACATGCAGCTTTAGTATTATATGCTATTTTTATTGTAGTCATCAAGGTGTGGGCTGGGGGGTCAGGCAAGGCAACTATAAACCCCTCCTGCGTTTGCCTATGGTGCTGGCCACTGCAGCCACAAAGATGACATTGACCAGGGACATTAAGGACTGAGAGGGAGCACCCCTCCCACGCACTGGCACACCTTCTACAAAGCTGCTGCAGCAGCAGCAGCCTGAGGGGGCATAGAAGAACTATCAATAGGGGAACCACACCCATAGGCAAACGCAGGGGGGGTTTCCGTCTGCCTGGAAACCCCCCTCCCCAACACACACCATGACCACAATAGAAATAGTAATATAATACAATGTTACTAGTGCTGCATGTTATTCTCAGTATCACAAATGAAATGATTAGCACCAACTCTGGAACTTTTAAAATGTGTCAGCCAGTAATAAATACACCTGTGCACCAACTAGGAGATGGGAAAAACATGCACTGTTATTGGTGCACTTGTATAGACCATCAATAGTGTTAATAATTAATACTGCATAATAATACACTATCCAGTACATAAGGAGACCGATATGTACATATATGCCCAGGGCAGTGCTGGGTTCTTCTGCTGCTCCCTCAGACTCCCAGACTTGCTCCAATGCTCAGGAATGATGCCCACATCTGAAAAAAAACATTCTGCCAAGACAGGATGGACCTACTGCCACATCTAATGGCTTACTGTGATCGTTGGTCCTGTATATGCTGGAATTATGCAACACAACATACTTTGTATGTAACATATTAAAGCTGGAGAAGTGCTAATTATGCCCCCTTCATGGACAGACCACACTCAATCTAAAATTAAGCATTTGGAAACCCCCCCTCTAGAAATCCTGCATTTGCCACTGACACCTGCAGCCCCTAATAACATGGAGACATTGTGGAGTCAGGGACCAGGGTCTGGGGAGGCTGATTACTAGACAGGGCATAGATATGCCCACCCCCAGCAGAACAATAAACCAGGGATAGGACAGTGATTGAGGACAGAAAGGAAAGGTAAAAGCAATGATATGAAGTAAATGAAAAGAATGATTAAAAACAATAAAGAACAAGAGGAGATAAAGAGAAGGAGAAGTAGAAGGAAAGCACTGAGAGAGTTTTATTACGGAAAAATGACAACTGACAAAATGCACTTCCCTGTCCTGGAGAAACCTGGAAAAAAAGAGGCTTTGGTCCACAGTTCTAACCCCTTATATAAACTTTCCCTATCAAACACGCCTCCGCTTGCTATAGGCTACCTAACCAAGTGATTTGCATACATGCCAGCCCCCATCCTAGAGGTTTAAACTACCTCTTTTCTTATGCTAATCATTCGGTTTCTATTATATTACTAGCTGATCATTACCATACACTAGCAATCTACAGCCCTATTTGGTGAGTTAAAATCCAGCATGTTGGACAACCTGATTAAGGGATCATGAGCAATTTTTGTTTATGTTCGGAAATCGTGAATCTGTGATCCCCATACTGTACATTGCAGATATTTTTACACAATCATCTGCAAAACAGGGTATAGCCCCAATTGTTCACTGCTGTTTGGGCCCCATATCAAGCACAGAAAAGTAATTTCATTTTCGAACTTGATTGCTTTAGTTAATACCATCTTCTGAGGTTGAGTCGGGTAGAATTTTATGAAAATGCATTTGGGGAAATACATCTTTTCTCATCCCTACCCTGAATCTTTGTGTTGCTCCTCTGCTCCCAGCACAGGGAGCATATCTTAATGGCACCAGAAGATTAAATAGATTTTCTCTACGTATCAAATCATTGGGTACCTATACCCTCATGTAGTCTAATTTATCTAAACTTAACACTGTCCTCACCAATTACTGTACTTCACTACCCACTACAGCAGGGATGGGGAACCTCAGGCCTGGGGGCCGTATAAGGCCCCTGGAATCATTTGGTCTGGCCCTCTGAGCTTTTTTCTGCTATCCTCATCTGGGCTGCAGGGTGCCTAGAATGGCACCCTGCAGCCAAAATCTATGTAGCAGTGCCACTTGGAGCGTCCTTAGGATGCTTTTGGCACTACAGCTGCTGTGTAACAACACACACCAGCATGCCCTGTCACAATTTTAGCATCCCCTAGCAACAAAACTTTAGCAGGACATGCTGTGATGTGTAGATCCACAGCAGCTGGGCTGGCACAGGTTGTCTAACCCTGTAGTGCAGGGGTGGGGAACCTTTTATCTGTCGAGGGCCATTTCGATATAATTAACATTATTATAGAGGGCCCGGTACAGGCCATGCCCCTTCCATGTGATGTCACATGAGGGCGGGGCCACTATCGCCGGTAATTACAACGATGCCCGGAGCATTCTGACAATGCTCTGGTGAGCTATGTGGGCAGCGGTGTCACTGTCTGGGGTGCCTACCCCTGACCCAATAGTTACTTCACCACCCATTGATCATTTGATATTTGACATTTATTATTTGCCATTCAAAATTTAAGTTTGACACATAAGTCAGTCCATTTTCACACAGTTTACTATTATCTCCAGTTGGTGCTGTAAAATAATTCTGTACCATATCCATAAATTATGTAGCAATATAATAAGTTTGAAATAGTTGCAGAAAATATGTTTATTAACTTTTTAATCACCTTTGCTAAAGATGTTTTTTGTGGTCTGAGACCAGTTTTCAAGTTTTTTATTTATTTGAATTCACTTTGATACATTTGGGTAATAACTCCTTTGTTATCTCCATGATAAAAAGCAATAATTTCTGCATGAAAAATGCACTTAACACATCTGCCCAGGGGCGTATTAAGAGAGGAGGGAGCCAGTCTTCATTCTCTGGGGCACCACCTCTCTACCCGGCAGCTGGCAGCACACTGATGAAGCAGTAGACTCTGGGCACTAGCCTGTGCCCAGAGTCTACTGCGCATGTGCAGGTCACCGGAAAAATTACGCAATAGCCATTTTACCGGCAATTTCCCTACTGCGCATGCACAAAACCCCAGAAAAATGGCTGCCATAGCCATTTTCCAGGGCTTTTGAGTAGTGCTGCTACAGCCGATGCAGGACTTTGGAGAGGAAAGTATAAAAAATATGGGTGCAAGGTGTGCGGTGTGGACCCCCTCTGGACCCAGGGGTCCGTGTGCACCACACACCACACACCATTTTAGATATGCCCCTACATCTGCACCAAAGAGAACAAGGGAAATATTCCCATCGTAAGCTCACATGGACAGGCTGGTCCACCATTTTGGTTGTTACCCTGCACTGTCTTTACTTCCAGTCCAGAGCCAGATTAAGAATAGGGCTGCTGGGGCGGTCACCCAGGGGCCACCACAGACTAGTGGGTTCAAAGCCAGAGCAAGGTTTCTCAGCACCCCAGGCAAAACGTCAGCCTACTGCCCCCACCCACCAGCAATACCCACTTCACAGCCCCTCAGGTGAAAGTGACAGTTCAATTTCCATGTACCACCACCTAAAGTATTCCCTCTATATGAGTGCAAAGGAGTAAATTGCTCTTACAGAGACATCCTTTATTTTATGAGGGCTCCAAGTGTCAAATTGTTGCCCAAGGCTACTTAACTCTTGCACAACTACAGCTACTTATACATGCCTGTGCCCACTTTGCTAGCCTATTTCATGCCGAAAAACCTTCTTGGGCCAGACAAAATACAATTGAAATTTGTGCAAGGGACACAAACAATATCAACTTAGTAATCCAACTTGATTTAATTGTTTTAATAGAACATGCTCTGAATGCACAGCTGGAGCATGAATAAGAAGTGAATTAGAAGCTGCAGCATGAACAAGAAGTGAATAAGAAGCTGTAGCAGAAAAAAAAGGGAATATGAAGATGGAGCAGGACTAAGAGGTGAACAAGAGGCTGGAGCAGGAATAAGAAATGAATAAGAAGCTGGAGCAGAAATAAGAAATTAATAAGAAGCTGGAGCATGAATAAGAAGTTGGAGCATGAATAAGAAGTGAATAAGAAGCTGCAGCTGGAATGAGAAGTGAATAAGAGGCTGAATCAGGAATAAGAAAGGAATAAAAAGATGGAGAAGGAATAAGAAGTGAATAAGAAGCTGGAACAGGAAAAAGAAATGAATGAGAAGATGTAGCATTAAGAAGAAGTGAATAAGAGGCTGGAGTAGGAATAAGAAGTGAATTAGAAGTTTGAGCATGAATAAGACGTGAATAAGAGGTTGAAGCATGAATAAGAGATGAAAAAGAGGTTGAAGCATGAATAAAAAGTGAATAAGAAGCTGGAGCAGGAAAACGAAATGAATGAGAAGATGAAGCAGGAATAAAAAGTGAATAAGAAGCTGGAGCAGGAATATGAAGTGAATAAGAAGCTGGACCATGAATAAGACGTGAATAAGAAACTGGAGCAGGAAAAAGAAATGAGTAAGAAGATGAAGCATGAATAAGAAGTGAATAAGAGCCTGGAGTAGGAAAAAGAAATGAATAAGAAGCTGAAGCAGAAGTTAGAAGTTAATTATAAGCTGGAGCAGGAATAAGAAGTGAATAAGAAGCTGGAGTAGGAATAATAAATGAATAAGAAGCTGAAGCAGAAGTTAGAAGTTAATTATAAGCTGGAGCAGGAATAAGAAGTGAATAAGAAGCTGGAGCAGGAATAAGATGTGAATAAGAAGCTGGAGAAGGAATAAGAAGTTGGAGCATGATTATGAAGTGAATAAGAAGCTGGAGAAGGAAAACAAAATGAATAAGAAGATGAAGCATGAATAAGAAGTGAATAAGAGGTTGAATCATGAATAAGAAGTGAAAAAGAATCCGGAGCATAAAAAAGAAGTGAGTATGAAGCTGGAGCAGGAATAAGAAATGAATAAGAAAATGGAGTATGAATAATAAGTGAAAAAGAGGATGGAGCAGGAATAAAAAGTGAATAAGAAGCTGCAGCATGAACAATAAGTGAATAAGAAGCTGGAGCATGAATAAAAAGTGAATAAGAAGCTGGATCAGGACTAAGAAGTGAATAAGAGGCTGGAGCAGGAATAAGAAATTAATAAGAAGCTGGAGCATGAATAAAAAGTGAATAAGAAGCTGGATCAGGACTAAGAAGTGAATAAGAGGCTGGAGCAGGAATAAGAAATTAATAAGAAGCTGAAGCATGAATAAGAAGTGAATAAGAAGCTGGAGCAGGAATAAGAAGTGAAAAAGAAGCTGAAGCATGAATAAAAAGTGAATAAGAAGCTGGAGCAGGAATAAGAAGTGGAGAAGAAGCTGAAGCATGAATAAAAGGTGAATAAGAAGCTGGAGCATTAATTAGAAGTGAATAAGAATCTGGAGAAGGAATAAGAAGTGAATAAGTAGCTGGAGCAGGAATAAGAAGTGAATAAGAAACTGGAGCAGGAATAAGAAGTGAATAAGAAGTTGGATCAGGAATAAGAAGGGAATAAGAAGCTGGAGCATTTATAAGAAGTGAAGAAGAAGCTGTAGCAGAAATAAGAAGTGAAAAAGAAGCTGGAGCAGGAAAAAGAAATGGATAAGAAGTGAATAAGAGGTTGAAGCATAAATACGAAGTGAATAAGAGGCTAGAGTAGGAATAAGAAGTGAATAAAAAGTTGGAGCAGGAATAAGAAGTGAATAAGTAGCTGGAGCAGGAATAGTAAGTGAATAAGAAGCAGGAGCAGGAATAAGCAGTGAATAAGAAGTTGGAGCATGAATAAGAAGTGAATAAGAGGTTGAAGCATGAATAAAAAGTTAATAAGAAGATGGAGCAGGAGTAAGAAGTGAATAAGAAGCTGGAGCAGGAATAAAAAGTGAATAAGAAGCTGGAGCAGGAAAACGAAATGAATAAGAAGATGAAGCATGAATTAGACGTGAATAAGAGGCTGGAGCAGGAATAAGAAGTGAATAAGAATCTGGAGTAGGAGTAAGAAGTGAATAAGAAGCCGGAGCATGAATAAGAAGTGAATAAGAGGCTGGAGCAGGAATTAGACGTGAATAAGAAGCTGGAGCATGAATAAGTAGTGAATAAGAAGCTGCAGCAGGAATAAGAAGGGAATAAGAAGCTGGAGCAGGAATAAGAAGTGAAAAAGAAGCTGGATCAGGAAAAATAAATGAATAAGAAGATGAAGCATGAATAAGAAGTGAATAAGAAGCTGGAGCATTAATAAGAAGTGAATAAGAAGTTGGAGCAGGAAAAATAAATGAATAAGAAGATGAAGCATTAATAAGAAGTGAGTAAGTAGCTGGAGCAGGAATAAGAAGTGAATAAGAATCAGCAGTAGGAATAAGAGGTGAATAAGAAGCTGGATCAGGAATAAGAAGTGAATAAGAAGCTGGAGCATTTATAAGAAGTGAATAAGAAGCTGGAACAGAAATAAGAAGTGAAAAAGAAGCTGGAGCAAGAATAAGAAGTGAATAAGAATCTGGAGCATGAATAAGAAGTGATTAAGAAGCCGGAGCAGGAAAAAAAATGAATAAGAAAAAGAAGCATCAAAAAGAAGTGAACAAGAGGTTGAATCATGAATAAAAAGTGAATAAGAAGTGAATAAGAGACTGGAGCATAAATAAGAAGTGAATAAGAAGCTGGAGCATGAATAAGACGTGAACAAGAAGCTGTAGCAGGAATAAAAAGTGAATAAGGGGCTGGAGCATAAATAAGAAGTGAATAAGAAGCTGGAGCAGGAATAAGAAGTGATTAAGAGGCTGGAGCATAAATTAGAAGTGCATAAGATGCTGTAGCCGGAATAAGAAGTGAATAAGAGGCTGGAGCAGGAATACGAAGTGAATAAGAAGATGAGGCATGAATAAGAAGTGAATAAGAAGCTGGAGCACAAATAAGAAGTGATTAAGAGCTGTAGCATGAATAAGAAGTGAATAAGAAGATGAGGCATGAATAAGAAGTGAACAAGAAGCAGGAGCATGACTAAGAAGTGAATAAGAGGCTAGAGCATGATTAAGAAGTGAATAAGAAGATGAAGCATAAATAAGAAGTGAATAAGAAGGTGGAGCATGAATAAGAAGTGAATAAAAAGCTGGAGCATGAATAAGAAGTGAAAAAGAAGCTGGAGAATGAATAAGAAGTGAATAAGAAGATGAATCAAGAATAAGAAGTGAATAAGAAGCTGGAGCATGAATAAGAAGAGAATAAGAAGCTGTAGCATGAATAAGAAGTGAATAAGAAGCTGGAGCATGAATAAGAAGTGAATAAGAAGATGAAGCAGGAATAAGAAGTGAATAAGAGGCTGGACCTGGTAGAAGAAGGGAATAAGAAGATGTAGCATGAATAAATAGTGTAAAAGAAGCTGGAGCATAAATAGGAAGTGAATAAGAAGCTGGAACATGAATAAGAAGTGAATAAGAAGCTGGAGCATGAATAAGAAAAGAAAAAGAGGCTGGAGCAGTAATAAGAAGAGAATAAGAAGATGAAGCAGGAATAAGAAGTGAATAAGAAGCTGTAGGACAAATAAGAATTGAATAATAGGCTGGAGCAGGAATAATAAGTGATTAAGAAGCTAGAGCATGAATAAGAAGTGAATAAGTAGCTGTAGCAAGAATAAGAAGTGAATAAGTAGCTGCAGCAGGCATAACAAATGAATAAGAAGCTCCAGCATGAATAAGAAGTAAATAAGAAACTGGAGCAGGAAAAATAAATGAATAAGAAGCTAAAGCATGAATAAGAAATGAAAAAGAGGTTGAAGCATAAAAAAGAAGTGAATAAGAAGCTGGAACATGAATAAGAAGTGATTAAGAGATGGGAGCAGGAATAAGAAGTGAATAAGAAGCTGGAGCAGGACTAAGAAGTGAATAAGAGGCTGGAGCAGGTATAAGAAACTAATAAGAAGCTGTAGCATGAATAAAAAGTGAATAAGAGGCTGGAGCAAGAATAAGAAGTGAATAAGAGGCTGGAGCAGGACTAAGAAGTGAATAAGAGGCTGGAGCAGGAATAAGAAATTAATAAGAAGCTGAAGCATGAATAAAAAGTGAATAAGAAGCTGGAGCAGGAATAAGAAGTTGATAAGAGGCTGGAGCATAAATTAGAAGTGAATAAGAAGCTGTAGCAGGAATAAAAAGTGAATAAGAGGCTGGAGCAGGACTACAAAGTGAATAAGAAGATGAGGCATGAATAAGAAGTGAATAAGAAGCTGGAGCACAAATAAGAAGTGATTAAGAGCTGTAGCATGAATAAGAAGTGAATAAGAAGATGAGGCATGAATAAGAAGTGAATAAGAAGCTGGAGCAGGAAAAATAAATGAATAAGAAGCTAAAGCATGAATAAGAAATGAAAAAGAGGTTGAAGCATAAAAAAGAAGTGAATAAGAAGCTGGAACATGAATAAGAAGTGATTAAGAGATGGGAGCAGGAATAAGAAGTGAATAAGAAGCTGGAGCAGGACTAAGAAGTGAATAAGAGGCTGGAGCAGGTATAAGAAACTAATAAGAAGCTGTAGCATGAATAAAAAGTGAATAAGAGGCTGGAGCAAGAATAAGAAGTGAATAAGAGGCTGGAGCAGGACTAAGAAGTGAATAAGAGGCTGGAGCAGGAATAAGAAATTAATAAGAAGCTGAAGCATGAATAAAAAGTGAATAAGAAGCTGGAGCAGGAATAAGAAGTTGATAAGAGGCTGGAGCATAAATTAGAAGTGAATAAGAAGCTGTAGCAGGAATAAAAAGTGAATAAGAGGCTGGAGCAGGACTACAAAGTGAATAAGAAGATGAGGCATGAATAAGAAGTGAATAAGAAGCTGGAGCACAAATAAGAAGTGATTAAGAGCTGTAGCATGAATAAGAAGTGAATAAGAAGATGAGGCATGAATAAGAAGTGAATAAGAAGCTGGAGCATGAAAAAAAAGTGAATAAGAGGCTAGAGCCTGATTAAGAAGTGAATAAGAAGATTAAGCATGAATAAGAAGAGAATAAGAAGGTGGAGCATGAATAAGAAGTGAATAAAAAGCTGGAGCATGAATAAGAAGTGAAAAAGAAGCTGGAGAATGAATAAGAAGTGAATAAGAAGAAGAAGCATGAATAAGAAGCGAATAAGAAGCTGGAGCATGAATAAGAAGTGAATAAGAAGCTCTAGCGTGAAGAAGAAGTGAATAAGAAGAAGGAGCATGAAAAAGAAGTGAAAAAGAAGATGAAGCAGGAATAAGAAGTGAATAAGAGGCTGGACCTAGAAAAAGAAGGGAATAAGAAGCTGTAGCATGAAAAAATAGTGTAAAAGAAGCTGGAGCATAAATAGAAAGTGAATAAGAAGCTGGAACATGAAGAAGAAGTGAATGAGAAGCTGGAGCATGAAGAAGAAAAGAAAATGAGGCTGGAGCAGTAATAAGAAGTGAATAAGAAGATGAAGCTGGAATTAGAAGTGAATAAGAAGCTATAGGACAAATAAGAAGTGAATAAGAGGCTGGAGCTGGAAAAGAATTGAATAAGAAGCTGGAGCATGAATAAGAATTGAGTAAGAAGCTGGAGCAGGAATAAGAAGTAATTAAGAAGCTAGAGCATGAATAAGATGTGAATAAGTAACTGTAGCAAGAATAAGACGTGAATAAGTAGCTGGAGCATGAATAAGAAGTGAATAAGAAGCTGGAACAGGAATAAATAGTGAATAAGAGTCTGGAGTAGTAATAAGAAGTGATTAAGAAGCTGAAGCAGAAGTTTAAAGTTAATAAGAAGCTGGAGCAGGAATAAGAAGTGAATTAGAAGCTGGAGCAGGAATAAGAAGTTGGAGCATGATTATGAAGTGAATAAGAGGTTAAATCATGAAAAAGAAGTGAATAAGAAGCTGGAGCATTAATAAGATGTGAATAAGAATCTGGAGCATAAATAAGAAGTGAGTATGAAGCTGGAGTAGGAGTAAGAAGTGAAAAAGTAGCCGGAGCATGAATAAAAAGTGAATAAGAGGCTGGAGCAGGAATTAGACGTGAATAAGAAGCTGGAGCATGAAAAAGAAGTGAATAAGAAACTGGAGCAGGAATAAGAAGTGAATAAGAAGCTGGAGCAGGAATAAGAAGTTGGAGCATGATTACGAAGTGAATAAGAGGTTAAATCATGAAAAAGAAGAGAATAAGAAGCTGGGGCATTAATAAGATGTGAATAAGAATCTGTAGCATAAATAAGAAGTGAATATGAAGCTGGAGTAGGAGTAAGAAGTGAAAAAGAAGCCGGAGCATGAATAAGAAGTGAATAAGAGGCTGGAGCAGGAATTAGACGTGAATTAGAAGCTGGAGCATGAATAAGAAGTGAATAAGAAGCTGGAGCAGGAATAAGAAGTGAAAAAGAAGTAGGATCAGGAAAAATAAATGAATAAGAAGATGAAGCATGAATAAGAAGTGAATAAGAAGCTGGAGAATTAATAAGAAGTGAATAAGAAGCTGGAGCAGGAAAAATAAATGAATAAGAAGATGAAGCATTAATAAGAAGTGAGTAAGTAGCTGGAGCAGGATTAAGAATTGAATAAGAATCTGCAGTAGGAATAAGAGGTGAATAAGAAGCTGGAGCAGGAATAAGAAGTGAAAAAGAAGCTGGATCAGGAATAAGAAGTGAATAAGAAGCTGGAACAGAAAAAAGAAGTGAAAAAGAATATGGAGCAAGAATAAGAAGCGAATAAGAATCTGGAGCATGAATAAGAAGTGATTAAGAAGCTGGAGCAGGAAAACAAAATGAATAAGAAAAAGAAGCATCAATAAGAAGTGAACAAGAGGTTGAATCATGAATAAAAAGTGAATAAGAAGTGAATAAGAGGCTGGAGCATAAATAAGAAGTTAATAAGAAGCTGGAGCATGAATAAGAAGTGAATAAGAAGCTGTAGCAGGAACAAGAAGTGAATAAGAGGCTGGAGCATAAATAAGAAGTGAATAAAAAGCTGGAGCAGGAATAAGAAGTGAATAAGAGGCTGGAGCATAAATTAGAAGTGAATAAGAAGCTGTAGCAGGAATAAGAAGTGAATAAGAGGCTGGAGCAGGAATAAGAAGTGAATAAGAAGCTGGAGCACAAATAAGAAGTGATCAAGAGCTGTAGCATGAATAAGAAGTGAATAAGAAGCTGGAGCATGAATATGAAGTGAACAAGAAGCTGGAGCAGGAATAAGAAGTGAATAAGAGGTTAGAGCATGACTAAGAAGTGAATAAAATCTTGAGCATGAATAAGAAGTGAAAAGAAGCTGGAGAATGAATAAGAAGTGAATACGAAGATGAAGCATGAAAAAGAAGCGATTAAGAAGCTGGAGCATGAATAAGAAGTGAATAAGAAGCTGTAGCATGAATAAGAAGTGAATAAGAAGATGAAGCATGAATAAGAAGTGAATAAGAAGCTGGAGAATGAAAAAGAAGTGAGTAAGAAGATGAAGCAGGAATAAGAAGTGAATAAGAGGTTGGACCTGGAAGAAGAAGTGAATAAGAAGCTGTAGCATGAATAAATAGTGTAAAAGAATCTGGAGCATAAATAGGAAGTGAATAAGAAGCTGGAACATGAATAAGAAGTGAATAAGAAGCTGGAGCATGAATAAGAAATGAATAAGAGGCTGGAGCAGTAATAAGAAGTGAAAAGAAGATGAAGCAGGAAAAAGAAGTGAAAAAGAAGCTGTAGAACAAATAAGAAGTGAATAAGAGGCTGGAGCACTAATAAGAAATTAATAAGAAGCTGGAGCAAGAATAAGAAGTTAGTAAGAAGCTTGAGCATGAATAATAAGTGAATAAGAAGCTGGAGCTGGAATAGGAATTGAATAAGAAGCTGGAGCATAAATAATAATTGAATAAGAAGCTGGAGCAAAAATAAGAAGTGAGTATGAAGCTGGAGTAGGAGTAAGAAGTGAAAAAGAGGCTGGACCAGGAATAAGAAGTGAATAAGAAGCTGTAGCATGAGGAAGTAGTGAATAAGAAGCTGGAGCAGGAATAAGAAGTGAATAAGAAGCAGGAGGTGGAATAAGAAGTGAATAAGATGCTGGAGCTGGAAAATGAAGTGAGTAAGAAGCTGGAGCATGAATAAGAAGTGAATAAGAAGCTGGAGCAGGAATAAGAAGTGAAAAAGAAGATGGAGCATGAATAAGAAGTGATTATGAAGCTGGAGCAGGAAAACAAAATGAATATGAAGAAGTATCAATAAGAAGTGAATAAGAGGTTGATTCATTAATAAATAGTGAATAAGATGCTGGAGCATTAATAAGAAGTGAACAAGAGGCTGGAGCATAACTAAGAAGTGAATAAGAGGCTGCAGTAGGAATTAGACGTGAATAAGAAGCTGGAGCACGAATGAGAAGTGAATAAGAAGCTGGAGCAGAAATATGAAGTGAATAAGGAGCTGGAGAGTTAATAAGAAGTGAATAAGAAACTGGAGCAGAAATCAGAAGTGAATAAGAAGCTGGTGAAGAAAAAAGAAATGAATAAGAAGATGAAGCATGAATAAAAAAGTGAATAAGAGGTTGAAGCATAAATCTGAAGTGAATAAGAGGCTGGAGTAGGAATAAGAAGTGAATAAAAAAGTTGGAGCACGAATAAGAAGTAAATATTTAGCTTGAGCAGGAAAAAGAGATGTACAAGAGGTTGGAGCATGAATAAGAAGTGAATAATAAGCTAGAGCAGGAGAAAGAAGTGAATTAGAAGCTGGAGCAGGAATAAAAAGTGAATAAGAAGCTGGAGCAGGAAAAAAAATGAATGAGAAGATGAAGCATGAATAAGAAGTGAATAAGTGGCTTGAGCAGGAACAAGAAGTGAAAAAGAAGCTAGAGAAGGAATAAAGAGTGAATAAGACCCATGAGCAGGAATATGAAGAGAATAAGAAGCTAGAGCAGGAATAAGAAGTGAATTAGAAGCTGGAGCAGGAATATGAAGTGAATAAGAAGCTGGAGCAGGAATAAGAAGTGAATAATAAGCTGGACGATGAATAAGAAGTGAATAAGAAACTGGAGCAGGAAAATGAAATGAGTAAGAAGTTGGAGCATGAATAAGACTTGAATAAGAAGCTGGAGCATAAATAAGAATTGAATAAGAAGCTGGAGCAGAAATAAGAAGTGATTAGGAAGCTGGAGCATGAACAAGAAGTGAGTAAGTAAATGGAGCATGAATAAGAAGTTAATAAGTAGCTGGAGCATGAATAAGAAGTGAAAAAGAAGCAGGAGCAGGAATAAGAAGTGAATAAGAAGATGGAGCAGGAAAAAAAAGTGAATAAGAGGCTGGAGTTGGATTAAGAAGTGAATAAGAAGCTGAATCAGAAGTTCGAAGTTAATAAGAAGCTGGAGTTGGAATAAGAAGTGAAGAAGAAGCTGGAGCAGGAATAAGAAGTTGGTGCATGAATATGAAGTGAATAAGAAGCTGGAGCAGGAAAACAAAATGAATAAGAAGATGAAGCATGAATAAGAATAAGAGGTTAAATCATGAATAAGAAGTGAATAAGAAGCTGGACCATTAATAAGAAGTGAATAATCATCTGGAGCATCAATAAGAAGTGAGTATGAAGCTGGAGTAGGAGTAAGAAGTGAATAAGAGGCTGGAGCATGAATAAGATGTGAATAAGAGGCTGGAGCAGGAAAAAGAAGTGAATAAGAAGCTGTAGCATGACTAAGAAGTGAATAAGAAGCTGGAGCAGGAATAAGAAGTGAATAAGAAGCAGGAGGAGGAATAAGAAGTGAATAAGAAGCTGGAGCACTAATATGAAGTGAATAAGAAGCTGGAGCATGAATAAGAAGAGAATAAGAAGCAGGAGCAAGAATAAGAAGTGAATAAGAATGTGGAGCATGAAGAAGAAGTGAATAAGAGGCTGGAGCAGGAATAAGAAGTCAAAAAGAAGCTGGAGCATGAATAAGAAGAGATTAAGCAGCTGGAGCAGGAAAACAAAATGAATAAGAAGAAGAAGTATCAATAAGAAGTGAATAAGAGGTTGAATCATGAATAAAAAGTGAACAAGAAGCTGGAGCATTAATAAGAAGTGAATAAGAGGCTGCAGCATAAATAGGATGTGAAAAAGGTGCTGCTGTAGGAATTAGACGTGAATAAGAAACTGGAGCATGAAAAAGAAGTGAATAAGTAGCTGCAGCAGGAATAAGAAGTGAATAAGAAGCTGGAGCAGGAATAAGAAGTGAATAAGAAGCTGGAACAGGAAAAAGATGTGAATAGGAAGCTGGAGTAGAAATATGAAGTGAATAAGAAGCTGGAGAGTTAATAAGAAGTGAATAAGAAGCTGGAGCAGAAATAAGAAGAGAATATGAAGCTGGAGCAGGAAAAAGAAATGTATAAGAAGATGAAGCATGAATAAGAAGTGATTAAGAGGTTGAAGCATAAATAAGAAGTGAATAAGAGGCTGGAATAGGAATAAGAAGTGAATAGAAAAGTTGGAGCAGGAATAAGAAGTGAATACGTAGCTTGAGAAGGAATAAGAGATGTATAAGAGGTTGGAGCATGAATAAGAAGTAAATAAGAAGCTGGAGCAGGAGTAAGAAGTGAATTAGTAGCTGGAGCAGGAATAAAAAGTGAATAAGAAGCTGGAGCAGGAAATCAAAATGAATGAGAAGATGAAGCATGAATAAGAAGAGAATAAGAGGCTGGAGCAGGAATAAGAAGTGAAAAAGAAGCTGGAGAAGGAATAAGAAGTGAATAAGTCCATTGAGCAGGAATATGAAGTGAATAAGAAGCTGGAGCAGGAATAAGAAGTGAATAATAAGCTGGAAAATTAATAAGAAGTGAATAAGAAACTGGAGCAGGAAAAAGATATGAGTAAGAAGATGAATCATGAATAAGAAGTGAATAAGAGGCTGGAGCAGGAATAAGAAGTGAATAAGAAGATGGAGCAGGAAAAAAAAGTGAATAAGAGGCTAGAGTTGGATTAAGAAGTGAATAAGAAGCTGAATCAGAAGTTCGAAGTTAATAAGAAGCTGGAGCAGGAATAAGAAGTGAATAAGAAGCTGGAGCAGGAATAAGAAGTTGGAGCATGAATATGAAGAGAAAAAGAAGCTGGAGTAGGAACACAAAATGAATAAGAAGATGAAGCATGAATAAGAAGTGAATAAGAGGTTGAATCATGAATAAGAAGTGAATAAGAAGCTGGAGCATTAATGCGAAGTGAATAAGAATCTGGAGCATAAATAAGAAGTGAGTATGAAGCGGGAGCAGGAATAAGAAGTGAATAAGAAGCTGGAGCATGAATAAGAAGTGAATAAGAGGCTGGAGCAGGATTAAGAAGTGAAAAAGAAGCTGGAGCAGGAGTAAGAAGTGAATAAGAAACTGGAGCACGAATAACAAGTGAATAAGAAGCTGAGGCATGAATAAGAAGTGAATAAGAAGATGGGACAGGAAAAAGAAGTGAATAAGAACCTGGAGCATGAAAAAGAAGTGAATAAGAGGCTGGAGCAGGAAAAAGAAGTGAAAAAGGAGCTGGAGCATGAATAAGAATTGATTAAGAAGGTGGAACAGGAAAACAAAATTAATAATAAGAAGAAGCATCAATAAGAAGTGAATAAGAAACTGGAGCAGGAAAAAGATATGAGTAAGAAGATGAATCATGAATAAGAAGTGAATAAGAGGCTGGAGCAGGAATAAGAAGTGAATAAGAAGATGGAGCAGGAATAAAAAGTGAATAAGAGGCTGGAGTTGGATTAAGAAGTGAATAAGAAGCTGAATCAGAAGTTCGAAGTTAATATGAAGCTGGAGCAGGAATAAGAAGTGAATAAGAAGCTGGAGCAGGAATAAGAAGTTGGAGCATGAATATGAAGTGAATAAGAAGCTGGAGCAAGAACACAAAATGAATAAGAGGTTGAATCATAAACAAGAAGTGAATAAGAAGCTGGAGCATTAATGTGAAGTGAATAAGAATCTGGAGCATAAATAAGAATTGAGTATGAGGCTGGAGCAGGAATATGAAGTGAATAAGAAGCTGGAGCTTGAATAAGAAGTGAATAAGAGGCTGGAGCAGGAATAAGAAGTGAAAAAGAAGCTGGTGCAGGAGTAAGAAGTGAATAAGAAACTGGAGCACGAATAACAAGTGAATAAGAAGCTGGAACATGAATAAGAAGTGAATAAGAAGATGGGACAGGAAAAAGAAGTGAATAAGAACCTTTAGCATGAAAAAGAAGTGAATAAGAGGCTGGAGCAGGAATAAGAAGTGAAAAAGGAGCTGGAGCATGAATAAGAATTGATTAAGAAGGTGGAACAGGAAAACAAAATTAATAAAAAGAAGAAGCATCAATAAGAAGAGAATAAGAGGTTGAGTCATGAGTAAAAAGTGAATAAGAAGCTTGAGCATTAATAAGAAGTGAATAAGAGGCTGGATCATAAATATGAAGTGAATAAGAAGCTG
The DNA here is from genome assembly GCA_031769625.1 of Taudactylus pleione. Taxonomy (NCBI): domain Eukaryota; kingdom Metazoa; phylum Chordata; class Amphibia; order Anura; family Myobatrachidae; genus Taudactylus; species Taudactylus pleione. The sequence goes on from JAUIMM010000275.1 coordinate 9,564,868, forward strand.
GGGCAGGAATAAGAAGAAAATAAGATCCTGGAGCAGGAATAAGAAGTGAATAAGAAGTTGGAGCACAAATTAGAAGTGAATAAGAAGCGGGAGCAGGTATAAGAAGTGAATAAGAAGCTGGAGCATGAATAAGAAGTGAATAAGAAGCTGGGGCAGGAATAAGAAGAAAATAAGATCCTGGAGCAGGAATAAGAAGTGAATAAGAAGTTGGAGCACAAATTAGAAGTGAATAAGAAGCTGGAGCATGAATAAGAAGTGAATAAGAAGCTGGAGCATGAATAAGAAGTGAATAAGAAGCTGGAGCAAGAATCAGAAGTGAACAAGAAGCTGGTGCAGGAATAAGAAGTGAATAGGAGGCTGGAGCTTGAATAAGAAGTGAATAAGAAGGTGGAGCATGAATAAGAAGTGAATAAAAAGCTGTAGCATGAATAAGAAGTGAATAAGAAGCTGGAGCATGAATAAGAAGTGAATAAGAAGATGAAGCATGAATAAGAAGTGAATAAGAAGCTGTAGCATGAATAAGAAGTGAATAAGAAGATGAAGCAGGAATAAGAAGTGAATAAGAGGCTGGAGCTGGAAGAAGTGAATAAGAAGCTGTAGCATGAACTAGAAGTGTAAAAGAAGCTGGAGCATAAATAAGAAGTGAATAAGTAGCTGGAACATGAATAATAAGTGAATAAGAAGCTGGAGCATTAATAAGAAGTGAATAAGAGGCTGGAGCATAAATATGAAGTGAATAAGAAGCTGGGGCAGGAATAAGAAGTAAATAAGATCCTGGAGCAGGAATAAGAAGTGAATAAGAAGTTGGAGCACAAATTAGAAGTGAATAAGAAGCTGGAGCAGGTATAAGAAGTGAATAAGAAGCTGTAGCATGAATAAGAAGTGAATAAGAAGCTGGAGCATGAATAAGAAGTGAATAAGAAGCTGGAGCATGAATCAGAAGTGAACAAGAAGCTAGTGCAGGAATAAGAAGTGAATAGGAGGCTGGAGCTTGAATAAGAAGTGAATAAGAAGGTGGAGCATGAATAAAAAGTGAATAAAAAGCTGGAGCATGAATAAGAAGTGAATAAGAAGCTGGAGCATGAATAAGAAGTTAATAAGAAGATGAAGCATGAATAAGAAGTGAATAAGAAGCTGTAGCATGAATAAGAAGTGAATAAGAGGATGAAGCAGGAATAAGAAGTGAATAAGAGGCTGGAGCTGGTAGAAGTGAATAAGAAGCTGTAGCATGAACTAGAAGTGTAAAAGAAGCTGGAGTATAAATAAGAAGTGAATAAGTAGCTGGAACATGAATAATAAGTGAATAAGAAGCTGTAGCATGAATAAGAAGTGAATAAGAGGCTGGAACTGTAATAAGAGGTGAATAAGAAATTGAAGCAGGAATAAGAAGTGAATAAGAAGCTATAGCACAAATAAGAATTGAATAAGAGGCTGGAGCAGGAATAAGAAGTGAATAAGAAGCTGGAGCTGGAATTAGAATTGAATAAGAAGCTTGAGCATGAATAAGAATTGAATGAGAAGCTGGAGCTGGAATTAGAATTGAATAAGAAGCTGGAGCAGAAATAAGAAGTGAATAAGTTACTGGTGCATGAACAAGAAGTGAATAAGTAGCTGGAGCATGAAAAAGAAGTGAATAAGAAGCTGGAGCATGAAAAAGAAGAGAATAAGAAGCTGGAGCATGAATAAGCAGATAATAAGAGGCTGGAGCAAGAATAAGAAGTGAATAAGAAGCTGGAGCAGGAATTAGAAGTGAATAAGAAGCTGGAGCAGTAATAAGAAGTGAATAAGAAGCTGGAGCATTAATATGAATTGAATAAGAAGCTGGAGCATTAATAAGAAGTGAATAAGAAGCTGGAGCAGGAATTAGAAGTGAATAAGAAGCTGGAGCAGGAATTAGAAGTGAATAAGAAGCTGGAGCAGTAATAAGAAGTGAATAAGAAGCTGGAGCATGAATAAGAATTGACTAAGAAGCTAGAGCAGAAATAAGAAGTGAATAAGTAACTGGTGCATGAACAAGAAGTGAATAAGTAGCTGGAGCATGAAAAAGAAGTAAATAAGTAGCTGGAGCATGAAAAAGAAGAGAATAAGAAGCTGGAGCATGAATAAGCAGTTAATAAGAGGCTGGAGCAAGAATAAGAAGTGAATAAGAAGCTGGAGCAGGAATTAGAAGTGAATAAGAAGCTGGAGCATTAATAAGAAGTGAATAAGAAGCTGGAGCATTAATATGAATTGAATAAGAAGCTGGAGCAGGGACAATAAATTAATAAGAAGGTAAAGCATGAATAAGAAGTGAATAAGAGGTTGAAGCATGAATAAGCAGTAAATAAGAGGCTGGAGCAGGAATAAGAAGTGAATAAGAAGCTGGAGCAGGAATTAGAAGTTAATAAGAGGCGGGAGCAGGGTAAAGAAATGAATATGAAGATGAAGCAAGAATTTGAAGTGAATAAGAGGTTGAAGTATGAATAAGAAGTGAATAAGAAGCTGGAACAGGAATAAGCAGTGAATAAGAGGCTGGAGCAGGAATACAAAGTGAATAAGAAGCTGGAGCAGGAATAAGAAGTGAATAAGAAGCTGGAGCATGAATAGGAAGTGAATAAGAAGCTGGAGCAGGAATAAGAAGTGAATAAGAAGCTGGAGCAGGAATACGAAGCGTATAAGAAGCTGGCTGAATAAGAAGTGAACTTCAGCCTCTCTGTCTCCTCTCTGTGCATACGTGCTTGGCACTAGGACCCAGAGTCTGCAGGGAGGTGCGACCTCCGACCTGATGTGCTACTGCACATGTGCAGACTACAGCTATCCTCTTTATGGTGCAGATGCAGAGGCGTTTTTTGGGAGGAGGGGGCCCATGTGCACTCCTCGTGAGGGGCTCCCTCCTCTCTCCCTTGTGGTTGGCGGCCGATTGATGCGGCTGGCCAGCCACTGCAGAAGCAGTAGACTCCGGGCACTAGAGTGTGCCCAGTGTCTACTACGCATGCGCAGAATGCCGGAAAATGGCCGTGGCGGCCTTTTCCGGTGTTCTGCACATGCGCAGTAGACTCCAGGCACACTCTAGTGTACGGAGTCTACTGCGCATGCGCAGAACACTGGAAAAATGGCCGTGGCGTCCATTTTTCCGATATACTGAGCAGCAGTGACAATCAACGCGGGACCTCGGACAGGTAAGTCTAAAAAAAATATGGGTGCAGTGTGTGCGGTGCGGGACCCCCCTGGACCCGGGGGCCCGTATGCCCCGCATACATTGCACCCATTATAGATACGCCACTCTGTAGATGTGCTACTGCACATCTGTAGACTGCACCCATCCTGGCGTAGTTGTGCTACTGCACATGTGCAGACTACAGCAGTTAATGCTTTAACTCCTGCATCTCCTGCTGTTACTTTGTTACCTACTGTTTAACAATAAACCCAACATTCTAGTTAAGGACTCTCTGTGTGGCCAGCAGTCACTTTCATATTTGCTGCCACCCCATTATGATCACCCTAACGTACCAGCACAATAGTCTATGTCACAGGTTCTCAAACTCGGTCCCCAGGACCCCAAACAGTGCATGTTTTCCTAGTTTCCTCACAGATTCACAAGTGAATTGATTAGCTCCACCAGTGGATCTTTTACAATGTGTCAGTGAGTAATGAATACACCTGTGCAACAGTCAGGTGAACTGCAAAACGTGAACTGTGTGGAGTCCTGAGGACTGAGTTTGAGAACCACTGGGCTAGGTCAACAGTTTGAATCTTTTTATATTGTATTATTAGTTAGTTTATACTAGGGATGTGCAGGCTCGGATAGGTTCGAGTTTCCACGCCGAGTTCGGATTTTTCCCTCCAAAAAACGGGACTCAGAAAGAGGCAAAACATCATATTGCATGGACAAACATCATCATTCCTGGACTTTTGAACTCAGCGGACTTTCGAACCTATCCGAGCCTGCACATCCCTAGTGTATACCACCTCTGTATGGAGCTATGGGCATATGATGGTTGCATATAAACAAAAGATAATAATAATAATAATAATAATAATAATAATAATAATAATAATAATAATAATAATAATAATAATAGTAATAATAATAATAAGTCACTATCAAAATATGGCGGCAATGTACTTTGGATATTGTTTTTCACTCTTCTATGGGTTGTTACTTTGACCCCTTTGGACAACTCCTTCTTAATGAAATGTGCCTTCCATGTATAACAAACACAGACTCTCCTGTTACATAAACCGGGCTAAATTAGCGGCTCTTTTCAAAGCTTTTGCCTCTTCAGTGTTTTTGGCCTCTGGGTTTAAGGATTTGAAGGGACAAACATATAAATTACAAAGCCAGGTGTGTTTTCTATTGAACATTAGAATCCCTTTAAATCCAGCATCTGAAACTGCTGAAGGTGTGACTTGGAAAAGCCCTCGGAGACTGAAGCTCAGTTGGCCTTATGATACTTTGCATAACATAATATATTACTACATATGTCAGGTTTGGCTTGTGTTCTAAGCTGGCGGTATAGAAAGGACCTCTCTATTAATCAGAATCTCCCTGAGACGTCTCGATCCCAAGTAGTAGGGAGCCTGGCCAAGCATGTGTGGGGATTGCCATGTTCCATGGCAATTTCCAGAGTCCTATATTAGTGATCCAGAGCTGGAGGGGGAGTGATTGCCCACCTTGGGGGCATGGCTGCTCCTACCTAGTGGCCCCAGGTCCCTGGACAGGCCCACCATCTCTTGATAATGGACAGGCAAGATGGGTCATTTGATCTATATTACTTACAACATCCCCATTTCTATTTAAATGAGACATGTTAGGTTCATTATGTGGGAGTGTAAGACAAAAAAAATGTGTGATTCTCGTATTCACAACAGTACTCTGCAGATCCACACAGGAATGTTATCATTTGGAAAGCAGCAAGAGGAATAATGTGTCGCCAAAGCTAAATAAACATGTGAATATAAGTCAAATGGCAGACGGGAATAAAAAAGATTAGATAACCCAACACCAAAACATCCTGTGTAACACAAAGCATGCAAACCGTGGCTGCATCACATTTCACAGTTAAGCTCTTTAAAGCTGTATTTGCATTCCAAGCGACCTTAAGGCTACTCTCAATTATATCAACATTCTAAGTAGCTCTGAGGATAGGGGAGCTGGCAGCAGCCTTGCAAACAATTTGATGACAGGGGATCTCCAAGAAAAGGTAACTTGAGAAGAGGTACAGGGAAGACACCATTCAAGCTATCAAGGTCAACATTTGGTCAATAGAGCATACCCTGTCCAGGACTTGATGCGAAAGACAAATAAAAGTAGTGTAAGATAGGAAAGCAAGATCTAATGAATATATTATTATAAAAAGAGTATTAAATTCATTTGGGTAGATTAAGGGATGGATTGTGAGTGGCAAGCAAGTTTGAATGCAGCTGCATCTTTAACGCATCTTAAATATTTTGGACGCATATGTATAACGATCTTGTCTCAACAAGTGATTAGTGGGTTCTATAGGGTGTCAACACACCAAATTCAGTCACATCTTCTGCATCTAGCATGGGGTCTCAATGGTAGTGATGATGGACCAAGGAACGCGTAGATACATAAGACTCAGAATACTGGCCTGTAGTAGCACTAGCATTATGAGTGTGATGCAGAGATATCCACAAAGTGTTTGAGGGAGGGGAGGGTGTGGTGAAGGGGGCCGTTTAACAAAATGGGGGCATGTCATCCACGTTTTTACGGTGGGCCAGGGTGAGGGTCTGCGTCTACTGGCGCAGATTTTCTGGCCCGGCTGAGTAGTTCCGTTGCCCAATTCTAAGTAAGCTTAAGTTTACTCATATAAGCAATGACTGAGGCCACTTGGTGCCCCAAGCATTAAGTAGCTAATTAGTCCCTAAAGTGCATTCATTAAAATGTTATAGGGTGGATGTACTAAAGTGAAAATGCGTCCCAAGCTCATGAAAATGGTAGGTTTTGGAGTCTTGACCGCAGTCTCCATATGTATAAAGCTCCAAAAACTGTAAATTACTGGAGGCATTGCCTAATAGAAGCCTATGGGCTTCTCTCCGCATTCATCCCTAGAAGGGATCCAATAAGATAGTCCCCCACAACTCATGCATTGGATAGTGCATGCACAGATGGACACCCAGGTCTTAATCCCGGAAGTTCCTCTTTGCAAAGGACAGCTCTTTTCAGAAGACTCAGCCAAGCTAAATGTACGGTACTACAACACATGTTGCTAGTCCATGCGTCTTCCAGCTCCATCCTCCATCGAGGATGTACCCTTGTGTATGGAAACAGAAGACCCACCAGAGTGCCCCTGTAAACATTATGACACCATACACAGCGCCTCAGACAGAACCTTTGAGTTGGCAACCCCTCGGTTACTGCTATGTGTGACAGTGCAGCCTTGTCGTTATGTAGTGACATAATTACACGGCCGCGTAATGATGTAATAATCTCATGACCACTGGCGAATCAAGCGGTGGTCCTGGTGTGCACTGGACCAGCCATTAGTCCAGGGATGGTGAACCTCAGGCCGTGGGGCCGTATAAGGCCTGCGGAATCATTTGGTCTGGCCCCTTGACCTATTTTCTACTAGCCTCATCTGGCTAGCAGGGTGCTTAGAATGACACCTTGCAGCCAGAATCTATGCAGCAGTGCCGCCTGGAGTATCCTTAGGACGCTTCAGACGATCACACTGCTGCCCTTACAGCTCCCTGGAGCGGCATTGCTGTAATCACCGGCGATTGTGACCCCACCCCCATGTGGCATCACACGAAGGGGCCGTGGCCTGCACCAGGCCCTCGAATAATGTTATACATATATCAAAATGGCCCTCAGCTGAAATAAGGTTCCCCACCCCTGCATTAGTCAAATCGCCATATATTAAATACTTTGAATTGAACTTCGCCTCCGCTGCGGCCCTTCTGGTCAGGACCGAAAGGACTGAGACTAGTAGCTCCGCCTCCTGCCCCGAGCTGCATGTCCCTTGCCAGCTGTCTTTTTTTTCCCCCAACTACGTGTGCAACGTGATGATGTCACACTGTGCACTTAGTCTCAGTCAGTATGGGAAGTGTGCAAACGCAAAGGCAGAAGTAGAGCTGAGTGAGGAGGAGCAGGAAGCCCCAGTTATGTGTGTAGAGACCTCAGATCCAGTGTGACAGCTGCTTGTCCCTTGAGAAGAGGAGAGGGGACACTGCACAAAGCTATTATCAGGCAAGTGACAGTAAATATTGGCTGCCACAGAAAAGGGAGTATACTGTAGTCTGTAGATTATGTATATTTGTTTATATATATATATATATATATATATATATACAGTGTGTATATATATATATATATATATATATATATATTATATAAGGCAATAGCCCGGCAGTCCCTAATCTTGGTAATTTATAATGTTACCTGCTGGAACAGTTGAATGTTGAACATGCAGCCAAAGGTAAACAAAAACAGCGGCACTCGTTGCTTTGAAAATAGTCAATGTGTATTGAAATACTTCATATAATGGCCCTATTCTACAACGTATTTCAATAGACTTTAACTTCTATCAAAGCAACCAGTGCTGCTCGCTGTTTACCTTTGGCTGCATATATATGTGTAGCGCAAGTCCAGCACTCACTGGTTCAATACTTGTTATAAAAAACTGAAGCCTGGTAGAGATAGTCATAGTCACACGTGTACATGTGATGTCAGACGGTATTACATAGCTGCAAGGAAGCAGCCGTGCAATACCATCCATAAATGTAAATGCAGCAGGAGGTGTCAGTAGGAAATGGGCACCTCCTTTCTGTACCTGAGAGATCCTAGTGCAGCATCCACAGACGCTGCCTCGGATCACCATCGCAAATTCGCAACCATCGGTTGCAATGGTTACCCCTGTGGTCAGGTTGCGTAAGCTGAAACTTACTCAACCTGGCCTGGCCCTGACAGCTTGCGAGACCAAGAAATCTCCCTGGCCTCATTCCTCCTGGAAAACGGGGGTGACTCATCCCCATTGCCATTAACACCCCCCAAACGCTACAGCCTGTCAGTCAGGCTGCAGCTGGGAGACACTACAAGTAAGCTCGCTGATGAAGGTCTGAACAGTACACATCCTGCGCATGCACAGTCCTCACACCATTGGAGATGTACGCGTACATCTCTGAATCATGCCCAAGGAATACTTGAGCCCACGGCTGACAGTCATCGAAGGCACCACTTGGGGAGTTTGGGGACCGGCTGCCACTTCCTAGAACTCTGCAGTAAGTTAGAGGGGGCACTCCTCACAGTGCACCTGATACATATGTCAGGGAGAAGTTACCAGTGTGCTGCAGCAGTCCCAGTGACATGAGGAGAATGTAAGTACAGTGCCCCGACCCCGTAGGTGCCATGACTGTAGGCATTCAGGGTATTTGTATTAAGTTCACAGTGCTATTGGAGATCATAGAGGTTAGCACCCTCCCTGTAATACCCCCTCAGTGTCCCTGCCCTCACCTCCCTGTAATTCTCCCTCAGTGTTCCTGCCCTCAGCATCCCTGTAATCCCCCTTTGTGTCCCTGCCCTCAGCCTCCCTGTAATTCCCCCTCAGTGTCCCTGTAACTCACCCTCAGTGTCCCTGCCCTCAGCCTCCCTGTAATTCCCCCTCAGTGTCCCTGTAACTCACCCTCAGTGTCCTTGCCCTCAGTCTCCCTGTAATTCACCCTTAGTGTCCCTGCCCACAGCCTCCCTGTAATAGCCCCTCATTGTCCCAGCTCTCAGTGTCCCTGTAATTTCCCCTCAGTTTCCCAGCTCTCAGTGTCCTGCACTCAGCCTCCATGTAACTCCTAAATTTCCCTGCCTTTACCCACCCTAAAACTCACACTCAGGGCTTAATCCTATTAGCTGCGATGTTCTCTTCCTCACGAGTAAGTTCAATGAAGGCACATCCCCTCCCACAATGGCCACATCCCACTTTCGGGTGCATGCATAAGTGCCCCTTCTCCCAGATACTGCCCTGCCCGCTGTTCACCCTACAGTGAATACTAGGCTGTATTGACCTTGGCCATTCACCTCAACCAGAAGTCAGATAGTAGGACCTGGTAATAGGGATAAGGCTAGAAATCTTTGCTGCCTGTCGGGATCTTCAGCTGCCGGCCTTCCCTGCATTGGCATTTCATCCACCAGGCTTAGGTCTGGCAGTGATTCATACCAATTCCGTCCCAGCCCTTGGTGTCCATGCCCTCATCTTCCCTGTAATTCCCCCTCAGTATCCCTGCCCACAGCTTCCCTGTAACACCCTCAGTGTCCTTGCCCTCAGCCTCCCTGTAATTTCCTCTCAGTGTCCTTGCCCTTAGCCTCCCTGTAATTGCCCCTTAGTGTCCCTGCCCTAAGCCTCCCTGTAATTTCCCCTCAGTGTCCTTGCCCTTAGCCTCCCTGTAATTGCCCCTTAGTGTCCCTGCCCTAAGCCTCCCTGTAATTTCCCTCAGTGTCCCTGCCCTCAGCCTCCCTGTAATTCCCCCTTAGTGTCCCTGCCCTCAGCTTCCCTGTAATTCCCCCTTAGAATCCCTGCCCTCAGCCTCCTTGTAACACCTTCAGCGTCCATGCCCTCAGCTCTCAGTGTCCCTGTAATTCCCCCTCAGTATCCCAGCTCTCAGTGTCCTGCCCTCAGCCTCCTTGTAACTCCTAAATTTCCCTGCCTTTACCCTCCCTAAAACTCACACTCAGGGCTTAATCCTATTAGCTGCAATGTTCTTGCCCTCATGAGTAAGTTCAATGAAGGCACATCCCATTCCTGGAATGGCAACAACCCACTTTCGGGAGCATGCATAAGTGCCCCTTCTCCCAGATACTGCCCTGCCCGCTGTTCACTCTAGAGTGAACACTAGGCTGTATTGACCTTGGGCATTCACCTCAACCAGAAGTCAGATAGTATGACCTGGTAATATGGATAAGGCTAGAAATCTTTGCTGCCTAACAGTCATGAAACAAAGTGCCAAACTTCCAAAGTAACTCAAGTTCTGGTGAGGGGTTGGAACTGGGACCACCCATTACCAAATGTCTAGTTTTGCCTATAGTCATGACACGGTCGGGTATGAAATGCACGGTGGGGCGGGGCCCAGGAGTAGTCTGGGAGGAATGGCTGGATGGCATTTTGACAGCTCCTGTGAGCTGCCTGCAGGACTGCCCGGCAGCACCGTACTGAGGACAGGGTGGAGTCACTGGAGTGTCGCGTGCGGCCGCAGTGAAGTCATGATACGGCTGGCCCAGGGATGAAAAGCATGGAAGGGGTGGGTGGGGATCTGACTGGACAGATTGGACTCCATCTTCAGACACCTCATGTTCTGCTCACAGATGCTATCTGCAGATGCCAGGGTATGTGTGTGGCATAATGTGTTCTAAGGGGCATTATTGTGTGTATCATAATGTATAAGGGGCATTGCTGTGTAGCGTAATGTATAAGGTGCACTACTACTGTGTGGCATAGCGTGAAAGGGCTCTGGGTGGCATAACGTGAATGGGCTCTACTGGTGTAATGTGAAAAAGGGACACTACTGTGTGACATAACGTAAAAAAGGGACACTACTGTGTGATGTAACGGGAATAAGGGACACTACTGTAGAGTGGAGTGTGACGAAGCGACACTACCGTGTGGTGTAATGTAATTAAGAGACACTACTGTGTGACCTAACGTGACTATGTGGCACTACTGTGTGACATAACGTGAAAAAGGGACACTAATGTTTGACGTAATGTGAAAAAGGAACACTACTGTGTGATGTAACGTGAAAAAGGGACACTGTGACGTACCGTGGAAAAGGGACACTGGCATAACGTGAAAAAGGGACACTGTGACGTGAAAAAGGGACACTACTGTGTGACGTAACATGAAAAAGGGACACTAGTATATGACTTAATGTGAATAAGGGACACTACTGTGTGACGTAATGTGAATAAGGGACTCTACTGTGTGATGTAATGTGAATAAGGAACACTACTGTGTGACGTAATGTGAATAAGGGACACTACTGTGTGATGTAATGTGAATAAGGGACACTACTGTGTGACGTAATGTGAATAAGGGACACTACTGTGTGATGTAATGTGAATAAGGGACACTACTGTGTGATGTAATGTGAATAAGGGACACTACTGTGTGATGTAATGTGATCAAGGAGTACTTCTGTGTGGTGTAATATCTTTAGAATGTAAGCTCTCATGAGCAGGGCCCTCTATCCTCATGAGCTTCTCCTAATTCTTTCTTGTACCCCTTACTCCTCATAAAGGCATCTAACACTTGATTGCTGACTCCCTGCTGCTTATTTTGAGTGTTAGGATCGCTAATGCAGCATATTCTTGTCTTGTATTGTATTGTACTGTAAGTCACTGGTTTCTTGTTTGCTTATTTGTTTATGTACTTTGTAAGGCGTTGCGGAACATTTGTGGCGCCATATAAAGAGAGGATAATAATAATAATGTCACTAAGAGGCACTACTGTGTGGCATTATTTGAATTGGGGGTACTATAATGTGGTTACGCCCCTTCCCAGCAAGACCACACCTGGATTTTTTTGTGCGTGCCTTTGGCATGTGCTCTCACTGCTTCACCTGTGGATGGCGGCACAAACACTCTTTTGTCAAAATGTCTAGTTACAGCTCTGCTTTGGTGTGCACAGATGTGTCCTCTGCGTTCAGCACCCCTCCCCTAAAAATTCCTACAGTGATCACTGTCGAATCCTCTACAACTGCTAAACTAGGGCTTGGTCAATTGGGAAAATGCCTTCTCCTTTCTTTGTGTGTGACCTACACCAGTGAAGTGCCAGCTTTACCTAATACATACATGCCTACTTTTGAAAAAGCATTTCAGGGAGACTGTGAAAGCAGCACCTGTGAGTGCGGCGGTAAAGTGGGCGTGTACTGCTACATCTGGGAGGCGTGTCATAAAATGTTCTTGCAACCAATGTAAACGAGCCCCAAAGCAGTTAGTAAGATCTACTTGTTGATGAAAACACACTGATACTTTTCAGAAAATGCATGTAGCCATAGGGATCATTGTGCCTTGTATCCAATGCAGTGAAATGATACTAATGATCCATTTGAATGTATATATTTCTATTTTTTAAAAATATAACAGCTTCATAATTGGGGTAAAGTGCAATCAGGGAGATTGCTAGACTCTTCAGGGAGACAGGGAGATTGCTACTATTTCAGGGAGTCTCCCTGACAATGAGGGAGAGTTGGCAAGTGTGACCTAATAACAGAACCAACACAATACCAAATGTTTGACTATGGCACATGTTTGAATCCCCTGCAGGATGTGCTCTGTTTTATGTATTTTAATACATAGAATGATGTGTACTTGTATGTTGTTCTAATATTAATTATATTTGTAAGAGCATAGAGTAAGAAGTGGGAGGGTTCAGGATTAGAAAGGGGAGGTGTCTATGCCAGAATCCAGATGCTGACGCGAGGCCTATTTTTAGTCCCAGTCTGGCCCTGCATTACATTAACACCCCAAGTTATGACTCTTCACCTGCATCACTAGAATTTGACAACAGATAAGATAACGGTAGCTGAAGGCTGTATAAGTCTAAAGCTACATAAGTGTACAGGCTTGGAGCCGACAGTAGTTTATGGATGGTTTTTTACATTACAGTACAGTGGTTTGATTGACAGGTTAGTGGAGCTATGGGTTAACCTATCAGAGTTAAGGTAGGGTGGGTCTTCAGAAGACATATAGGGGCAGGTCAAAGGCAAGTACTTCCTCTTTGCTTCAGGATTCCCCACCCATCCACCCCAATTTGTTATTTTGCTGTATTTCGTTGTTTGCTCAGAACAGATGATGTCTTCAGTCAAATAAGAAATTGGATATTATAACAAGCTTCAGCAAGGCGGGAAAGCATTGCTTCTCAGCGGCCAGTAGTGGACGCAAGTGGTAGCTGTGGGGGCACCTTCCCTTTCGCAGGGCGAGCTATCTCTGCCCAATGGGGACCTGGGCTTCTCCATTAAGCTTGGGCCCAAGTAGTGCTAAGCTAATAGAGGGGGGAGTTTAGGCCTCTGCGACTCAATTTGTGTCGGGGGGCGTACAGCTGCCTCCCATTTGATAGTAAGGACTGTTTGGGCTAGAGCTGGGATTAGCAATGCTTTCTTTGGCCACCTTCCTTTTCTAATTAAAATGAATAAAAAAATTTGAAAAAATTAAATAAAAGTTGTGACCTTATTTAAATTCCAATCTTCTGTGTCTGGTCTCGTTATTTCTAGTTATATAAGTATATATTAGTAGTTTAAAGTATATTGAGGTTATCAGGCTATAGACAACTTATAGATAATAAGTTAAAATAATAAATGTTATCAAATAAGGAGACAACTATAACATATTTGAAGGCAATATAATGTAACATTAATGGTGGGTACACACTGAGCGATATTACTGAGCAACTGCACGATTACGACATCGTAATCGTGCAATCGCTCAGTAATCGTGCACAAATCGTGCACTTTTATGTCGGAAACGACCAGCGATGCGCACTCCCGCTGGTCGTTTCCGACATTGTCCATCGCCTGAACATGCAGCACAATCTGACGATAACGACAGATTGGCATGTTCAGGAATGATGGAGAGTGCCTGCAAGGAACGACTGAACGTTCAGTGCAGACACTACAGGGGATCAGGAACGACGGTAAGATTACGATGTCGTAATCGTACTGTCTTTCCTGATCGCCTAGTGTGTACGCACCATAAGAAGTGTCACAAGTTACAGTAAACAAATGTGACAATAAGGCAGAAGCCGCTGCTGGCCTAAGGTGAGGGCTCAGAGAGCCGCCTATTGCCCATTACTGCTTTGGTGTTTCCTGGTAATTTGAGGGGGTTTCCTCCTGTTGTTTTAGTTTCCACCCACAATCCAAACACATACTGGAAGGTTAATGCTAGTGGGTGTGTCTGTGAGGTAGAGGAGTTAGGGCGAGAGTTCCCACCATTCTCTATTTGATTGCAATACATCCTTCCCTTATTCATATGCATACCGGCTTGCGGGAATACTTACCTGCCAGGACAACTCTTGTGAGATAGAAGTGGCATTTGGGTTCATGACCCGGGAGTCCTAATGCACATGTGCGGTCATTAGGGACCGGAGAGGGACTCCACGGGCTTCTATAGGCAACTTCATATATAGATAGCGATGGCTATTAGCCAGAAGCTCCGGAAAGTGTTACTTGGGGTAACATCACAGCCACATAGAATTGTATGGGCTGTGGTGACTGTCCGCTGCAGGCCTTTTTAGTGCATAATGGCAATCCATATATTTTGCTATGATCTTCCAAAAACTGCAGTTTTCAGAGGTTTTATCACATTTTATGGCCTGATACATCCTACCCTTAGGGGTCTATTTATTAAAGCCGTGTAACCACTTGCAGATAGTGAAACGACAGTATGATTACAACATCGTAATAGTACAGTTGTCCCTCATCCCCTGCAGTGCATACACTGAACGATGTGTCGTTCAGTGCAGGAACCCTCCCTCATCCCTGAACATGGGCAATCTGTCATTATCGGCAGATTGACCATCATGTTTAGGCGATGATTGATGTCAGAAACGACCAGCGGGAGCGCGCATCGCTAGTTGTTTCCGACATTAAACTGCCCGATTTATGCACAATTAATGAGCGATTGAACGATTACGATGTCGCAATCATTCAATCGCTCATTGATATCTGCAAGTAGATATGCGGCTTAAGCTTTGTTAGGAGATAAAGTGAACGGTGATAAGGTACCAGCCAATCAGCTCCTAACTGCCATGTCACAGGCTGTGTTTGAAAAATGACAGTTAGGAGCTGATTGGCTGGTACCTTATCCCCTTTCACTTTATCGCCTAACACTGCTTAGTAAATAGACCCCTTAGACTGTAAGCTCCACTGGTGAAAGCACTAGTGTGATTGATTAAAACATTCTCTGTAAAGCATTGTGTAGTATATTCCAAATAAATGTTAGTTAGTTAGTTAGTTAATACTACTACTACTACTACTACTACTACTAATAATAATAATAATAACCACCACGTGTTTAGGCATGATTTTAAAAATATATATTAGAGGTAGTCAAAATGATTCAGCAATTTCAAGTTTCTGTAAATTTAAGCATTTCACAGCTGGGATTTTGTTTCCCACGCATCATTTTTACTCATATTACATTTTTAATTTATAGAGAGAGCAGGAAACAACATTTTTTTTTAACAAACTACATTCTACTAAATAGTAATACTCATATGAAATTCAAAATTATGGGGTTTCTGTATTAAGCAGTGAAAAGAGTGGAGAGGTGGACTAGTGGAGACGTTGCCCATAGCAACTAATCAGCTTTGAAGTACAGTAGCATTTATCAAGTGCAGTCTATAAAATAGGTAGGAGCTGATTGGTTGCTTTGGGCAACATCTCCACTAGTCCACTTCTCCACACTTTTTAACTGCTTGACTCATAAACCCTTATATACTGTATTCACACCGGCATGCTGGGCTGATTCCCGCTGGGCCGGTCCCTACTATGGCCGGCCACCCTCCACTTACCCACCCGCTGCCAGCCTGCCACGTTTGGAGCTCAGCTCCGATCAGGCAGCTACAGTAGTACAGCTTCTGCGCATGCGCAGGAGCTTACTAATGGTTAAAAAAAAAGGCTGACGGGGGAGCCTTTGCCGAGCTGACACCTGACAGCTCCGCCTCCAGCCCCTACGCGCAGCCCGGCTCTACTCCGTGCATGCTGCATCAAGCACGGTGACGCCGTCGGCCACAGACACAAGCAGCATGCAGCCAGAGGAGCAGCAGATGATGCCGGCGTTTGGCCACAGGGGCAAGCAGCAGACAGCCAGAGCATCTTCAAGTAAGTGTTGGCTGCGGGGGGAGATGGGAGGGGAGGGAGAGCTGACAACGTTGAGGGGAGAGGTGGGTAAGCTAATGATGCTGGGGGGGTGGAGCTGACACAGGGGCTGGGGAGTAATGCTGAGACACACAGGGGCTCTGGGAATGAGGCTGAGATACACAAGAACTGGGAGGAAATGAGGCTGATAGAGGTACACTGGGCCTGGATAATGAGGCTTGGAGACACTGGGGCTGGATAATGAGGCTTGGAGACACTGGGGCTGGAGAATGAGGCTGATGCACACTGGGAAATGGGGCTGAGAGAGACACACTGGTGCTGGGGGAATGGGACTGAGAGACACTGGTGCTGGGGGAATGGGACTGAGAGACACACTGGTGAGGGAGAATGGGATTGAGAGACGTACTGGTGCTGGGGGAATGGGACTGAGAAACACTGGTGCTGGGGGAATGGGACTGAGAGACAGATTGGTGCCGGGGGAATAGGACTGAGAGACACATTGGAGAGGGGGAATGGGATTGAGAGATGCACTGGTGCTGGGGGAATGGGACTGAGAGACGCTGGTGCTGGGGGAATGGGACTGAGAGACAAATTGGTGCTGGGGGAATATGACTGAGAGACACACTGGTGCTGGGGGAATGGGACTGAGGGACACACTGGTGCTGGGGGAATGGGACTGAGAGACATACTGGTGCTGGGGGAATGGGACTGAGAGACACACTGGTGCTGGGGGAATGGAACTGAGAGACACACTGGTGCTGGGGGAATGAGGCTGAGACACATTGGGGCTGGGGGAATGAGGCTGAGAGCCACAGGTGGGCCTGGGGATGGAGACACATGGGGGTCCAGGGGATGAGAAATGCATGGGGTCCTGGAAAGACATAGGGGGTTCTGGAGAGAGACAGTGGGTCCTGGAAATGGAGAGACAGAGGGAGCCTGGAGAACCACAGGGTAGCCTGGGAATGGAGAGACGTACGGGCATCTGGAGACACAAAAATTGTTTGATCAGGGAAATTAATTTTGCCCTGCACTAAAACTTCTGCTACTGTAGGTTATGATGATGACATTAGTTATATTTCTTCATAAACAGGCATCTTCCAGAAAATGTGATCTTCTACATGAATAGTGAATGCCAGCTGAAGACGCTGCCCAGTGAGGTTCAAATTCTTCAGAGGTTCCCTGTTGTGGAGAAACAATCAGGTAAGAAAATACTTTCAAACTGACTGGCCTGAACCTAGGGCAGAGGGATGGGGGGCCCCAAATAAAAGGGTATAATTCACCCAGATTTCTGTTGCCGGCCCTGCTCACCTCAGTGGCTTGCAAAAGCAGCTCCAGGCCCTGACGAGGGAGTATCCTGCCCTCCTCCACAGACTCCGCCCTTTCAACAGACCCACCTTCTCAACACACCCGCCCCCTTTAGGGCTGCTTCCAGAAGTTTCCCGGGCTGGTTTTCCATCCCAATCCGCCCCTGACTGTATTTACTGTTCAGTATCACTCACCACAGTCATAGTAGTAAGAATTGATACCACAAGGACCAATAACGATACAGTACATCTCTAAAATGGACCCACAAGTTTGGACAAGAGCTCTCTTTTGTTTTTTCAACCAGCCCTATATTATGGTACGGGCATTATTCAACAGTAGCACATTCCAGGTAAAAATAATTGACTGAGGGCTTGATACAGAGTTGAACGTTATTCCGATGTTCACTTAGTTAAGTGATTTTTCGTTGCGCATAACTCATTGCAATTGCAATGTCTCCGTGATAGCAAGGTCCTGAGCAGACCACTGTGATCCATGAGCATTGTTGGGTGGAGTCGAGGAGGTAGCTGAAAGTGTTCGAAAAAGGAGGTCGGTCCATGGGCGTGTTATGGGAGTTCTGTGGGTGTGTCTGCGCTAGCGGCTGCTTTCCCAATCGCAAAATCACAGTCTCAGAGGCCATTTTTAGAGAGAAATCTCCCAGAATTTACTCAAGGAGTCGATGTGCATCCAATGTTGCATCAATGGTGGCGGGTTCTCAACCCGCAGAGGATCTACTCAATACACAGATAGGGGAAGTGGGTGTAGCAACATCTGCTCAGCTTGTCGTACACTATTTCAGGCACCGAGTCTGTTGGCAGGAATTAACATATTTGCGTACAGCTCTGAATGGGTCTCTGAGTTCTCTAATCCTCAATAGATAGCACTGGGATTGCAATGCTACAATTAAATTTGAATATTACAATATCTGAGAAGCAATTAACTTATGACCACTTGCTATCTGTGCTCTACATCTGGAAACCTATTGCTCTAAGTAAATGGGAAAACCTTTAGCTAAGCTTGGGTAAACTACATAAATAAACATGTAAGTGCAGAGAATATAATACAGGCAGGGCCGGATTAACAATGGGGCTGATGGAGCTACAGCTCCAGGCCCTCTATCAGAATAGGCCCACAGCAGCATCTACTGTGTGTGCTGCTGTAGACATGATTTTTTTTTCCTTCTACAGCAGCCTGCCAATGCCCCAACCTCCCCTCCCCCGCCATGCGCCCCCCATCGCCCCCGGCCGCGAGGATCAAAAGCATAGCCCGGTGAAACCTGATGGTTGCGCAGTGGAAGGATAGGCTTCACTAGCCTTCCCAGCGCCGCTAATGCACATTGCACAGTGACTTGGCGACGCCTACATGCCTCGTGACATCACTGCGTGTGACGTCACATAGATGCCGCCCACTATCACCGCGCCCTGAAGCAGCCCAGCTATGTCCACCAGCTGCCCAGCTTAGGCTCACCTCAGCAGACACAGCAGTTCCGTGGAGGCATCCTATCAGCAGCAGCAGCAGTAGCAGCAGGGTGTCTGATCCTCCAAGAGCTGACTGAGGTAAGGTGCTTGTCAGTCATGCTAGCTTGGCTGCTGCTGCTGCTGCTGCTGCTGTTGATAGGATAGTACAGTAGAAATAGTATGTATAATGCAGAGCAGACTGAGTTCAGAGTTTAATAATTATAAACATATATATATAATATATATATATCTATATAGATATATACATCTTTTGAGCATACTCTAAATATTTATGATGTGTGTGTGTGTTTGTATATAGGTTTAGGCAGCGGGGAAGGGGGTGGTTAGGGTCAGGCACTTAGAGGGGGGATTAGGGTTAGGCACTTGGGGGGGAAGTTAGGGTTAGGCACCCCTAAGGAGGGTTAGGGTTAGGGGGGTTAGGTTAGTGTATACTTACCTATCCACAATCGGGATTTCCAGCGCTGTCGGGCTTCCGCTGCTTCTAACTCTGCTCCTGTCGGGCTGCTGCTGACGGGAATCGAACCACCAGCCATGTGGCCGGCAGTATATCATACCCCTTCCCTTTTTAAGGGGCCAAAAGTAATGGGACTATCAACTCAAAAGCTATTTCATGGACAGGTGTGGGCTAATATGCCTAGTGCCTAAACCTATCCCTCCCCTCTTATGACCTAACCCTCCCCTTAGTGATTAACCCTAATGCTTATCCCCCCCCCCCCCCATTGATTACCACCATACTCAGATGGCATAAACCACTCTTTGATTTTCAGGTACAGTATGTTTCTGTTAAAGCATTTTAATAATAAACCATAGTTTGTGTTTTTTTAATTTATTTTTTTGTATAGAACATGTGTGTGCTTCATAGAAGCAAAGAGGGGAGGGAGATTGAGATGGTTGAATGAAGGTGGGTGCTATGCCCTCCATAGCTAGCCACACCCCACAGATCACACCCCCACATCAGTAAGCACACCCCTTGCGACACAACACAATAGGCCCTTCATAAATTTCAGCTCCAGGCCAATGAGGACCTTAATCTGGCACTGAATACAGGTTGGTCAGCATTAGGTGGGTTTGAAAAGAAAAAAAGATTGTCTCCTAAAATATTTTAGAGCTGTCAGGGTTCTCACTTAGCTCCCCCAGGGCCCTTTCATCCTGTCCTCCAAAGTTATTGGCCTATAGTGTGTTTATAGAATTGAAATTAACTAAGAAACAGATTGCAGAATTGAATTACGGTGCATTTGAGTGTGTGTGAGTGTGTGTGTGTGTGTGTACATATTGTTCCACGTAATTTGGTCTTTGCTTTACTGGTCAGAGCAGAAGCAATAAGCGTGCAATTGTAACAGAATTTAACTTCCAAGCAGAAAGTAGGTCATATTGTTTTTGCTGGAGAGAATTGACAGCAATAAAATGTAACAGTTGGAATAGTGTAAAAAGTGTGAGCTTCCTCTGTAACTACCAGATTCACACTCTGTGCAGGAGTTAACTGCTGAATGTAAGGCTCGGAAAGCTCAGAACGTGACATATTCAGCTGAAGTTCATAGAATTGAAAGTAGAAATTGACTCAAAAAAGTTTTGAACAGTGTGGTTTAAGTTACAGTTGTACCAGCGCCATTCCTGAAATCACGGCTGTCACTGGTGACTTTTATCAGTCGCTTAGCTGTGGATTTTAACCTAGATTTAAAAAACGGTTATAAAACAATGGGTAGGAAAAAAAATGGTAAAATGGGTAAAAAAATCTGTACTAATAAAATACTTCTTATATATATTATATTATATATTGTGTCAAGAATTTATAGATGAAAATATTTCTTTTGTGTGTGACTTTCACTGTGCTGCAAACAATAGCTTCTTCTTCATCTTCTTCTTCTTCCTCTTCATCTTCTTCTTCTTCCTCTTCTTCTTCTTCTTAATCTTCTTCTTCTTCTTCTTCTTCTTCTTCTTCTTCTTCTTCCTGCTAATACTACTATTATTTGATAGTGTTGTCATTAGCTGAAGCAGCCTTGGTCTGTCTACCCGAGTGAATAAAGTAAGACCAAGTTGCCGGGCAATGACCTTGTGATGGTAAAATGAAACCTGCATACTTTGATTACAAATGAATCAAATGGAGATAACATTTTTAATTTGTAATTTTTGTTTTTGCTTTACAGTATTGACAATAAGATAGGTGAAGTGTCTCAACGTCCACCATTGCATAGGGTCTGGTGGCTATGGAGCCCAGAGGTGATAGTGGCCAGAAAATCCATGGTATTCTGCTCAACTCTTCTGAACTGAAAGACTAATTGTGTCTTTCCTGCTCTTGTGTCGACCTTTGCACTTGTTTGTAGGAGGAACAGAGGAATTTGGAGGCATCACCAGACCCCCAAGTTTCACCATGCATTCCTGGCAATGGAGAGTTACATCACTGGAGAGTGGCATATATAAAGCATTTAAGGAACATTATGCAATATTGGACCAGTAGTTCAATCAATAATGAATCGATTTACAAATTGTAATTTTATATCGTTTTTGTCAAATATCTATTTTGTTACTAGAACGTGACACAAAAAAAGCTAGTTAAAACAAAATTTGAACAATTTACATTGCTCAAGCAAACAATATTAATTTTAGAATAAGAACTATTTATTAAACTATTTTGTTCTGAACATTTTTGTTGCTGTGACCAGGGGCACCAAGAGGGGAAGGGTAGGTAGTAATTACCTGGGTGTGGGTTTCCGCAGGGGCACAGGATTGCAAAGAGGCATAGCCATGTCTTCACTATGCTGTGGCCATTCTCTGCTTTGCTGTGACCACTTTGCCTTGAAATGAAACATATATATTCAAAATGTCTAAGAAATTTGTGAGTGAAGGTATGCCCCCTCTTTTGGTTCTGCTGCCCCACAACACCCAGGCCCACCAAGTATCTCAGTGGCCCAGAGTCTGACCTTCACAATCAAAGCCACTGGTAACAAAACAATGGAATTTATAGAAACCACCAACGCGTTTTACTTATCCCGAAGAGTTATTTCAGACAAATCAGACAAAACCATGGCAAATGTAATCTTACTGAGACTCTTCTACTATTTTCTTTCTGCTAAGAAGGAAAATATCACATTTATACATAACCCATAGATCATAATCTTTTCTTCCAATTTTATTTCCACCTATAATTTCTTCACTGAGTTTTTGGACCTAATACATTTTTTTTACAAAATTGACATTGCTTTAGGTTCACAGAGTCTGATCTGTGTAACTCCTACAAGATGCGGTACCTCTAGCTAGATTTTCCCAAATCCACATTATAAACGGCTTTTCCCTTCTTATTATAAAAGATCATGCTTGTACATATTCATCACTTTCTACACACCAGTAACATAGCAAGTGTGTTGTAATGGTTTTAAACAAAGTTCAAACCAAAGGAACAAAAAAGCTGGAGATGTATCATATGCATAGGTGAAACTGGGGGTGGTTCGGGGGTGCACAGGACCACCCATTAGCAAAGTTCGCTAAAAAAAAAAGATGGCCAATGGGGGAGCTGCTGCACATGCTCGGCAACAGCTCTTCCCACAACAAGCAGCAAAACAGAGGAAAGGAGGTAAGTGCTGGTGGCGACTGCAGGGAGGAAGTGCGGGGGGGTTGTACCTGTGCACAGTGCTTAGAAGGGAGGGGGGATTGTAGCTGTGCACAGTGCTGAGGGGGGGAGGGGGGATTGTAGCTGTGTACAGTGCTGAGGGGGGAGGGGGGATTGTAGCTGTGCACAGTGCTGAGGGGGGAGGGGGGATTGTAGCTGTGCACAGTGCTGAGGGGGGGAGGGGGGATTGTAGCTGTGCACAGTGCTGAGGGGGGGAGGGGGGATTGTAGCTGTGCACAGTGCTGAGGGGGAGAGGGGGGATTTGAGCTGTGCACAGTGCTGAGGGGGGAGGGGGGATTGGAGCTGTGCACAGTGCTGAGGGGGGAGGGGGGATTGGAGCTGTGCACAGTGCTGAGGGGGGAGGGGGGATTGGAGCTGTGTAAAGTGTTGATTGGGGGATTGGAGCTGACTGCAAAGGGGAGATGGGGAGGAAGGTTGGAGTTAACTTCATAGGGCTGGGGGGGTTTGGAGCTGACTGCACAGGACTAAGGGGGAGGGGGGGATTAGAGCTGACTGCACAGTGGGCTGGGGGTATGGTTGGAGCTGACTGCACAGGGCTGGGGGGGATTGGAGCTGACTGCACAGGGGGCTGGGGGGGTTGGAGCTGAACTGCAAAGGGCTGGGTGGGGGTTGGAGTTAACACAGGGCTGGGGTGACACAGGTTGGGGAATGAGGCTGATGCACACTGGGTCTGGGGGAATGGGGCTGTGAGATGCACACTGGGGCTGAGAGACGCACACTGGGGCAGAGAAAGATGCACACTGGGGCAGAGAGACGCACACTGGGGCAGAGAGACGCACACTGGGGCAGAGAGACGCACACTGGGGCTGAGAGACGCACACTGGGGCTGAGAGACACACACTGGGGCAGAGAGACGCACTCTGGGGCAGAGAGATGCACACTTGGGCAGAGAGACGCACACTGGGGCAGAGAGACGCACAGTGGGCTTGGGGAAATGGGGCAGAGAGATGCACACTGGGGCCAGGGGAATGGGGCTGAGAGACACACTGAGACACACACAGGGGTCGGGGGAACTGGGGCAGAGTGATGCACACTGGGGCTGAGAGGCGCACACTGGGGTAGGGGGAATGGGGCTTAGAGACACACTGAGACACACACAGGGGTCGGGGTACTGGGGCTGAGAGACATACTGGGGTAGGGGGAATGGGGCAGAGAGGTGCACACTGGGGCTGGTGGAATAAGGCTAAGAGCCACAGGTGGGCCTGAGGATGGAGAGACGCAGGGGGTCCTGGGGATGGTGAGAGACAAGGGGGCCTGGAGATAGAGAGACATGGAGGCCTGGAGATAAAGAGACACAGAGAGCCTGGAGAACCACAGAGGGGCCTGGGGATGGAGACATTGGGGGGTCTGGAGTAACACAGGGGAGCCTGGAGAGACACAGAAGTTTTATCAGGGAAATTCACATTTTTCCTGCACAAAAGCTCCTGTTATTACAGTATATATTATCTGGTTAGATGATGACATGGGTTATATTTCATACGTAGACAGGCATCTTCCAGACAATGTGATCTCCTACATGAATAGTGAATACCGGCTGAAGACGCTGCACAGTGAGGCTCAAATTCCTCACAGGTTCCCCGTTGCAGAAAACCACCATATAGATAAGAAAAGATTTTCAAACTGACTGGGGTCCCAAAAATCTGCCATGGGGTGACACCAAGTTGACAGGAGCCAGGTGCTCCACTGTAGCATTAAATGCAGCACTTGGCTCCTGACAGTGTGAGGGAGCCGGCACTGCACAGTGCTGACCTGTATTTCTTCCACACACCAGACCACTGGGGTTCGGGCTGCGAGGCCATTCTCCCTTCTCAAGTGACCACGCCCCATGATCACAAGGCCACACCCCCTTTTTGCAGGGCGCGGCAACGCTGCACACACGACATACCTTCTTGCTCCGGGTGACACCATGGGGGAGGGCACCACTGGTGTTTTTTTCCCAATATCTGACATGGTGCTAAAACTCTGACCACCCATTACCAGATCTCTAGTTTTGCCTATGATCATATGTGAGAGATAAGCTTAGACTGCGAAATAACAATTAGAATTTTGATGGCAATATTCAGATAGAGAATACAATATAATGAACATTGCACTAGTACAGTATTTCAGCATCACTGTTTCGTGCTTTTGAATCTTAAAGGAAGAAAGAAATGGTTTTATGCCTGAAAGCTGTTTAGGACACACATTGCTGATAACTGGAAAGATTCATTTAAGGTTGGTTCAGTTAATGTTTCGTTGTTTCATTATATCAACACTAAAAGTGTGTAAATTGAAAGTTCAATGTTTGAGCAACGTATTATGGTAGGAAAATTAAATCTACAGAGTTCAGTGCATATAGCTACTACAGTAGTCACCACCCAAACAAATTGCTTTTAGCACATGTGCCATAAAATACCATGAGACAGACAGGTTGCTGAGCAGAGGTTTACAGACTCCGATTTTCTTCTCAAAATATACCCACGTTGACAAGGTAACATTAGAGACACATTTAATACTAAGTGTGCAGAGAAAATGATTATACAGTATTTTCTTCTACGGCGTAGAAAATGTCATATAATATGGTAGGATATTAGAAAACGTGGAAACTCTGGAGCTCTTCTTAGATAACTAAGACACTTGCACATTTCTTCCCATTCTTACTGCCTGGCACCATATAAAAGCAACATATATGCATTGCACAACACTTTAATAGATGATTTGCTGCAGTAGCCATGTAGAGCAGCCAAAGGTTTTATAAATCTCAAATATATAAAATGAAATCGAGAGGAAAATGGGAAGCCTGCGTGGACAGTTTGGTTCTCATTTGATACCGCGTTCTATTTTATCTTTTTTTTAGAGGGTGCTAAAGATTTTATATTACATTTTTATTTCCAGAAAAGTAAAATCATAGGGGTCTATTTACTAGACCTTGGATGGAGATAAAGCGAACTGAGATAAAGTACCAACCAATCAGCTCCTAACTGTCACTTTAGAGGCTGTGTTTGAAAAATGACAGGAGCTGATTATCCATTATATTTTCTAAGGATTTAAGGGGTCTATTTACTAAACTGTGTTAGGAGATAAAGTGAACGGTGATAAGGTACCAGCCAATCAGCTCCTAACTGCCATTTTTCAAACACAGGAAGACAAAAGAAGGACAAGTGGTGTCCTGTAGTTTGCGCACTGGCTGCTCTAGTTAAACTCCTTTAAAGAGGAGGTCTCCAAATCCACCTCACAAAAGACTTTAGAATAAACAGAAATAAAATTAGTCACCCCTGAGCGCCCCCTATTTCAAAGATAATGTAAAAGAAAAAATTACTCATCTATAATAATCAAATATGCAGATATACTTCTGAGATATCTTCCACATAGGTTGTGAATATTTCGAACATATAACATATAAGGGAAAAAAAGAAATGGAAAATCTAGTGCAGACGGTTTCCACAATACAATAATATGGGAAGAAAAAACCTTATGATAGGGAATTTTCCAATCTCATGGTATATGTGATGTAATACAATAATCCATCAAAAAAATACTTTGAATAGTGATTTTTCAAATAATAAGACAGATTTTAATTCATACATACAATGCACAGCCCCCACATATAATTTGGGGCTTAAATAATAAAATACATAAAAACACCAACAAGTGAAGTTGGCCTCGTACCAGAATCAGGTCACAACTGAGCCTGTAGTAAGCTGAAGAATAGATGTAATACCCGGGATCCACCTCAGCCTCCTTCCAGGAACGTTCTCTACACTGATTCGGGCAGGACACCAAACAAAATCCCCCTCTTTCCAAACACCGTCTGCACTAGATTTTCCATTTCTTTTTTTCTCTTATATGTTCGAAATATTCACAACATATGTGGAAGATATCTCAGAAGAATATCTGCGTATTTGATTATTGAAGATTAGTCATTTTTTCTTTTACATTATCTTTGAATAGGGGGCGTTCAGGTGTGACTACTTTTATTTCTGTTTATTCTAAAACATTTTTCAAACACAGCCTGTGACATGGCAATTAGGAGCTGATTGGCTGGTACCTTATCACCATTCACTTTATCTCCTAACACAGCTTAGTAAATAGACCCCTTAATCTGCTGCTTTAAACTGAAGCCATTAATCCCTTCACCTACATCAGCAGCTATATATTAATCTAACTGGTTGCACTGACACTTTTTTTTACACTTTTTACTATTTGGCAATTTTTGATATACTGCAGACCATAAATACTCTTTATTATAATTAATTAAGCACTACTGGCGCTATATATCAAGTCTATTTTTTACTATATACAATACAAATTTGGGGCAATGTTAAAAAGTATTGCCAAATTTTTGCTGACTGTAGAATTTCTCGAGATTTTTATTTTATTTATTTTTTAATTTTTCAGTATTATTTTTTTATATAAAACGAAAGGCATAGATTAAATAAACACTGTGGATTTACAGCAGAAGATTCTCAAAAGCTAAAAATGCTACTTTACTGAAAGGGGTTTCCAATGTGTGAGGTAGCGGGATGTCCAGGACCAGAAGACAAGTGTATAGAAACAAAGATTCTTGACAACAGTGTGCCAAATATTTTTCAACCGTGACTAACAACAAGAAACACCAGGATGCTGATGGGTGATGGTGCAGGAAACATGTACCATCTTAGATCTAAAGAACAAACAGACAAAACATTTCTTTACCGGAGAAATGAAGCCAGTTGTGAAGAGGAGTCTGAGGCCTTGACACCCGTCAAAACAAACCAAGAAAATGTTCTTAGTGTCTTGCTTGTTGCTATAGCAGGACAAGACATCTGTTTTAGAATAGCACCAAATAGATATGGTAGATGTTGGAATATTTGCTCACAAAAATGCAGAAGAAGAGATGTGAGGAATGCACAGCAATGTTGACCCAACAGAAGACTGAAATACAATGATCTAATATTAAATGACAAATTAATTTTTTGAATGTTTATGTTGCTAGTTTTGAAAGTGATCATTTTGACTTAGACTTCAAGTTAATAAAAATTATAAAGCATAAATATTGCAGCAACATAAAGGTTATACATTCACATTTTGATATGCAATACAATATTATACAACAAAATATAATAAAAATAAGTTTAAAAATTAATTGCTTAGTCACTTTATAATGGATAAAATTACAAATACAATCCTTTGTTTGAAGACAATTCATTGCACGGTATTCCTTTTAAATGAATTAAGTACATGTATGGTTTCCTAATATTAATAATACATATCCATTGAGAATAATTTTCAAGTTCCATTGTAAGCAGATACAAGGTAAAATACTTCATTGTGAATGGTTTGTATTTATTTAAATTAGGGGTGAGCGGGTTCGGTTCTACTCGGTTCCGTTCGGATTTAAAAACCGAATCTTATTGGCTATCCAATACTCGTGACAGCTGATAGCCAATAAGATTCGGTTTTTAAATCCGAACGGAACCGAGTAGAACCGAATCCGCTCACCCTAATTTAAATGTATTATTTGAAATGTGGATAATACTTCATTGTTTTGTTTTTTTCATTTCATCCTTAAAACAGTTCTACAATTTCTAACCTTTAGGCTGACGTATCGATTGGCATGGCCATTAATTGAGAATGATAAAAATTAGATTTTCAGTGGTCCCCAGTTTTTTATTTGACCCCAGTATTTAGGTTTGCCAAAAACCAGTAGAGAAAACCTATGATATTAGCAAACTTTGGGCCCCATTTATCAACAAGACATAACCCCTTTAGCACTCCTCCTTTTAATACTTAACAAACAGCTGTAATCTAAGATAACTGCTTTTTGTCGCTGTATCGCTTATGTCATCTGTAGATAGCAAGAGCGATACGGTCCCCATCGCTGCTTTTCCAGCTTCAGCCTTCCAGGTACTGCCTGGTCCCCACTGGGAGAAACCATCATGCACATGTGCACACTGACCATTTCACATGCGCATAACATAGAATCCCTCGCCAGAAAAGTAAGTAATGATGAATACCAGTGGCATATTTGTAAGTGTCACTGCAATACTAAACTAAATATGCCCCTGGTGTTAACATTCGTTCATTAACGGGGCCCTACATGTCCTATAACATTTTGGACTGATTGACTCACCTATATTAGTAACCGCTAATTGATGTTTATTAAATGGAGAAGTAAAAGCAGATTAAAGAAAGTCTTTCTGGATTTGTTTAAATTTTACTGAAAATACACCATAAATTCCATGTAATCAAATTTTCTAATAGCCCAGTGGACCCTTCATGAAAGCTCTGTTGTTGTACCTTTGTATTGTATTTTGCAGGTGTGCAAAGACCAAGGCCCTGATTCAGAGCCGGATGCTCTGACCAGAGCGCTCGCTCTGAATCAGGGCCGCCCTCCATAATTATGGAGCGTCCTCCTGCACGCTCGTATAGGCTGTGGGTCACCACCCACAGCCTATACGAGCGTGCAGGTTGATGGTCGCGATGGTCTTGACCATCGCGACCATCGCCACTGCGAGCCGAAGCCTTCAGTTGAGTTTCTCAACCGCAAGGCCTGGAGTGATTTTGGCTCTATCAGAGCCAAAATCACTCCCACTGACATCACTAGTGATGTCAGTGGGGCCGGCTTCTAACGGTAGGCGTTCCCTTGGGAACGCCCCCGTCTGGGAGGCACGCCCACCAAAGGGGGCGTGCTGTCAATCAACATCAACAGCACGCCCCCTTTGATCAGACACAACTTGCGAAGGAAAGTCCTTCGCTCGTCGCGTCTCGCGCATGTGCATGACGGAGCTCCCTCCGTCGTGCGCATGTGCAGTGCACACCATCGACCCACTTGCGAGCGGACAGCCGCTCGCGAGTGGGTCTGAATCAGGCCCCAAGACCCATGTTTAAGCATACCCAATAAGCCTGTCTGTTAATATATGTACTAAGTGATCTGGCCACACCTACTTATATGTCATTACTAAATTTAATGGATATAACCATGTCCTCAATAAAAACAAATGCAGTTTTAATGTTGTGAAATTTATTGATGTGCTGAGATGTCTCCAATCCAGAAACAATTTTTTATATTTTTTTTGTGTAGCAAATTGCCAGCATTGCAGGTAACTAATAGAGATTAAAATCGCAAGGCAAATAATCTAAATATTCCTACGGCTTTTTGTTTGCCGATAGTTCTTGTACTGCCAGGTTGTATGACAAAATATTACCTCATCCAAGAAGCATTAGTCATGTTGCAGCAACGTATTTGCTCAATTTACTGCCCCGCCCGGTGGTGAGGCGGGAGATGTGACTTATTAGTGCTCTGGCCTCTGACTTTCTAAACTTTAACATCCTATCTGCTTAGTGCACATTTGCTACTGTTACCCCTCAATCCCTTTTCACAGTATGTCATTCAGTACTTTTATAACTACCAAACCCATTGTACTTCTTTAACCAGACAGGTGTATGAAATACCCAGATAACACATGGTGCATCCTACAAAACTCCTGATGCTTCCTCCTCACCTACTAATCTATTTATGCTCCATGGAATCCGGGAGGGGAGGTCCAGGAGGAAGACTCTGATTGTGATGAGTGTTCTGATAATGAGCCTCATTCAGAGTTGTACGCTATGCCGATACTTGTACGCAGTTGAGTGATTATCGATAAAGCGCACATGAGTCTAGATCGCACTGCGCATGCATCAAGTACATTACTGAGGCGCTCGCAGCGACTAATTACTCGCAGTGTCTTTGACAGCAAGGGAGCGTTTGAGGGAGGTAACGAGGAGTGGAGGCAAAAAAAACGCAGGCGCGTCACGACCGTTTTGGGGGAGTGTCACATCCTGCATCTGCGATCCCATACGCAAGCAAAATGTCTCCATCATCTTAGTTGTCATGGCCATTCTGCAGGCCCATAGGGTTACTGAAAAGACCGTTAAGAATCTGTAACCGATGCTGCGTATTTGTACGCAGATGCTTTGATTTGCACAGCTGCAGGCGGGCGTCTTAATACATTCCTCAGCATCTGCGACATTTGCATATTGTTGCATATCCAGTGTGTACACAGACGCAGCAGCATTAGTGTACATACTACACATCAGGCCTAATGTACATGCTGATTGTCCTCAATCTGAAGCTTTAACTGATGACAACTATGAACTAGGGGTGAGCGGGTTCGGATTTCTGAAATCCGAACCCCCCCGAGCCCCCCCGATCCGAGTCCGATCCGAGTCAGGCTCGACTTTTCCCGCCTGACTCGGATTCTGAAATCGAGGCAAAACATCATCTTCCCGCCTTCCGAGTCTCGCGGGTTTTGGATCCTATATAAGGTACCCACGTCGGCGCCATTTTCTCACTCGGCTGTGGACAGTGAAGAGGGAGGGTGGGAGTTAGGGCTGTGTAGTGTAGTGTAGTGTAGTGCTGCTGTTGTCCACTACTTCAAAGTCCATAGGGGCTGGCTGTGTTGTGCTGTGCTGCTGTTGTTAATAGGGGCTGTGTCCACTACTTCAAATTCCATAGGGGCTGGCTGGACTGTGTTGTGCAGTCAGTTCTCCATAGGGGCTGTGTCCACTCCAAAGTCCTGTGCAGTGTCCCAGTCCTAAAGAGGTGCTGTAGTGTTGTCCAGGGGGTGCTCTGTCCATCAGGGGTGCTCCCCCCAAGTGCTAAAAATATAACATATTTTCTGTGTTTGTGAATTGTGTGCGCAGTAGCCGCACGTGCATCAACAAAGTAGTGCCAAGCGTGCGCCTGTGTCATAAGTAAAGGGCCGGCTGGCTTGACCGTTAAAGGGTGCTGTAACCCCCGAAAGTACACTCCAGTCCAAACCAAAAAAAAATTATTTTCTGTGTTTGTGAATTGTGTGCACAGTAGCCGCACGTGCATCAACAAAGTAGTGCCAAGCGTGCGCCTGTGTCATAAGTAAAGGGCCGGCTGGCTTGACCGTTAAGGGTGCTGTAACCCCCGAAAGTACACTCCAGTCCAAACCAAAAAAAAAATTATTTTCTGTGTTTGTGAATTGTGTGCGCAGTAGCCGCACGTGCATCAACAAAGTAGTGCCAAGCGTGCGCCTGTGTCATAAGTAAAGGGCCGGCTGGCTTGACCGTTAAGGGTGCTGTAACCCCCGAAAGTACACTCCAGTCCAAACCAAAAAAAAAATTATTTTCTGTGTTTGTGAATTGTGTGCGCAGTAGCCGCACGTGCATCAACAAAGTAGTGCCAAGCGTGCGCCTGTGTCATAAGTAAAGGGCCGGCTGGCTTGACCGTTAAGGGTGCTGTAACCCCCGAAAGTACACTCCAGTCCAAACCAAAAAAAAAATTATTTTCTGTGTTTGTGAATTGTGTGCGCAGTAGCCGCACGTGCATCAACAAAGTAGTGCCAAGCGTGCGCCTGTGTCATAAGTAAAGGGCCGGCTGGCTTGACCGTTAAGGGTGCTGTAACCCCCGAAAGTACACTCCAGTCCAAACCAAAAAAAAAAATATTTTCTGTGTTTGTGAATTGTGTGCGCAGTAGCCGCACGTGCATCAACAAAGTAGTGCCAAGCGTGCGCCTGTGTCATAAGTAAAGGGCCGGCTGGCTTGACCGTTAAGGGTGCTGTAACCCCCGAAAGTACACTCCAGTCCAAACCAAAAAAAAAATTATTTTCTGTGTTTGTGAATTGTGTGCGCAGTAGCCGCACGTGCATCAACAAAGTAGTGCCAAGCGTGCGCCTGTGTCATAAGTAAAGGGCCGGCTGGCTTGACCGTTAAAGGGTGCTGTAACCCCCAAAGTACACTCTTCAGTCCAAACCAAAAAAAAAATTATTTTCTGTGTTTGTGAATTGTGTGCGCAGTAGCCGCATGTGCATCAACAAAGTAGTGCCAAGCGTGCGCCTGTGTCATAAGTAAAGGGCCAGCTGGCTTGACCATTAAAGGGTGCTGTAACCCCCAAAGTACACTCCAGTCCAAACCAAAAAAAAATTTATTTTCTGTGTTTGTGAATTGTGTGCGCAGTAGCCGCACGTGCATCAACAAAGTAGTGCCAAGTGTGCGCCTGTGTCATAAGTAAAGGGCCGGCTGGCTTGACCGTTAAAGGGTGCTGTAACCCCCGAAAGTACACTCCAGTCCAAACCAAAAAAAAAATTATTTTCTGTGTTTGTGAATTGTGTGCGCAGTAGCCGCACGTGCATCAACAAAGTAGTGCCAAGCGTGCGCCTGTGTCATAAGTAAAGGGCCGGCTGGCTTGACCGTTAAAGGGTTCTGTAACCCCCAAAGTACACTCCAAACCAAAAAAATATATATTTTCTGTGTTTGTGACTTGTGTGCACTGTGGCTGCACGTGCATCAACAAAGGAGCAGCGCCAAGCGTGCGCCTGTGTCCCATAAGTAAAGAGCCGGCTGGCTCATTTCTTAAAGGGTGGTGTAACCCACAAAGTGTACTACTCTCCAGCAAAAATAAAAAAATATTTTCTGTGTTTGTGTGCGCTTTAGCCGCACGTATATATATCAATATAACATAAATGGAGGACCAAACTTTCTCTGATAAAAATAAAATAGGGAAAGATCAAGAACCACTTCCTACTAGTGCTGTTGCTGCTGCTGGGAGTTGTTCATCATCCCAGAGAGGAAGTAGGAACATCACTACTTTTACTAAACAATTGACCCTCCAACAGTCCCTAGCGATGAGGATGAAGTACGACAGCAGTCATCCTGAAGCAAAACGTATAACTGAGGCCTTGACTGCTATGTTGGTGTCAGACGTGCGTCCGGTATCCGACATTAGTGCAGTGGGATTTAGACAATTGATGGAGGTAGTGTGTCCTCGGTTCCAAATCCCGTCTAGATTCCACCTGCATCCTCAAAGCAGCAGCGACAAGCGTGCGTCTGTCTGTTAAAGGGTGGTGACACCCTCAAAGTGTGCTACACAAACAATTAAAATATTGTTCTTTTTTTTTCTGTCTTTGTGAATTGTGTGGGCTGTAGCCGCACTTGCATCCTCAAAGCAGCAGCGACAAGCGTGCGTCTGTCTGTTAAAGGGTGTTGTAACTCTCAAAGTGCTCCAAAAAAATCAAAATTTTTTTTTTAATGTGTTTGTGACTTGTGTGCGATGTAGCCACACTTGCATCCTCAAAGCAGCAGCGACAAGCGTGCGTCTGTCTGTTAAAGGGTGGTGACACCCTCAAAGTGTGCTACACAAACAATAAAAATATTCTACTTCTTTTTTCTGTCTTTGTGAATTGTGTGGGCTGTAGCCGCACCTGCATCCTTAAAGCAGCAGCGACAAGCGTGCGTCTGTCTGTTAAAGGGTGGTGTAACTCACGAAGTGCTCCAAAAAATAAAAAACTATTTTTTTAATGTGTTTGTGACTTGTGTGCGATGTAGCCGCACTTGCATCCTCAAAGCAGCAGCGACAAGCGTGCGTCTGTCTGTTAAAGGGTGGTGACACCCTCAAAGTGTGCTACACAAACAATAAAAATATTCTTCTTTTTTCTGTCTTTGTGAATTGTGTGGGCTGTAGCCGCACCTGCATCCTTAAAGCAGCAGCGACAAGCGTGCGTCTGTCTGTTAAAGGGTGGTGACACCCTCAAAGTGTGCTACACAAACAATTAAAATATTGTTCTTTTTTTTTTGGTCTTTGTGAAATGTGTGGGCTGTAGCCGCACCTGCATCCTTAAAGCAGCAGCGACAAGCGTGCGTCTAAAGGGTGGTGACACCCTCAAAGTGTGCTACACAAAGAATAAAAATATTCTTCTTCTTTTTTCTGTCTTTGTGAATTGTGTGGGCTGTAGCCGCACTTGCATCCTCAAAGCAGCAGCGACAAGCGTGCGTCTGTCTGTTAGAGGGTGGTGTAACCCTCAAAGTGTGCTCCACAAACAATAAAAATATTCTTTTTTTTCTGTCTTTGTGAATTGTGTGGGCTGTAGCCGCACTTGAATCCTCAAAGCAGCAGCGACAAGCGTGCGTCTGTCTGTTAAAGGATTACATCGGTGACAGCATCCAAGTAGGCATGTCAGACAGTCCGTACCTGTACTGGCAGGAAAAAGAAGCAATTTGGAGGTCCCTGTACAAACTGGCTCTATTTTACCTGAGTTGCCCCCCCTCCAGTGTGTACTCCGAAAGAGTGTTTAGTGCAGCCGGGAACCTTGTTAGCGAAAGGCGTAGGAGGTTGCTTCCACAAAATGTGGAGAAGATGATGTTCATAAAATGAATGATCAACTCTTCCAGGGAGACCAGCCTCCAGAACGTACAGAGGGACCTGTGGTTCCAGCAGGGACGAATTAATACTCTGTGAGGATGAGGATGTACATAACACTGAAGAGGGTGAGGAATCTGTGGATGAGGAGGATGAGGACGACTTCTTGCCTCCGTAGAGCCAGTTTGTGCAGGGACAGATTAATTGCCAGCTTGTTTTGTGGGGGCCCAAACGAACCAATCATTTCAGCCACAGTTGTGTGGCAGACCCTGGCGCTGAAATGATTGGTTTGTTAAAGTGTGCATGTCCTGTTTATACAACATAAGGGTGGGTGGGAGGGCCCAAGGACAATTCCATCTTGCACCTCTTTTTTTTCTTTGCATTATGTACAGTTTGGGGCCTAGTTTTTCAATGCCATCCTGTCTGCCACTGCAGTTTCACGCCTAGATGGGTCACGTGTTTGTGCCGCCCACTCGTGTCGCTTAGCATAGTCATCCAGCTACCTCGGTGCAACCTTTTGGACATAAAAACACTATTGTGAGGTGTGAGGTATTCAGAATAGACTGGAAATGAGTGGAAATTAAGGTTATTGAGGTTAATAATAGCATAGGAGCAGAAAAACCTACATTCTGTGATTTTAGCTGTTTTTATGCTTTTTTTCAAAAAAATACAGATCCAAAACACAAAACCCAGAACCCAAAACACGGAAGGGTGGTTTTGGCAAAACCAATCTAGATCCAAAACACGAAGAAAGATCCAGATCCAAAACCAAAACACAAAACACGAAAAGTGGCCGGTGCACACCCCTACTATGAACCATAATTAAAATAATTGCAGAGGAAATTTGCTACAAGCACCTCCTCTTTATCTGGATGCTAAGCTGATTTTTTTTTAAATTAAACTGAGTGATTTGGAAATAAAAGAGTTATAATTAGCCAAATCAGGACATAGATCATTTCCGGCAATACAGTACGTACTGTACAATCTGATCAACATACCCTACTGGATTTTGGGCCATGTGTAGGCTGGACTCCCCATCCATCCCCAACTGTTAAAAAACATCAGGATATAGGGGGGTGGCAAGATATGTCGTCAAAACCAGAATGCCGACATGTTCTGAATGTTGACAGTCAGAATGTCGACATAGCATTTTTCACCATGTTAGCCCAACCCAAACTCTAACCCTAAAGCTAATCCTAACTCAAACTCTAACCCGAACCCTAAATCTAAAGGTGCCTACATACATGGCGATTTTTTACATGATTTGCCCGATTTCGACGAATTGTGACGACAAATCGTGTAAAATATGCCCAAATCGTGAGTTTCTACTCACGATCACGATGCTGATGTGCGTCCCCGCTTGTCGTACATCGCATCTTCAGATGTGCCATGCTGTAGGGCAGATTTGCCAATCTGGGACACAATGCACTGGATGCACAATAGATCTTAAATCAGATTGGACATTTTTTACTCCAAATCGTGACCACGACTGCTGGGGAGCTGCCTGGGGAGAGTTCAGGGGAAATCGTGCCTCAGGTCGGATCGTGAGCACATCGCTATGTGTGTAGGCACCATCACCCTATCCTCAAACTAACCATAAACCTAACCCTAAACCTAAATTTAGCACCTAAATGCTACATCGACATTTTGATTGCCCCTTCTCTACTATATTTGATTGTTAATCTGAAATCAGGTGCTCCTTCAAGTATCAGTAAACTTCTGTGACCCAAGATTCAGATACTGAAAACAATAAATGCTCAAAATAATGCAATTCTGAATTTAAATCACAATATTTTTTAAAAACAAAATTAAAACTGCTCACAAAAATAGACTTTTACAGCATATCAACAAACACATAATCTGCACCAGATTGTTTCTTGAGACAGACCATCAGGGCAAATTCATCCAAATCCATTATCAGAATGAGTACTCCACAAAAACAGCCAGGGGATGCGTTGTAGGCCACACAACGCGTTCTGTCACTGCTGTATAACGTCAGGGGTGTGGACTCCCACCTCCAACCTCTTCCTTTTAAAATGCAGACACATCTGTATTCAATTATGAACACAAAATCATAGAAATATCCACCCTTCACCAACAATAGGGCATGATCAGAATATTCACAGAAATATTTACTAATAGCTTATCATCCACATGTCATCTATATAATGGTTATCCCACCTTAAGTAAAGCTATATCCCTCCCCAATGCTTCTGGAGATTGCCAGACATTAAGCTGCCCGTTCATAATGGCATCATCAGCAGCGGACATCTGTATAATTATGGAGAGACACCCCATTCACAATTACTTCATCAAGTGTCCGCTCTTCAAGCTTTTAAAACTTATTGTAAAAGCACATCCAAGAAATCTTTTATATACTTCTATTAATGAAACATATGTTCTTTTAGAACTTATACATATATACCTATAATGTGACACAAATTACCTTATCCCTATATGTATGGGGCCTGATGTAGAGTTGAATGTTTGCCCATTTGCAAAGGGTATTATGTGTGTTTTCATACTGCCCATGCTACTTCTTACTCCACACTAGGGCACCTAACACTTGGTTGCTTATGCTCTGTGCTTATATGGGTGTTTTGGTCACTAATGTAGCAATGGGAATCGGTATGTAATGCTGGCTATCGGGATGCCTCCTGCCACAATACCGACAGCGGCATCCTGATGGTTGATATCCCGACAGGGGTTGGGTAAGTATACTTACCCTCCCCCCCTAACCCTCCCTTCTTGTAGCCTAAACCTAACCCTCCCCACCCTGCACCCTAACCCTCCCCATCCTGCACCCTAACCCTGCCAGTTAGTTCCTGAACCTAAGTCCCCCTCCTTTGTGCCTAAACCTAATCCTCCCCCTTAGAGCCTAACACTAACCCCCCCAGTGGTGCCTAAAGGCCCCCATACATCAGCAATCTGAAAACCACAACTGAACAGTTTGAAGATTTATTGCCCGATCTTAGGATTTCCCAATCGAGCAATCTGCGCCCATACACTGCAGATCTTTTTCAGTGATTTGCAGATCGATTGCAGCAAACACAGATCTGGCAATCTTGAAAGACCCATCATTTTGCTAGAAACGGTCTGCAAATCTGCTGATCATGTCCATACACTAGTAATCTACGGTCCCAATCGATCTGTGAAATCCAACATGTTGGACAATCTGATTAAACAATTCCAATCACTTTTTGGTTGCAATCTGCGATCTGTGAAGCCCATACATTGCAGATTTTTATACACAATCGATTGCAAATTGCACGATTGCTGCAATCCATCTCTGATGTATGGGGACCTTAACCCTTTAGTGTCTAAACCTAACCGCCCCCCAGTGGTGCCTGACCCTAACCCTCCCCCATAGGGGTGCCTAACCCTAACCTCCTGCAAAAAAAAACCTAACGCTAACTCCGCTAACTGCCCTAAACCTAACCTTTTCCTAACAGGACGGGCGCCCTGGACTTACCACGTTCAGGCACACGTCTTCCTGGATTCCGGCATCGGGATTAAGCTAGGCGCCGCTATTTCGACGCCTATCTTAACTCCCTTTTCAGGATTTCAGCGTCGGCATAGAGACCGGTGGCCTCATGGATGCCAGTCTCTTGACTACATCACTTAGCAATGTATATTATCCTTGTCCTCGCCCTGTATTGTATTGTGTTGTACTGTAAGTCACTGGTCACCTACAGTATTTGTTTATGTACTATGTAAGGCGCTGCGGAACACTTGTGGCACCATATAAATAAATGATAATAATAAAACAGAAACAAGTGTATGCATGTAATGTACAGTCGTACACATTTCAGTCTCCACATTTGACTGAAGAGACACAACTAGGTGTATTTTCACATAGGCAAAGTTGAGTGAGAACGTGTCAATGCAACTGCGAGCTGTGCAAAGTTGGATGTAAGCGTAGATATACTTTTTTCCAGGAGTGTCATTTACACCAAGTATAAGCTGCTGATGCTGCTGCTTCTGATGATGATGATGAGCAGCGAACCAAGTGTACAGACAGAGGATGCATGCAATTGTGCATATAGGCGAATAATATACACATTTATTTCTGTGCACGGAACCAGAATAGCCATGGTGGGGGGAAGCAGGTACTATTTACCCAGGTACAGGTCTTTTGGGCCAGCTGATGAGGGAGGTCAAATGTCCCCCATTGCAGCGTTTTACATTGATTTATTTTCAGAAGGGGCATTGCTCTTGCATTTTGGCCACACATCCTCAGTACCCAGGCCCCATGGATGTCTCAACTGCCCTGCACGCATTGCCAAAACATTTACAGTCGAAGCATTTTTGTACATTTGCAAATAGGTTTGCTTTATTTAGTAAATAATTTGCTAGATGTATCTAACCTTATATTCAGCCTCTACCTATCATGTAATTGATATATATTAGCTAGAACCTTATTGGTTCTATGGGCACCCTCTCTACCTGTCCAAATAAGTTGTAAGCGATGCAGTCATCTTTCTAAGGGGTCTATGTACTAAGCAGTGTTAGGAGACAGAGTGAAAAGTGATAAGGAAGTGATAAGGTGCCAGCCAATCAGCTCCCAACTGCCATCTCACAGGCTGTGTTTGAAAAATGACAGTTGGGAGCTGACTGGTTGGCACCTTATCACAGACTTATCACGTTTCACTCTGTCTCTTACCACTGCTTAGTACATAGACCCCTATGTCTCATTTTCCAAGCTCTGCGCCCATTACGTTCTTACTTTTGGATCACTAGCTCACCCCATCTTTTACTCATCTCTTTGCGTGTTTAATTGACACAGCAATTTTCAAATGACTGAAAAGATTCTTTATCATTGCATATAAGAAAGAAAAAAACTTCCTTTGTTCAATAGGCCATAACTTTAATCCATGCATGCCGTCATTTTCTTTTCATGCTTTTCTGCTCTCACAAAGTTCTAAAAAGTTATAAATGAAGAATTAAAAGGAGCTGGTTTTACTGACGTCAGGCATATGTATTTTTTTTTTTTTCACTGCTAGATTACACGTTTCCCAGCTTTCCCTGGTTATGTGGTTACTAAGGTGATATGTAAATATCACGGGGGTTTCTCTATACGGCCTTCTTACAATGGTCGGCTGTGTCTTTCGCCTGCTAGGATACTGATGTATGTGCCTTTATTCTGGAAGCCTAGTGCACCATATGTCACCGTGGCAACTGCCATATCGAAAAGCAAACTATAGATGCATGATTTAAAAAATACAAAGAGAGATATATACTAGCTGGAAAAAAAACATATGTGCACACAAGGCACTGGCTTATCCCGGCTCGTAGAAAAGTTTGCGTTTCTAAAACTGCTGTAAATGTAAAGAGAAAGAAGAAACGAATCTGAAGTTTGAATGTTTAAACAGAAAACTGCTAGCAAACATTTACTTTACATTGCTACAATGTTTTGCTTCTAGTGCAATTTTTGGAAATGTATCACTATAGTGTTGCTGTTTTCTTATATTATAGCTATATTATTATTATAGTGATATAGGTGCACTAAGGAGTTTGGTAGGTAATTCCTCCCTATGTGGGTGATAGTGTACCTTATAAAATAGATTCTGAACAAAAAGATATTCCCCTATTGGCTAAAACTTAAATTGTATTTGCCTTGTTTTTATAAAGTGTAAACCATTATTATTATTATTATTATTATTATTATTATTATTATTATTATTATTATTATTATTATTATTATTATTACAGGTTGAGTATTCCTTATACAAAATTTTGAAAACCAAAATGATCGGAAATCCAACAATTTTGTAGAGCCGACTGATATAGTGACAACTTTGTTTTCTAATGGTTCTTCAAACTATGTTTCATGCACAAAATTATTAAAACTATTGTATAAAATTATCTTCCGGATGTGTATAAGTTAGATATGAAACATAATTGAATTTTGTATTTAGACTTGGGTTCCATCCCCAAGATATCTCATAATTGTATATGCAAATGATCCAAAATCCCCAAAAAACAGAATTCCAAAGCACTTCTGATCCAAAGCATTTCAAATTAGGGACACTCAACTTATGATTTTTTTCTAACTTTTATATTGTTGCTGTGAAGTCGGCAATGTTTGTGTTTTTAAGTCTATTTTCCTCTTTCCATTTTGTTGTATATTTGCTTTATCACTCTTTTACAAAGGTTGTAAGCTTAATGTGTTGTCAAATGCAATGCTCTTTTATATAGTACAGGATAATAGTCTTTATTTCACAGTAATGTCAAACCTAAACAATAATAATAATAGTAATAATAATAACATACTATATATATATATACATATATATATATTGTATATATACTTTTCATCATTATTGTTGTATCTAAAAGGGATGTAAAATAAAAAAAATAAAAATTTAAATCCTCTAATTTAAGAATAATAAGATAAATCTTACTAGACCACAGGTTTTTCGTTACACTATTTATTTTTGTCAACATGCTGTAATGGCTCATTGCATCGCCAATCTGGAACTGGTCTCACTGGCTGCTATCGAAGACCATGATTCGAGAGCCAGGGAGTTTGATTCAAGTTTGACATCATACATTGATGAACTGTTTCAACACTATTACTTGGACTGTCAATCAATGTATAAGCTGTAAGGGGAAAGCAGGTGAACTTGATTTAAACTTCCCAGCTCCCTGAATATAGCTTTCTCTACAGCAGGAAGAGTGGGCTTATTTGGTAACTCCTGAATAGTTGTAGTCAGAAATGT
Source organism: Taudactylus pleione (assembly GCA_031769625.1). Classification (NCBI taxonomy): domain Eukaryota; kingdom Metazoa; phylum Chordata; class Amphibia; order Anura; family Myobatrachidae; genus Taudactylus; species Taudactylus pleione. The sequence continues at coordinate 9,605,903 of JAUIMM010000275.1, forward strand.
CTCAGATTATATAGGTAGTTACTGTTGAATAGAAAACGACATATGTTATTGACAAAACAACAAGTTGGGGTCCATTGGACACATCCACAGGTCTTGTACTAATTCATGACAGTGGTAACAAAAGTTCTAATGTCACAAAAATGTTAGGAATCAACAAGAAAATATAAACAATAAACTCTGTGTAGATTTTTTTGACAGGTTCTAATCATTAATCATGGGGGGTATTCATTTAGCCACTGGGTTTCAAGTGCGTAAACCCACCGATTCTGCATAAACTGCAGAATCAATGTTTTTTTTTTCTTGCACGCAAACCCAATTTTGTGGTTTTTACGCAGACTTTACTTCACAGCTCCATGAGCTGCGAGGTTCAGTCCAACTGCGGAGACTCATTGCGGGCTAATTCTCACTAACTAAATATCTCTGGCATGGCAATTAGCCACGGGGTAAACCCCTTGGCTAATTGAATACCCCCCATACCAACTGTTACATTTTATGATGAATATATATATGAGATATAACTTATATTTCTCAATCCACAAAGGTTGGTGTTATATAGTTTTCTGTAGGACGGACAGAGCTTTTTTTTTGGCAGCAAACTTAGAATAAACATATTTTTATTTTATAGTGAACAAATGGTACAGTGAAAATAATAATTAAAAAAAAACATGTTTGCAATATATTTTAACCACACTAGTGAAGGTTGAAATTTTATATGTTTGGATGTCAATTGATTGACTTTGTTGCTTTTATTTTTTACTGAAATAAATATTTATGTATCTTTTACATTGATGATTGATTTGAGTAGATTTATTATTACCTTCAGCCTCTGCGACTGCCTCTTTATATATATATATATATATATATCCATATGTATGAGGCTACCTCATACAGCCGCATTTGAGACTGAAGTGATATTTTAACTCCTCCAAGCGCCTGGGTTATTTTTTTGCTTATGTTTCTAATATATGTTTCCCTTAGTTTCACATGATGAGAAGAAACCCGAGCATTTCATCATTTAGTTGTTCACTCACCTATATATAGATGCTAGATTTGTGTACCTGCAAGCATGGGCGGAACTACCATACTGTTGGTGCAAGGGATGCAGCTGCTATGGGGCCCACAGCTGAGGTAGACCATCTTCCTTGTCAAAGTTACATGTGTTATATACATTTTTCACCACTGGGTGGTACATGGGGAATCGGTATGATTTAACCAAAGAGAAGCATCCGGCGGTTGGAATCCCGACAGCAGCTGCCTGACATGGGTGAAAATCCCGATCGTCCCAGGATAAGTATTCACTAACCTAACCTAACTCCCCCCTAACCCTCCTTACTAACCTTCACCCCAGTGCCTAACCCTAATCACCCCTCTAAGTGCCCAAACCTAACCCCCCCTTCCCCGCCGCCTAAACCTAAGTTCCCCGGGGGGATGCCTAACCCTAAATCCCCCCCAGGGTGCCTAACCCTCCCTCCCCCTAGCCTAACCCTAACCTCCCAGGGGGTGCCTAACCCTAACCCTCCCTCCCTCTAGCCTAACCCTAAGTCCCCCCGGGAGCCCTAAACCTAACCCTCCACCGCACGGCTGTCCGCGCTCGGTGCCCGGCATCACTTCAATCGGGATGACGGGCGCTGGTCTACCAGCGTCGGTAAAATGACAGACGTCTAGATTTAGACACCTGTCATTTAACCCTCACCCGGATAAAGCAGTCAGGAAGCCGACTGTCGGGATTAAGTCTGCCAGCTTCCCGACTGCATACAGTACATGGGGTCCTTAAAATAGCTTTGCTAGTTACGCCCCTGCCTGTAGTTGCTTGACACGGTAATAGAGCCCAAAATGGAGGTGTTAGTTTTACCCTTGTTGTCCCTTTATCATACCTCCCAACTGTCCCGCTTCCAGCGGGACAGTCCCGTCTTTCTGGGACTGTCCCGCGGTGGGGGGGAAGTTGGGGAGAGCACACCCGCTGCTCTGTCTAGCAGAGCATCGGGTGTGCAGAAGGTGAACAGATGCTGTGCGCATCGCACGGCATCTGTTCACTAGTGTAGGGAGAGCCTGGGGGGCTGCCCAGCATCTCTGAGAGTGCTGTTCACGCCCCCTATAGTGACAAAAACGGGGGGAAACCACGAGGCTCCACCCTGTTTTCAGTTGGCTCCGCTCCCTTTTCGGAAACAACGCCCCTTTGGTGCGTGCCCTGTCCCTCCTTCCGTTCTGAAAACTTGGGAGGTATGCTTTATATATGGTATATTGTTACAGCACACAGGACCAGCAGGCCTGATTCTAAGTTGCATGCAATTCGGAATGCGGACGGATCAAGCAACTTTTAGCACACTGCACTTGTCATGGAGCTGCCTACACATCATAAAGTACGTAAAAGCTACTCTGAGTTGTACATCTCAGTTGCTTCTTACATGAGAGAAGATGGTGTTACTTGGTGGCAACAGGACGATAGTTGGGTGTTCGCACCTTGAAAACAAATTGTCGTGGGCATGTTGTGGGTGTGTGTTCAGAATTGCGTCCTATTTTGAGATGAATGCCTGCAGGGATCCATGTGATTTCAATTGGATATTCTACACAGAGGATGGTGAAAATGCGGATATTAGTGTTGACGAACGTACTCACTAGCGTAGGGCTGGGTCGCATAGATGCGATCAACTGGGAATATCAGCGGATGTTCCATTGCTCCTTCAGAGTGCTGCGAACAGCCTGAATTGCTACCTGATTACATGTGACTCAGAATAAAGCACAATGTACACATGTGGACAAATACTAATATTGGGATGGGGGGTGGGGCTGAGACACTGACTAGGAAAATGGACGTAAATTACTTTAAAAATGTACTATAAAAATAATGTATATCCGCACATCAGCAGAGCTGTATACATATTGAGATTTGAGATGTGCGCCGACCCCCGTGTTTTGGTTTTGGATATGGATCTCCCCTAGTTTTGGATCCGAATATGGTTTTGGATTTTTTTCCTTGGTGTTTTGCTTTTAGGTTTTGGTTTTGGATCTGTATTTTTTCTAGGGGTGAGCGGGTTCGGATTTCTGAAATCCGAACCCCCCCGAGCCCCCCCGATCCGAGGCCGATCCGAGTCAGGCTCGACTTTTCCCGCCTGACTTGGATCTGAAATCGAGGCAAAACGTCATCATCCCGCCTTCCGGGTCTCGCGGGTTTTGGATCCTATATAAGGTACCCGCGTCGGCACCATTTTCTCACTCGGCTGTGGACAGTGAAGAGGGAGGGTGGGAGTTTGGGCTGGCTGGGCTGTGTAGTATAGTGTAGTGTAGTGCAGAGTAGTGTTGTGCTGTGCTGTGCTGCGCTGTGCTGCTGTTGTCCACTACTTCAAAGTCCATAGGGGCTGGCTGTGTTGTGCTGTGCTGCTGTTGTTAATAGGGTCTGTGTCCACTACTTCAAAGTCCATAGGGGCTGGCTGGACTGTGTTGTGCAGTCAGTTCTCCATAGGGGCTGTGTCCACTCCAAAGTCCTGTGCAGTGTCCCAGTCCTAAAAGGGTGCTGTAGTGTTGTCCAGGGGGTGCTCTGTCCATCAGGGGTGCTCCCGCCAAGAGCTAAAAAAATAATATTTTTTCTGTGTTTGTGAATTGTGTGCGCAGTAGCCGCACGTGCATCAACAAAGTAGTGCCAAGCGTGCGCCTGTGTCATAAGTAAAGGGCCGGCTGGCTTGACCGTTAAAGGGTGCTGTAACCCCCAAAGTACACTCCAGTCCAAACCAAAAAAATATATATTTTCTGTGTTTGTGAATTGTGTGCGCAGTAGCCGCACGTGCATCAACAAAGTAGTGACAAGCGTGCGCCTGTGTCATAAGTAAAGGGCCGGCAGGCTTGACCGTTAAAGGGTGCTGTAACCCCCAAAGTACACTCCAGTCCAAACCAAAAAAAAAATTATTTTCTGTGTTTGTGAATTGTGTGCGCAGTAGCCGCACGTGCATCAACAAAGTAGTGCCAAGCGTGCTCCTGTGTCATAAGTAAAGGGCCAGCTGGCTTGACCGTTAAAGGGTGCTGTAACCCCCAAAGTACACTCCAGTCCAAACCAAAAAAATTTATATTTTCTGTGTTTGTGAATTGTGTGCGCAGTAGCCGCACGTGCATCAACAAAGTAGTGCCAAGCGTGCGCCTATGTCATAAGTAAAGGGCCGGCTGGCTTGACCGTTAAAGGGTGCTGTCTCCCCCAAAGTACACTCCAAACCAAAAAAATATATAGTTTCAGTGTTTGTGAATTGTGTGCGCAGTAGCCGCACGTGCATCAACAAAGTAGTGCCAAGCGTGCGCCTGTGTCATAAGTAAAGGGCTGGCTGGCTTGACCATTAAAGGGTGCTGTAACCCCCAAAGTACACTCCAGTCCAAACCAAAAAAAAAATTATTTTCTGTGTTTGTGAATTGTGTGCGCAGTAGCCGCACGTGCATCAACAAAGTAGTGCCAAGCGTGCGCCTGTGTTATAAGTAAAGGGCCAGCTGGCTTGACCGTTAAAGGGTGCTGTAACCCCCAAAGTACACTCCAGTCCAAACCAAAAAAAAAATTATTTTCTGTGTTTGTGAATTGTGTGCGAAGTAGCCGCACGTGCATCAACAAAGTAGTGCCAAGCGTGCGCCTGTGTCATAAGTAAAGGGCCAGCTGGCTTGACCATTAAAGGGTGCTCTAACCCCCAAAGTACACTCCAAACCCAAAAAAATATATATTTTCTGTGTTTGTGACTTGTGTGCACTGTGGCTGCACGTGCATCAACAAAGGAGCAGCGCCATGTGTGCGCCTGTGTCCCATAAGTAAAGAGCCAGCTGGCTCATTTCTTAAAGGGTGGTGTAACCCACAAAGTGCACTACTCTCCAGCAAAAATAAAAAAAAAAATTCTGTGTTTGTGTGCGCTTTAGCCGCACGTATATATCAATATAACATAAATGGAGGACCAAACTTTCTCCGATAAAATTAAAATAGGGAAAGATCAAGAACCACTTCCTCCTAGTGCTGTTGCTGCTGCTGGGAGTTGTTCATCATCCCAGAGAGGAAGTAGGAACATCACTACTTTTACTAAACAATTGACCCTCCAACAGTCCCTAGCGATGAGGATGAAGTACGACAGCAGTCATCCTGAAGCAAAACGTATAACTGAGGCCTTGACTGCTATGTTGGTGTTAGACGTGCGTCCGGTATCCGCCATTAGTGCAGTGGGATTTACACAATTGATGGAGGTAGTGTGTCCCCGGTTCCAAATCCCGTCTAGATTCCACCTGCATCCTCAAAGCAGCAGCGACAAGCTTGCGTCTGTCTGTTAAAGGTTGGTGTAACCCTCAAAGTGCGCTCCACAAATAATAAAAATATTCTTCTTTTTTTTTCTGTCTTTGTGAAATGTGTGGGCTGTAGCCGCACCTGCATCTTTAAAGCAGCAGCGACAAGCGTGCATCTGTCTGTTAAAGGGTGGTGACACCCTCAAAGTGTGCTACACAAACAATAAAAATATTGTTCTTTTTTCTGTCTTTGTGAATTGTGTGGGCTGTAGCCGCACCTGCATCGTCAAAGCAGCAGCGACAAGCGTGCGTCTGTCTGTTAAAGGGTGGTGACACCCTCAAAGTGTGCTACACAAACAATAAAAATATTCTTCTTTTTTCTGTCTTTGTGAATTGTGTGGGCTGTAGCCGCACTTGCATCCTCAAAGCAGCAGCGACAAGCGTGCGTCTGTCTGTTAAAGGGTGGTGACACCCTCAAAGTGTGCTACACAAACAATAAAAATATTCTTCTTTTTTCTGTCTTTGTGAATTGTGTGGGCTGTAGCCGCACTTGCATCCTCAAAGCAGCAGCGACAAGCGTGCGTCTGTCTGTTAAAGGGTGGTGACACCCTCAAAGTGTGCTACACAAACAATAAAAATATTCTTCTTTTTTCTGTCTTTGTGAATTGTGTGGGCTGTAGCCGCACTTGCATCCTCAAAGCAGCAGCGACAAGCGTGCATCTGTCTGTTAAAGGGTGGTGACACCCTCAAAGTGTGCTACACAAACAATAAAAATATTCTTCTTCTTTTTTCTGTCTTTGTGAATTGTGTGGGCTGTAGCCGCACTTGTATCCTCAAAGCAGCAGCGACAAGCGTGCGTCTGTCTGTTAAAGGGTGGTGTAAACCTCAAAGTGCTCCAAAAAATAAAAAACTATTTTTTTAATGTGTTTGTGACTTGTGTGCGATGTAGCCGCACGTGCATCAACATAGTAGCAGCGCCAAGCGTGCGCCTGTATCATAAGTCAAGGGCTGGTTTGGACATCTGGTCCAGACTGAAGGACGTGCCAACAATTTCTGACAAGTCTACTGTCACTGCATATGATACTGTCCTCAATGCAGCAGCGACAATCGTGCGTCTGTCTGTTAAAGGGTGGTGACACCCTCAAAGTGTGCTACACAAACAATAAAAATATTCTTCTGTTTTCTATCTTTGTGAATTGTGTGGGCTGTAGCCGCACTTGCATCCTCAAAGCAGCAGCGACAAGCGTGCGTCTGTCTGTTAAAGGGTGGTGACACCTTCAAAGTGTGCTACACACACAATAAAAATATTCTTCTTCTTTTTTCTGTCTTTGTGAATTGTGTGGGCTGTAGCCGCACTTGCATCCTCAAAGCAGCAGCGACAAGCGTGCGTCTGTTTGTTAAAGGGTGGTGTAACCCTCAAAGTGCTCCAAAAAATAAAAAACTATTTTTTTAATGTGTTTGTGACTTGTGTGCGATGTAGCCGCACGTGCATCAACATAGTAGCAGCGCCAAGCGTGCGCCTGTGTCATAAGTCAAGGGCTGGTTTGGACATCTGGTCCGGACTGAAGGACGTGCCAACAATTTCTGACAAGTCTACTGTCACTGCATATGATACTGTCCTCAAAGCAGCAGCGACAAGCGTGCGTCTGTCTGTTAAAGGGTGGTGACACCCTCAAAGTGTGCTACACAAACAATAAAAATATTGTTCTTTTTTTTTCTGTCTTTGTGAATTGTGTGGGCTGTAGTCGCACTTGCATCCTCAAAGCAGCAGCGACAAGCGTTCGTCTGTCTGTTAAAGGGTGGTGTAACTCTCAAAGTGTTCCAAAAAATAAAAAACTATTTTTTTAATGTGTTTGTGACATGTGTGCGATGTAGCCGCACTTGCATCCTCAAAGCAGCAGTAACAAGCGTGCGTCTGTCTGTTAAAGGGTGGTGACACCCTCAAAGTGTGCTACACAAACAATAAAAATATTCTTCTTCTTTTTTCTGTCTTTGTGAATTGTGTGGGCTGTAGCCGCACTTGCATCCTCAAAGCAGCAGCGACAAGCGTGTGTCTGTCTGTTAAAGGGTGGTGACACCCTCAAAGTGTGCTACACAAACAATAAAAATATTCTTCTTCTTTTTTCTGTCTTTGTGAATTGTGTGGGCTGTAGCCGCACTTGCATCCTCAAAGCAGCAGTGACAAGCGTGCGTCTGTCTGTTAAAGGGTGATGTAACCCTCAAAGTGCGCTCCACAAACAATAAAAATATTCTTCTTTTTTTTTTCTGTCTTTGTGAATTGTGTGGGCTGTAGCCGCACTTGCATCCTCAAAGCAGCAGCGACAAGCGTGTGTCTGTCTGTTAAAGGACTACATCGGTGACAGCATCCAAGTAGGCATGTCAGACAGTCCGTACCTGTACTGGCAGGAAAAAGAAGCAATTTAGAGGTCCCTGTACAAACTGGCTCTATTTTACCTGAGTTGCCCCCCCTCCAGTGTGTACTCCAAAAGAGTGTTTAGTGCAGCCGGGAACTTTGTCAGCGAAAGGCATAGGAGGTTGCTTCCACAAAATGTGGAGAAGATGATGTTCATAAAATGAATTATCAACTCTTCCAGGGAGACCAGACTCCAGAACGTACAGAGGGACCTGTGGTTGTGGATTCCAGCGGGGACGAATTAATACTCTGTGAGGATGAGGATGTACACAACACTGAAGAGGGTGAGGAATCGGTGGATGAGGAGGATGAGGACGACTTCTTGCCTCCGTAGAGCCAGTTTGTGCAGGGCCAGATTAATTGCCAGCTTGTTTTGTGGGGGCCCAAATGAAACAATCATTTCAGCCACAGTCGTGTGGCAGACCCTGGCGCTGAAATGTTTGGTTTGTTAAAGTGTGCATGTCCTGTTTATACAACATAAGGGTGGGTGGGAGGGCCCAAGGACAATTCCATCTTGCACCTCTTTTTTTTCTTTGAATTATGTATAGTTTGGGGCCTAGTTTTTCAAACTGCCATCCTGTCTGCCACTACAGTGCCACTCCTAGATGGACCACGTGTTTGTGCCGCCCACTCGTATCTCTTAGCATAGTCATCCAGCTACCTCGGTGCAACCTTTTGGACATAAAAACACTATTGTGAGGTGTGAGGTGTTCAGAATAGACTGGAAATTAGTGGAAATTAATGTTATTGAGGTTAATAATAGCATAGGAGCAGAAAAACCCACAAATTCTGTGATTTTAGCTGTTTTTATGCTTTTTTTCAAAAAAATACAGATCCAAAACACAAAACCCAGAACCCAAAACACGGAAGGGTGGTTTTAGCAAAACCAATCCAGATCCAAAACACGAAGAAAGATCCAGATCCAAAACCAAAACACAAAACACGAAAAGTGGCCGGTGCACACCCCTAATTTTTTCCCAAAAATTATATAAACAGCTAAAATCACTTAATTTGGGCCTGTTTTTGTTCCTACAGTTATATTAACCTTAATAACAATCATTTTCAGGCATTTCTAGGCATTTTTAACCACCTCGCAGCTAACAATATTGATTTCACTATTTTTCACCAATACAGACCAAAAGCTGCAGCGAGCTGGCTGGCTGATGTATGCAACAGAGCAGCAGCACAAACGCACGACAGTTAAAAAAATATAGGACATCTATGAAACTTTTCCACATAGCAGTGGCAGACAGGATGGCAGTTTAATAAACTATAATAATGTCAGTCGGCAATGCCCCAAATTGTGCCAAATGTAAAGGAAAGAGGTGCAAGATGGATTTGTCCCTCCCACCCACTCTTATGTGGGATATTAAAAAGGACATGCACAGTTTAACAAGCCAAGCACTTTAGCCAGTAGGACTGACACTTTCATGGTTGAACTCCTTGGTTTGTTTGGGCGCCCACAAAACATTTTTTGGAAGGACTACCTTCAATTATTAAGGAGGAGGTTGATGATGAGGGTGTTGGTGGTGGAGATTGCATGTGCTGGTCCAAACTGCTGGTAGCTGATACTGGACTGCTTGTTATTAATTTACAAATTATAATTTTGTTAAACAAATTGCATGAACTCGCTGCAAATGACGTAACAGGGAGGAGGTGCCTAGATGGTTAACGGACTTCCTCTGCTAACTTTGGCTTTACAAATGGAACAGATGCCTTCACAACTGTTGTCAGAATTTAGATTCAAATAATTCCACACCCAAGACGTTGCTTTTCTGGCTTTTTTTTTATCATTAGCAAGAACTGCTGCCACTGGTGGCTGATTTACGCAAACCACATCCTTGTCATCAACATCCACATTAGCGTCAGCTAGGACACAAATTTCCCCCTCATCCTCCTTCTGCACCTCCTCCACACTATCATCCTAATTTTTTATTATTTCGCCATCTAATACTATCATAGCCGTCATGGCGTCAGTGATCCGCTGTGAAAATGGGTGACAGCTGTTATACTTATTTCCTCTATCAAAGGACTGTTTAATAGTCAATTGTTTTTTTAAATTACTTTCGATCACGAATGATGATGCAGGTGTTGGTGTTGGAGATCAAAGACGCTTGGATCCCACAGAGAGGGAGCAGGTAGGTGACACTGGACTTGTTACGTTTTGAGTTTTGAAACTTGGCAACATATACTTTGATATTTGATTAATGCGTTCCAAGTGACGTAACAAGGAGGAGGTTTAGGTCCCGCCCTCTACTCACTCTTGCTTTGCAATGGTTACATATGGCTTGACAACTGTTGTCCGGATTGGGGTGGAAATACTTCCACACGTGAGAAGTGTGTTTTTTTGTCTTTTGCCCCAGCATGACAACAATGGGCTTTGGCTTTTTCAATCCATGGGTAACAGCTGTTGCCTTACTTACACAAAGGACATCCTCGGCATCAACATCCTCATCACCAACATCTTCATCATCAACATCCTCATTAGCCTTAGCACCTTCAACTACCAAAATATCCTCCTCCTCCATGTGCAATTCCACAGAAGCATCCTCGCTGACTACGTCTGCAAGATGTTGCCTGCCCTTCCCCACATTTACAGAGGGCACACAAATGATGGAACTTGGAGGATCCTCCAGTACACTAGTATTTAGGGCTGGCTCACACCTGGCAACCGCCGACATACTTGCACTCTCTTCAGGGATTTGTGATTTCGATTTCTCAGGGAACAGAGTTTTTTTTTCCGAAGGGCTATCAGAATCAGAACCAGCAGTCTTCATAAAGAAAGGCCAAGGCCTTATCCTTTCATTGCCACTTTGTGTAGTGAATGGCATATTGCCAATTTTTTGTTTATCTAAAGGCAAATTTCAGTCAATTTTTTTTTTCTTAACTTCAGTAAAAGTGTCTTTACCATATCGATGGCACGACTTAAACCCTGGGGCATGGGCCTTCATAGAGGATGAGGAAGTTGATGGCCTTGCACTGCTGGCGGCAGCTACAACATGTGGTTCAGGCCTTGCTCTCCTGTCATGTGACAGCCCTCCATATTTTCTGCGGTCTTGAAGCAGTGTCACAAGCACCAATAATGTAGCCAAGGTGCGGTTACAAAATTCACACACATGCAGTCGTGCGCACACAGAAATTTTTTTTATAAAAAATACACTATGGTTTTTTTTTTGCCTGTCCACAACTTGGGCCCAGAGCACAGATTAATGACGACTGGAGTCGGGCAGCACTAGGTTGCATTGTCGATTTGCTAGATCTTGTGCGGCTAAGCCTAACATGCACAGACACACAGACAATTATTAGATAAAAAAACAATTGATTTTTATTTTTTTTCAGCTACAGAACTTGGGCTCAGAGCACAGATTGATCATGAATGGAGTCGGGCAGCACTAGGTCGTGTTGCCGACTTGCTAGATCTTGTGGGGCTTAGCCTAACATGCACAGACACACAGACAATTATTAGACAAAAAAGATTTTTTTTTTCTTTTTAAAAATCCAACTCCAGAACTTGGGCCCAGAGCAGCGATTGATCAGCACTAGTTTGCAACTTGCCTTGCTGGCTGGATCTTGTGCGATACTACGGTTAAGCCTAACACGCACGCACACACACACTGAAAAATATAAAAGACACTTGATTGATTTTTTTTTTACTATGTCTTTTTTATTTATTTTTTTAGTCCAGAACTTGGGCCCAGATGGACACAGCACCAGCCCAGATGTATCTGCAGTTCTGCACCAGCCCAGATGGACACAGCAGACAGCAAAGCACCAGCCCAGAATGGAGCAGCAGCACCAGCCTATGACACAGCAGACAGCACAGACAGCCCAGTTGGATCAGCAACAGCCCAGATGGACACAGCAGACAGCACAGTGACAGCACCAGCCCAGAATGGATCAGCACCAGCCCAGGACACAGCAGACAGCACCAGCACCTTACCCAGCCCTACACTACCCACCCTCCCTGTTCAGTCTCCACAGCCGGAGTGAATGGCGTCCGTTGCGTGGTCCCTTACATAATACATTGATCATAGTGGCGAAAGCTTGCGAACCGCGAAATTTCAGACTCTATATTTTTGCCTTGGTTTGAGATCCGAGTCAGGCGGGAAAAATCGAGCCTGCTTGGATCTGACTCGGATCTCTGAAATCCGAAGCCCCTCATGTCTAATTGAGATGCGTACAGTTCTGCATTGCTACAAGTCATCATCAGCAGATTTATTTAGTTTAACTATAACAAAAGACGCACATTCTAATAGGCGTGCTTCTGCAGGTCTGTATAAGCCTCCCTTGCATTAATGCACATTTATTGTACTCGTCCTACAATATGTCAGACCGCAGCTTCCACCCCCATTGCGCTGCTCCAGACATAAGATATCCTAAGTGTTAGATACTAGCTGGTCGGTACTCATGTGTTAGTACAGAGCTAAATAATGCAAGATATACAAACGTATATAGTTATAGCGCTGCAACATCCTTATTGAGTGATGGTCTAAGTATTGGGAGGGGGCTATAAAAGGAAGGAAGAGAAGTTTGTGTTATAATTAGGGGTGAGCGGGTTCGGATTTCTGAAATCCGAACCCCCCCGAGCCCCCCCGATCCGAGTCCGATCCGAATCAGGCTCGACTTTTCCCGCCTGACTCGGATCTGAAATCGAGGCAAAACGTCATCATCCCGCCTTCCGAGTCTCGTGGGTTTTGGATCCTATATAAGGTACCCGCGTCGGCGCCATTTTCTCACTCGGCAGTGGACAGTGAAGAGGGAGGGTGGGAGTTAGGGCTGTGTAGTGTAGTGTAGTGTAGTGCTGCTGTTGTCCACTACTTCAAAGTCCATAGGGGCTGGCTGTGTTGTGCTGTGCTGCTGTTGTTAATAGGGGCTGTGTCCACTACTTCAAAGTCCATAGGGGCTGGCTGGACTGTGTTGTGCAGTCAGTTCTCCATAGGGGCTGTGTCCACTCCAAAGTCCTGTGCAGTGTCCCAGTCCTAAAGGGGTGCTGTAGTGTTGTCCAGGGGGTGCTCTGTCCATCAGGGGTGCTCCCCCCAAGTGCTAAAAAAATAATATATTTTCTGTGTTTGTGAATTGTGTGCGCAGTAGCCGCACGTGCATCAACAAAGTAGTGCCAAGCGTGCGCCTGTGTCATAAGTAAAGTGCCGGCTGGCTTGACCGTTAAGGGTGCTGTAACCCCCGAAAGTACACTCCAGTCCAAACCAAAAAAAAAATTATTTTCTGTGTTTGTGAATTGTGTGCGCAGTAGCCGCACGTGCATCAACAAAGTAGTGCCAAGCGTGCGCCTGTGTCATAAGTAAAGGGCCGGCTGGCTTGACCGTTAAGGGTGCTGTAACCCCCGAAAGTACACTCCAGTCCAAACCAAAAAAAAAATTATTTTCTGTGTTTGTGAATTGTGTGCGCAGTAGCCGCACGTGCATCAACAAAGTAGTGCCAAGCGTGCGCCTGTGTCATAAGTAAAGGGCCGGCTGGCTTGACCGTTAAGGGTGCTGTAACCCCCGAAAGTACACTCCAGTCCAAACCAAAAAAAAAATTATTTTCTGTGTTTGTGAATTGTGTGCGCAGTAGCCGCATGTGCATCAACAAAGTAGTGCCAAGCGTGCGCCTGTGTCATAAGTAAAGGGCCGGCTGGCTTGACTGTTAAAGGGTGCTGTAACCCCCAAAGTACACTCCAGTCCAAACCAAAAAAAAAATTATTTTCTGTGTTTGTAAATTGTGTGCGCAGTAGCCGCACGTGCATCAACAAAGTAGTGCCAAGCGTGCGCCTGTGTCATAAGTAAAGGGCCGGCTGGCTTGACCGTTAAGGGTGCTGTAACCCCCAAAGTACACTCCAGTCCAAACCCAAAAAAAAATTATTTTCTGTGTTTGTGAATTGTGTGCGCAGTAGCCGCACGTGCATCAACAAAGTAGAGCCAAGCGTGCGCCTGTGTCATAAGTAAAGGGCCGGCTGGCTTGACCGTTAAGGGTGCTGTAACCCCCGAAAGTACACTCCAGTCCAAACCAAAAAAAAAATTATTTTCTGTGTTTGTGAATTGTGTGCGCAGTAGCCGCACGTGCATCAACAAAGTAGTGCCAAGCGTGCGCCTGTGTCATAAGTAAAGGGCCGGCTGGCTTGACCGTTAAAGGGTGCTGTAACCCCCAAAGTACACTCCAGTCCAAACCAAAAAAAAAATTATTTTCTGTGTTTGTGAATTGTGTGCGCAGTAGCCGCATGTGCATCAACAAATTAGTGCCAAGCGTGCGCCTGTGTCATAAGTAAAGGGCCGGCTGGCTTGACCGTTAAAGGGTGCTGTAACCCCCAAAGTACACTCCAGTCCAAACCAAAAAAAAATTATTTTCTGTGTTTGTGAATTGTGTGCGCAGTAGCCGCACGTGCATCAACAAAGTAGTGCCAAGCGTGCGCCTGTGTCATAAGTAAAGGGCCGGCTGGCTAGACCGTTAAAGGGTGCTGTAACCCCCGAAAGTACACTCCAGTCCAAACCAAAAAAAAAATTATTTTCTGTGTTTGTGAATTGTGTGCGCAGTAGCCGCACGTGCATCAACAAAGTAGTGCCAAGCGTGCGCCTGTGTCATAAGTAAAGGGACGGCTGGCTTGACCGTTAAAGGGTTCTGTAACCCCCAAAGTACACTCCAGACCAAAAAAATATATATTTTCTGTGTTTGTGACTTGTGTGCACTGTGGCTGCACGTGCATCAACAAAGGAGGAGCGCCAAGCGTCCGCCTGTGTCCCATAAGTAAAGAGCCAGCTAGCTCATTTCTTAAAGGGTGGTGTAACCCACAAAGTGCACTACTCTCCAGCAAAAATAAAAAAATATTTTCTGTGTTTGTGTGCGCAGTAGCCGCACGTATATATATCAATATAACATAAATGGAGGACCAAACTTTCTCCGATAAAAATAAAATAGGGAAAGATCAAGAACCACTTCCTCCTAGTGCTGTTGCTGCTGCTGGGAGTTGTTCATCATCCCAGTAGAGGAAGTAGGAACATCACTACTTTTACTAAACAATTGACCCTCCAACATTCCCTAGCGATGAGGATGAAGTACGACAGCAGTCATCCTGAAGCAAAACGTATAACTGAGGCCTTGACTGCTATGTTGGTGTTAGACGTGCTTCCGGTATCCGACATTAGTGCAGTGGGATTTAGACAATTGATGGAGGTAGTGTGTCCTCGGTTCCAAATCCCGTCTAGATTCCACCTGCATCCTCAAAGCAGCAGCGACAAGCGTGCATCTGTCTGTTAAAGGGTGGTGACACCCTCAAAGTGTGCTACACAAACAATTAAAATATTGTTCTTTTTTTTTCTGTCTTTGTGAATTGTGTGGGCTGTAGCCGCACCTGCATCCTTAAAGCAGCAGCGACAAGCGTGCGTCTGTCTGTTAAAGTTTGGTGACACCCTCACAGTGTGCTACACAAACAATTAAAATATTGTTCTTTTTTTTCCGGTCTTTGTGAAATGTGTGGGCTGTAGCCGCACCTGCATCCTTAAAGCAGCAGCGACAAGCGTGCGTCTGTCTGTTAAAGGGTGGTGTAACTCTCAAAGTGCTCCAAAAAATAAAAAACTATTTTTTTAAAGTGTTTGTGACTTGTGTGCGATGTAGCCGCACTTGCATCCTCAAAGCAGCAGCGACAAGCGTGCGTCTGTCTGTTAGAGGGTGGTGACACCCTCAAAGTGTGCTACACAAACAATAAAAATATTCTTCTTCTTTTTTCTGTCTTTGTGAATTGTGTGGGCTGTAGCCGCACCTGCATCCTTTAAGCAGCAGCGACAAGCGTGCGTTTGTCTGTTAAAGGGTGGTGACACCCTCAAAGTGTGCTACACAAACAATTAAAATATTGTTCTTTTTTCTGTCTTTGTGAATTGTGTGGGCTGTAGCCGCACCTGCATCCTTAAAGCAGCAGCGACAAGCGTGCGTCTGTCTGTTAAAGGGTGGTGACACCCTCAAAGTGTGCTACACAAACAATTAAAATATTGTTGTTTTTTTTTTGGTCTTTGTGAAATGTGTGGGCTGTAGCCGCACCTGCATCCTTAAAGCAGCAGCGACAAGCGTGCGTCTGTCTGTTAAAGGGTGGTGACACCCTCAAAGTGTGCTACAAAAACAATAAAAATATTCTTCTTCTTTTTTCTGTCTATGTGAATTGTGTGGGCTGTAGCCGCACCTGCATCCTTAAAGCAGCAGCGACAAGCGTGCGTCTGTCTGTTAAAGGGTGGTGACACCCTCAAAGTGTTCTACACAAACAATTAAAATATTGTTCTTTTTTTTTCGGTCTTTGTGAAATGTGTGGGCTGTAGCCGCACCTGCATCCTTAAAGCAGCAGCGACAAGCGTGCGTCTGTCTGTTAAAGGGTGGTGTAACTCTCAAAGTGCTCCAAAAAATAAAAAACTATTTTTTTAATGTGTTTGTGACTTGTGTGCGATGTAGCCGCACCTGCATCCTTAAAGCAGTAGCGACAAGCGTGCGTCTGTCTGTTAAAGGGTGGTGACACCCTCAAAGTGTGCTACACAAACAATAAAAATATTCTTCTTTTTTCTGTCTTTGTGAATTGTGTGGGCTGTAGCCGCACCTGCATCCTTAAAGCAGCAGCGACAAGCGTGCGTCTGTCTGTTAAAGGGTGGTGACACCCTCAAAGTGTGCTACACAAACAATTAAAATATTGTTCTTTTTTTTTCGGTCTTTGTGAAATGTGTGGGCTGTAGCCGCACCTGCATCCTCAAAGCAGCAGCGACAAGCTTGCATCTGTCTGTTAAAGGGTGGTGTAACCCTCAAAGTGCTCCAAAAAATAAAAAACTATTTTTTTAATGTGTTTGTGACTTGTGTGCGATGTAGCCGCACCTGCATCCTTAAAGCAGTAGCGACAAGCGTGCGTCTGTCTGTTAAAGGGTGGTGACACCCTCAAAGTGTGCTACACAAACAATAAAAATATTCTTCTTTTTTCTGTCTTTGTGAATTGTGTGGGCTGTAGCCGCACCTGCATCCTTAAAGCAGCAGCGACAAGCGTGCGTCTGTCTGTTAAAGGGTGGTGACACCCTCAAAGTGTGCTACACAAACAATTAAAATATTGTTCTTTTTTTTTCGGTCTTTGTGAAATGTGTGGGCTGTAGCCGCACCTGCATCCTCAAAGCAGCAGCGACAAGCGTGCATCTGTCTGTTAAAGGATTACATCGGTGACAGCATCCAAGTAGGCATGTCAGACAGTCCGTACCTGTACTGGCAGGAAAAAGAAGCAATTTGGAGGTCCCTGTACAAACTGGCTCTATTTTACCTGAGTTGCCCCCCCTCCAGTGTGTACTCCGAAAGAGTGTTTAGTGCAGCCGGGAACCTTGTCAGCGAAAGGCGTAGGAGGTTGCTTCCACAAAATGTGGAGAAGATGATGTTCATAAAATGAATTATCAACTCTTCCAGGGAGACCAGCCTCCAGAACGTACAGAGGGACCTGTGGTTCCAGCAGGGACGAATTAATACTCTGTGAGGATGAGGATGTACACACTGAAGAGGGTGAGGAATCGGTGGATGAGGAGGATGAGGATGACATCTTGCCTCCGTAGAGCCAGTTTGTGCAGGGACAGATAAATTGCCAGCTTGTTTTGTGGGGGCCCAAACGAACCAATCATTTCAGCCACAGTTGTGTGGCAGACCCTGGCGCTGAAATGATGGGTTTGTTAAAGTGTGCATGTCCTGTTTATACAACATAAGGGTGGGTGGGAGGGCCCAAGGACAATTCCATCTTGCACCTCTTTTTTTTCTTTGCATTATGTACAGTTTGGGGCCTAGTTTTCCAATGCCATCCTGTCTGCCACTGCAGTTTCACGCCTAGATGGGTCACGTGTTTGTGCCGCCCACTCGTGTCGCTTAGCATAGTCATCCAGCTACCTCGGTGCAACCTTTTGGACATAAAAACACTATTGTGAGGTGTGAGGTATTCAGAATAGACTGGAAATGAGTGGAAATTAAGGTTATTGAGGATAATAATAGCATAGGAGCAGAAAAACCTACAAATTCTGTGATTTTAGCTGTTTTTATGCTTTTTTTCAAAAAAATACAGATCCAAAACACAAAACCCAGAACCCAAAACACGGAAGGGTGGTTTTGGCAAAACCAATCCAGATCCAAAACACGAAGAAAGATCCAGATCCAAAACCAAAACACAAAACACGAAAAGTGGCCGGTGCACACCCCTAGTTATAATATTATATTATTTATTATTACATTATCTTTAACACTTTGCTTATATACCGCTATGGAAAAGCTTTACACTTTTGCATCCAGTGTACTGCAGTCACTTTGAAAGCAGCACACTGGCGATCAAAGTCTCAGGGATTCAGCAGGATAATAAGGATAACAGGAGGTAACTGTCATTGTGGGAACCCACACTTACTGTATGTAGAGTATAGGTAACAACTAGTATTGTATACTGCAGGTCACTGGGAATCCTAGTATGGTGGTAATAATTGGACTAGGGTTACTGTACAGTGGCCCTGATTTAGAGCCGGACGCTCTAACAGAGCGCTCGCTCTGAATCAGGGTCGTCCCTTCTCCTTTTTGGAGCGGCCTCCTGGCCGCTTGCATAGCTGTGGGTGACCACCCACAACCATAGCGAGTGGCCAAAATTATGGTCGCGATGGTCAAGACCATTGCGACCATTGCGCTTGCGACGAGACCCTGCGGTAAGGTCTCGCTGCCGCAAGCGCTGGAGTGCTTTTGGCTCTATCAGAGCCAAAAGCACTCCCACTGACATCACTAGTGATGTCAGTGGGGCCGGCCCCAGATGGTAGGTGTTCCCATGGGAATGCCTCCGTCTGGGCAGCCACATCCCCGGCACGCCCACCAAAGGGTGTGTGCTGTCAATCACCATCGACAGCACGCCCCCTTTGGTGCGAGACCCATAATGACGGCTTGGCCGTCGTTATTCGGGTCTCGCGCATGCGCACGATGGAGCTGGCTCTGTCGTGCGCATGCGCGCTTGGGCAACATCGACCCGCTTGCGAGCGCTCAGCTCTCACGAGCGGGTCTGAATCAGGCTCTGTATTCGAAGCACATAAAGGTGCATGGAGAGCTGGGTACCTTAGCATACAGAATAGTCCACATACACTGTTGCTGCCGCCGCGTCAAATAGCCCCTTCTCCACAAGCCAGGTCCTGGGCTACTCAGCTGCGCAGACCATCTTGTTGAGTCTGAATCTGTGCAAAAATGGCTCAGAGCCATTTGCCGGGGCTTTAACTTACACCAAGTTCCGTTATCAATCATCTGTGACTTTGTACATATGTAAAACCAACTCCTGTGTAGTTAATGTGGCAGCCCAGTGTCTCTAGTGCTCTGTACAGGGGCGTATTTATAATGGGTGCAGGGTGTGCGGTGCACACAGGCCCCCTGGGTCCAGGGGGAGCCTGGACTGCACACCTTGCACTCATATTATACTTACCTCCCCAGAGTCCCACGTCGGCGTCATCGTTGTACAAACATCTGGAAAATGGCCACTGCGGCCATTTCCCCGTTACCTGCGCATGCGCTATAGACTCTGGGCACAATCTAGTGCCCTTAGTCTATCAGTGCGGCACTGGCCGCGCTGCGCTCAGTGCACTGCCGGCCACCGGACTGAGAGAAGGGGGCCCGTGACGGAGACTGCACATGGGTCCCCTCCTTTCTAGAAACGCCCCTGACCCTGTATGCATTTTTTTGTTGAGTCTGTGATACATATAAGATGTAAAATGTAAAGAATGTGCTACTCCTCTCGGAGCACCGGGCCCACCGTGACTCGGCCACGCTGAGTTTCTTGTTTGCTCAATATGTCCGTATTACAGTATATGCACAAATAAAACAACCAGAAGCTACAACATTATATTTGCTAGCATACCCTGACCACAGAACTTGTGGCACTTGTTCATCTGTGTGAGTCTGAATCTGTATAAAAAGGGTTCCGATATGGGCGTCTGAGACTTTTTCTCCTGCCATGCTACGTTGGTCTTCATTTGCGACTTTGTAAGTCTGTTATACCAATTACTGTGTGTGTAAAGTCCCAGTCAAGCTTCTCTGATACACTGTGAGTGGCTTATCACTGCATCCGCGATGCAACTAAAACTCATCATTTAAAGAAAATGGCGGTACACTACTTGCATTGGTGCATCTCAGTCACAAAGAACGTCTTGCACCAAAGATGCTAGGTGTTCATTGTTATCATAGGTATATGATAACAATGAAAGCAGTTATGGATCAAGATCCCATTCACACATATTGGATAAGCCAAGTCAAAAACCAGAAAGTCTGGTTCAACGGGAACACTCCTTCCCGTTACCAGGAACACACTTGATCTGGAAGGGACTGAATTTCAGGAAGGAGTTTATATAGGCTGTGAAGATAATGAAAGAGTATCAAGTGCTGGCAGGTAACTGGCTGTTAATATCCCCCTGTCAAGGTCAATCTGGAAAATAATCTAATGGTGAGTGGTTGACTGAGCCTCAGGCACACCTCGCAAAGGCTACCTCGCTGTACTGCAATGATCTAGGTCTGATCTGAGCCTTTGATTCCTGCCCCAGCAGTGGGCACTCGGGCATGTGCCACCACCTTTACCAGCCAATGCAAATTGACATCTGGCTGGAAATTGTGTTTAGCATCAACCATCCCTTCATATACCATAAGATTCATCTATTTGATGCAACAAGTTAAATTGTAATTACAAAATAGTATATATATGTATATGCCTACATGGGCTGGGTACGGGATGCTGGCACTCGCGGTTCCGGCAGTCGTAATCCCAAAGCCGGCATCCTGACAGGGTTAGGATACTGAACCCTACCCCTAAATCTAACCCTCCCTCCCCGCACCCCAAACCTAACCTCCCCCCAGTGCCTAAATCTAACCTGCCTGTTACGAATCCCAGAGCCTGCTCCGTGTGAACCCCCTAAAACCCAGGCTAGTGTGGACTTCCGCCAATAAGAACTGCCTGCTGTTCCCTTAAAACTATGAGACATTCACCTGTACTTAGGCTGCCGCCTGGTCTTATAACTCGGGGCAAGAAAGATTCACACGGAAATACAATGGAATTCAATGGAGAGAGGAATGACAGGAACAGAAACTGGTATCCAGGAGACTTGAGAGTCGATGATGTGGCTGATGAACTGATGGTACAGCTCGGAGCCAGTTGTAAAGACAGTACTCAATTGATGCGGCTTTGGTATCCAATGGTGCGGCCTGGAGCTGGTAGTAGAAGATAGGAAGAAGTTGATGAAGCTTTGAGAGCTGATGGTGCAGCTTGGAGCCGGTAGCAGAAGGAAGTACACAATTGATGCGGCTTTGAGAACCAATGGTGCAGCTTGGAGGTGGTTGCAGAAGGAAGTACACAATTGATGTGGCTTTGAGAGCCGATGGCGCGGCCTGAAGCCAATTGTAGAAGAAGGAAAGTAATTGCTGAGGCTTTGAGAGCCGATGGTGCAGCTTGGAGCTGGTAGCAGAAGGAAGTACACAATTGATACGCCTTTGAGAGCTGATGGTGCGGCCTAGAGCCGGTTGAAGAAGAAAGGAAATAATTGAAAAGGCTTTGAGAGCCAGTACACAATGTAGTGTACAAGTTTGTGTACAAGTTTGTGTACAATTTCGTGTACTTCGGCTTTGAGTGCCGGTACGCAATTTGGTGTACTGATTTGTGTTGAAGTTAGTGTTCTGCGATTTTGAGCCAATGACAGCACGGGCTACTGATGCTGCCCGGAAGACGTAAGGGAGACAGGTGAGCCTGATGGCAGCACGGAAGCTGCTGGTGTGGCCAGGAAGCTGTAGGAGAGACAGGTGAGCCGGTGGCAGCACAGAAGCTGCTGGTGTGGCCAGGAAGCCGTAGGAGAGACAGGTGACCAATGACAGCATGGGCTACTGATGCTGCCCGGGAGCCGTAAGGGAGACAGGTGAGCTGGTGGCAGCTTGGAAGCTGCTGGTGTGGCCAGGAAGCCGTAGGAGAGAGAGGTGAGCCGGTGGCAGCACGGGAGCTGCTGGTGCGGCCAGAGAGCCGTAGGAGAGACAGGTGAGCCGATGGCAGCACGGCAGCTGCTGGTGCGACCAGATAGCCAAAGGAGAGACAGGTGAGCCTGATGGCATCACGGAAGCTGCTGGTGCGGCCAGAGAGTCGTAGGACAGACAGGTGAGCATGATGGCAGCACGGAAGCTGCTGGTGCGGCCAGAGAGCCGTAGGAGAGACAGGTGAGCCTGATGGCAGCACGGAAGTTGCTTGTGCGGCTGAGCCAAGTGGACCTACAGGAACGCTACAGTCAGCGAGGTGGCAAAAGTCCAGTGTGTACAACTAGGAAGACCGCCCAATCACGCAGTGCCATGGATAGCATGTTACGTCCTGCGGCGTGCCGATCGCCTAGCCACTGAGGAAACTAGAATTACAGCGTCATGCAACAGTGAAATTCTGGAGGGAGACAAGTCACAGCTTGTAACAGTAACCCCCAGTGCCTAACAAACACAGCCCCCTCTAGTGCCTAACTCTAACCCCCACCTAATACCTAACCCTAACCCTTAACCCCACTACTTACCATCGGGATGTCGGCGGTCGGTATGTCGGCTCCAGGACTCTGACTGGTGACGGGATTCTGGCGCCAGCATCCTCACAGCCAGGATTTCAACTACCTCTCACACATATATATTTTAATGTAGAGGAGAAATGATGTGTGTGTGCGCGCGTGCATGTACTTTTTAGTTTTACAATGATACAATACTAGTGTCCTCAGTTAGTTTTGCTTGGAGAGGTAATTGTATTTTCTTTGGCAATCTTGGAAGGTGAAACATGGTTGGTGGTTTTCTAACTCCTGAGAAATATTTAAACTAACATGACTGCTGTAATGTATCCTCAACAAAGTGCCTCAGGAGTTTTATAAGAAGAGTTCACAATAATAATAATACTGTTAGGATAATAAAACCATAATGTAGTCCCTGCTAGGTCAAACACTGCATTGACAGTATTAATATCAGTTAAAAAAATAATAATAATAAAACAAAGACTTGCAGATACATTTCAAAGGCTATTATGCAACTGTGTTAGAAAAAAGGACCATTAAGAACTCCACCCACACTGATATGTTCCCACATCTTGGCTAGTAGAAACAATTGGAGTTTATATCCCGGACAGCCAGGGTTCCAAAAAAAAGTCGCACCAGCAGATCAGAGACTATCCAATCAGCTTCCATGTCACAATCTGACCTGTGGTTGTTAAAACTCCATTCAACGCACTGAGAGTTCAGAAATGTCTTTTCTTTGGAGGATTGTGCCTACTACTAGGCAACGCATACTGTATGGTACAGTAAATAAAGATTGTGTTATCTCTCTAGTCCTATAAGGGGTTGTAGTTTGGAAGCCAACGGTCTAAATCCCGACCGCCGGCTTCCAGAAGTTCTAATCCCGGCGTGGTACTAATGACAGGCGTCTAAATCTAGATGCCTGTCATTAACCAGACGCCGGAAGACCGACGCCCAGCTTCCCGATCGAAGTGATGCCAGGCACCGGGCGTGGATAGCCGCACGAGGGGAGGAAGGTTAGGTTTAGGGCTTCTGGGGGAGACTTAGGGTTAGGCACCCACCCCCCGGAAGGTTAGGGTTAGGCTAGGGGAAGGAAGGGTTAGGGTTAGGCACCCCCCCGGGGAACTTAGGTTTAGGCGGTGGGGAAGGGGGGGGTTAGGTTTAGGCACTTAGAGGGGAGATTAGGGTCAGGCACTTGGGGGGAGATTAGGGTTAGGTACCCCTAAGGGAGGGTTAGGGTTAGAGGGGGGAATTGAGTTAGCGATACTTACCTTAAGGACGATCAAGATTTTCACCCTTGCCAGGCTG
Organism: Taudactylus pleione; assembly: GCA_031769625.1. NCBI lineage: Eukaryota > Metazoa > Chordata > Amphibia > Anura > Myobatrachidae > Taudactylus > Taudactylus pleione. Next base: position 9,629,363 of record JAUIMM010000275.1, read on the forward strand.
CCACTGTTGGGATTTGAACATGCATCCGGCAGTAATACCTACTACACCCTCTATAAGTACTTCCGATAAGACCTGCATTTTACTATAATATTCACAGGAAGGAACAACTGTAGGAAAAAACTAAACAATACCAATCAATAGAACTCTAATGAATAACATCTTCTTCAAGCGGACTTATGGGCCAACATGCAGAAATTACTGTTTCTGCATGTTTAAGGCAAAATTAAGATTCACCCACATTTAACAAGGCTATAAGGCAAGTACTCTCAGAGATAGCTCCTGCTTTCCTAACTAAATCGCTCGCAGCAGCCATTTCCATAGATTTCCATATCTTCCATATCTGGCTTATTTAACAAGCTCCACAAATCTTAGGGGTCTATGTACTAAGCCTTGGAGAGAGATAAAGTAGACGGAGATAAAGTACCAAACAATCAGCTCCTAACTGTCATTTTTCAAACACAGCCTGTAAAGTGACACCTAGTAGCTGATTGATTGGTACTTTATCTCCATTCACTTTATCTCTCTCCAAGGCTTAGTACATAGACCCCTTAGCTTTTTACAGCTTGTTTCCTTTGGCTAACGGCATCCAAAGATGGTTTTGGTTTGCTTAACTTCTAAGGAGGCAGCCTGGCATGAGAGGGAACCTCTAAGGGCCTGTTTCAGTAAGGATTGTATTATTTTTTTTCAGAGGCACTAGCACTGGGGGCACTACTCTAGGGGGCATTACCGCTGTGGGCACTACTAATGGGGGCATTACTACTGGGGGCACTAGGCACTACTACTGGGGGCATTAGCACTAGGAGCATTAATACTGGGGGTACTACTAATGGGGGCATTACTACTCAGGGCACTACTAATGGGGCATTGCTATAAGGGGCATTACTACTGGGGGCACAACTACTGGGGGCATTACTTATGTAGGCACTACTAATGGGCGCATTATTAATAGGGGCACTACTAATGGGTGCATTACTACTGGGGACATTACTAATGGGTGCATTACCACTGGGGCACTACTAATGGGGGCATTACTACTTGGAGCATTACTATTGGGGACACTACTACAGGGGACATTACTACAAGGGGCATTACTAATGAGTGCATTACTACTGGGGGCACTACTAATGGGGACATTGCATAGGGGGCTCTGCATAAGGGGCACTGCTACTGTGGGCACCATAAGGGGGCACCACTACTTCAGGCACTGAATAGGGGGCACCACTACTGAGGGCATTGTATAAGGGGCACTACTGCTGTGGGCATTGTGTATAAGGGGCACTAATGTGGGTATTGTGTAAAAGGGGCACTACTGTGTGTCATAACATGAATAAGGGACTACTGTATGGCGTAAATTGCACTGGTAGTTTACATTTTGCTCGTATATACTTTTACACGTTGTGCATAAGCAAGTTTTATGCCCAGATGCCTTGTTATTTATATAATTTATTGTTATTTATATTATTTATTGTTATATATATATTAAAACACTTGAAGTATACAATAAAGTGAATGTTGCAGGTTTATTCTGGTTAGACTTTGTCATTGGTTCTGTAACCAATTATTTGGAACCCCCCCTTTCAAAACCCTGCATTTCCCACTGCGCAGTTTGACTGCGATAGTATACTAATTCATTGCAACAGCAATGCCACTGCAGCAGTACATAAGGACGCCCACTTTACCTTACACACATACGTAATGTTTAGCAAGACTGCAAAAACATTGGTACCATCGCAGCCCCACACACACTCAGAAATTGCTATCAGCGCACGCTATCAGGCCTCAGGCTGCGTAGAGCATCGCAGTGGATAATTTATGCACGCTCTTTGCTCTTCAAACACCCTGGCACGCCTGGGTTCCCCGACCACCTCCCCTCCCATCACCACCCACAAATGGCACTTCCTGTCAATCACTCTGCGTTGGGTCTGCGTAGTCACTGCGACTGCAGTTCTGATCGCATTGGCCTGTGCGCACACGTACACTGCGATGCATACACATACGCAGAACGCAATAATTGGTTGATTGCATGTGTATTAGCAACTGCGATCCAAGCTGAATCAGGTTTCTAAGTTAGCTGCATGGTTTATGTGGACAGTAGACAGTACACAGTGGCAGATTTTACCTAGGGGCTTCAGCCCCCCCAGTATAATCCAACCCCCCCCCCCCAGTGAGCCAGTTGGAGTCTGTGCACTGGCTTCATTGGCAGTGGCTTCCAATTCTTTCGCTCATGATTTCTTCCCATGTTTTCTCTCCCTGGGACTGCCAGTCCAGACCACTATTAGCAGAGAAGCTTCCAAAGGGAAGCCCCTTCCCTGTATTGCCATCAGCCATAGGGCCGGATTCAATTACAGGCGAAAAGTGCAGTTTGGAGAAAAGTTTCGGACTTTCCACCTGTTTTCAAATTATCTCCATATTCAATTCCAGGACGATTTCGCCTAAACAGAAAGTCAATGGCCCTCATTCAGACCCACTCGCAAGCGGGCGCACGTACGTTAGGCGTACGTACAAAAATATTTAAATTCAATGGCTCGCTCGTATTTTCGTTCGCATCTAAAATTCCTCCCTAAACTCAGGCGACCCCTCCTCTAACTAACGAGCGTACGAAATAGCGAGCGTACATCCCCGAAATGGCTTGAAAGGAACGCACGCACAAGTATAAACAGGAAGTGGCCTTGTCAGATGTCGATTACCTGCTCCTTTATTCTGCCTACCTCCATCAATCGTATCATGCCAATCAATGTATCAATTAGCTTAATTGTTTGTTTTTTTCAACACAATGCAAGAAACTTTACTCTTGTCCGTGTTTGTGTTTACCCGCAGAATACGTACGGATGAAACATTCGCTTTTATTGTTCAAAAAACATGTGAACCACAATTAAACAATTGTACTATTGCTGTGGATCCCCGCATATTTCCCTGGGTTCATTTCTTTATTTAAATTTGCTTACGCATGTCACTGCATCAAGCCTATCATAACTCTCCAGAGATTTCTGGCCCTGTCGAACACATGACTCATACACTAACCAATAAAATTGCTCCTGTTAATTTCCAAAATACATTAGCCAATCAGAAAATTTTTACACACTTTATCAAAAATGATTTTTAAGAAAAACACCATTGCCATCATGAGAGCCTCCGCATTCACCAGGCGTGAGCTGCTGGTGCTTACGGAGGTCATGGATCGCCGGATCACCAGCCAACCTCAACCCATGACCAACCGCCAGAAGCGCTCCGCATATGCGGAGGCACGGTCCCGCCTGCGGTCCTTCGGCTCACGCCGCAACATCGGGCAGCTGGAGCGCAGGTGGTCCGACCTGCAACGGCGAACGCCCCGCTTGCTGGCATGCTTTCGCATGCAGATCCTGGAAAGTAAGTGTTATGTATTGTGGTTTTAATGTTTGTGTTTGTGGGGCAAACTGTGTGTGCATGTTTTCCAGTCTGTCCTATTTATTATTTGTACTCATATCTGCGTGTGCATGTTTTCCTGTCTGTCCTATTTATTATTTGTACTCATATCTGCGTGTGCATGTTTTCCAGTCTGTCCTATTTATTATTTGTACTCATATCTGCGTGTGCATGTTTTCCAGTCTGTCCTATTTATTATTTGTACTCATATCTGCGTGTGCATGTTTTCCTGTCTGTCCTATTTATTATTTGTACTCATATCTGCGTGTGCATGTTTTCCAGTCTGTCCTATTTATTATTTGTACTCATATCTGCGTGTGCATGTTTTCCAGTCTGTCCTATTTATTATTTGTACTCATATCTGCATGTGCATGTTTTCCTGTCTGTCCTATTTATTATTTGTACTCATATCTGCGTGTGCATGTTTTCCTGTCTGTCCTATTTATTATTTGTACTCATATCTGCGTGTGCATGTTTTCCCTCTATTTCTGATTTTTTCATTCTACTGCTATTTGGCTTATTTGTTGTTTTTTTTTTTTTTTTTAGTTTTGTTGCCCGGATTTGTCCATAAACTAACCGCAATTTCTTTGTCATATTTTAGGGGGACAGCCAAGACTCCGCCGTCACCGTCCGTCCAGACGGCGTTCCCGGCCACTATCCCCAACCCCCAGCCAACACTCCACCCCAAATCTTTCCCCTATTCCCCACTCCTCCCCATCCTTCCCAGACCCTCTCCCGGAAATGTCGGGCCTCCTTCCCCTCCGTCCCACTTCCCCCTCTCCTCCACCCACCCCTCTTCCAATTACCCCCTCCCCGGAGTCCATCATAACTCCTCCCCATTCTTTGGGGAATGACGGATCCTCCGAGGAGGATCATGGAGGTATTTCCGGAGCTCCCGTTTTGGCTCCCGGTATGTTTTTTTTTTTTTTTTTTTTAAAGCACAAACTGTTTGTATGTAATCATGTGTCGTGCCTTTCTTCGTGTTTTTGTGGCTTGACTTTTGGTGATTTTGAAGGTTTGCCTTTACCTCTTCCTGGTGATTTCAACATACACATATCATACCTGTGGGAATTTTTACCTAGGCCTTGTATTTTTGCCAGCCCCCCCTTTTTTTAATTTTTTTTCGGTTTAGGAGTGATTTGGTTGTGTTTTTTTTTTTTTAATGTGGATTCCCTATTGTTGTATTAACCCACACACTTTTCTCACCCACAGAGGAACAGAGGCGTCGGCAAGAGGTGGCGGATTGTGTGGGGCAGATGCGGCAACATGTAATCGGCATTCTGGTGGGCCTCGACCGGCTGTCTGGCCTCCTTCGGCAGTAGTTTTTTTATTTTTGTTATCTTTTCAAAATAAATTTATTCAGACAAATATACGTTGTGGCTCATTTTTTAAATCCAAAACCAAGATAGTTTAGCATGACATAAGTAGACTGTTCCTGCAAGGATTTCCCTTTTTTAAAAGTTAGATTGTGTTTTGTCTTTGTATGTCAAACAGACACAAGAAACACATAACAGTAACAATGTCATTTCCCTTTTTGGGTGTAGTGTCAATTACATATTTCTACATTTTACAGGTTCCTAGTTGGTGCGCAAGCTGCTTAGGCCAATCTTACAAATCCCAAGGTTGGGCCAGGCTTCCTTTTGGTGTGGGCTGGGAAGCTGAAAACATATTTCAGTTTAGCTCAACTGGCGTCAGTACTGGTTTACCCCTTAGTCAAATGTAACTTGTGTTAACCTGGTTACACTTGCTGTTAACGTCCCAAAAAAGGAAGACCATTTCACTCTCCAAACATTTATTCACAACATAACAGAGAAAACAAAGTGGTCACTCCCAAAAAAAGAACACAGTGATAAATTCAAAAACAACACATACCAAGAAATAATTAAATAAAAACAAAAAATCAAGAACTGGTTGACGAAGGACCATGCCAACATGATTCCACAAACATGGCGTTGCGATATGGGTTCCAGAATATATGCCCAAAAGGACCAGATCCAGGTTTGGTAAGGGTAGCAGGAAGTAGTGAGCGTTGGAGTGCCAAAGATTATGTGAACAAACAGAAGATGGTGAGAAAAAAAAAACAAAATTAGATGTTCGCAAACAAACACAAACACATTAGGTATAAACACTGTAGTTTTGTTCAAACTTACCTAAAAAATCTGGCCACCACATCATCGCGTATGGCCCCCCCACATACTGACCTTCGACCAACCTCGGGGGGGCCATCCTCAGGTAAGGCATCCTCTGGCTGCATTGGGACACCACTCCTTATGGCAATGTTGTGAAATATCCCACACAGGACCACAATTTTAGACACCATATCCGGCACATACATGAGCTCGCCACCAGAGCGGTGGAGGCATCTGAATCGGCCTTTTAAAAGGCCGATACAGCGCTCCACCACTTGCCTGGTGGCTGTAAGTGCGGAATTATACGCACTTTGTGGCCCTGGTGTGGGAGCCAAATAAGGAGTGAGCAGCCAGGACATGCAAGGGTATCCACTGTCTCCTGTGAAAAAAAATAGACCACATCAGGAACACTGTGTATCAAGCTTAACATTGTTATGTACTAAAGGTCTCCACTTACCCAGAAGCCACGCATCACCAGCTTGTAGGTTGGTTAATTTCTGCCATATCCCTGATTGCCGGATGACGAAGGAGTCATGAGCACTTCCTGGTAATTTAGCATTCAGGGACAGGATCTGGAGGGAGGCATCACATACCACCATTACATTCAGGGAGTGATAGTGTTTCCTGTTTCTAAATATTGCCTCCAGCCGTGCTGGAGGCTGAAGTGGTATGTGAGTACCATCCACAACCCCTATGATGTGTGGGAAGCCAGCTATTTGGTAAAAATTGGCCTTGGCCACACTAAGGGCACCCATATCCAAAGGCATTTTAATAAAATGATGGAGGTGCTTGAAAAGTGCCTCCATCACTGCCCTCAGGATCCGGGAAAAGGAGGATTGGGAGATGCCCGCCACTATTCCCACCGTTGTTTGAAACGATCCTGAGGCACAGAAATGTAACACCGCCATAAATTGCGTCAGTGGTGGTATTGCTGTTGGACTGTCAATTTGCCGCTCAAGATCACTTTCTATTAATGAGAGAGTGTCTATGATGATTTTGGGAGGTAGACGGTAGCGTCTTAAAACCTCATCATCGGGCATTCCAAAAAGGGTGACACGTGTTCGAAATATCTGGGGCCTTGCATGCCTACGATGCCTACGCCTGGGACGAGTTTGAGGTTGGTCGTCTTCCGGGAGCAGGGCCAGAACAATTCGCCCCAGATCTACCTGAAATTCAAAGTTTACAATGTAAAGCTTTTGAGCCACCCCAAAAGTAACATAAAACAACTTAGCTTTCTGATACCATCCATAGCTGCTTACATGCCGGGGTATTGTCATGATACGTATAAACTGTAAAAAAGCCAAAAATGAGACATCAAAAATTTAGAGGGTGATTTTTTGTTTGTCAAATTGTTGCAAGCCAACACATAAAATAGGCGAAACACACATTTGGCCATCGATGAAAACGACATTGCACACCGTACGTCAAATAGGGTTCAAATGGACCCCAAAAATGGAAAAGGGAAAAGCAAAACTGGTTTACATGATGAATAAGCCTCGAAAAATGCGTTAATTAGTTCGCAAATGCAAGTCACTACACCAACAGTCAAAAATGCGTTAATTAGTTCGCAAATGCAAGTCACTACACCAACAGTCAAAAATGCGTTAATTAGTTCGCAAATGCAAGTCACTACACCAACAGTCAAAAATGCGTTAATTAGTTCGCAAATGCAAGAAAAAAAATGGACTTACCCAACTCGAATATATAAGATTTCCAACAAAAAGGTCTTTGGGTCCGAAAGCCAAAACAAACTAAAAAAGATGAAATTAGTGTAAAAAAAAAATTAGCTAACCAAAAACCAGAAGTAGACACCAATTGGCCACAAATTAGACTGCACAAAACTAACCAAATCAGGAAAGGATGGGGAAAAAAAGCAAAAAAATGCGAACGGAAAACCAAAACAACTGTAGCAAAACCAAAAAAAAACCAACTCTGCCAAATCCTCCAACCGCAAACAACCAAATCCAACAAACTTAACCGCCAACAATCCAACAACCCAACCTCGACTCCACACACACCAAGCCATAAATAGTGTTTATTTTCCCGCACAAATTAAGGATGAATCATAGGGACGCACAATCAATGATGCGGCCGCAAACTAAGGACGCATGTATAAATACGTCACGAAATCACATTGAATTTCTGGCTGATTTCAGTCTGGAAGCAGAGACATGGCTTCAGACCAGGGAAACAATGGCCAAAAATCCGGCGGTAAGGCCTTCATGCATTTTGTCTCAATGATTCTTTTAAAACATAATATTGTGCAAGTTGTGAAGTGGCTAAATCTGCATATTTACCCAAATAGGTGAGGAGGATGACATGGAAGAGACTGCTGGCCCCAGTCAACCCGCCAAAGCTGCCAAAAAAAAAAGGCAGCCACATTTCACAAGCAAGGAGATGGAGGTTTTGATCCAGAAGTGCGTTGACATCCTGCCCCAGGCAGCCAGGAATATGAGCCAAAGCCAGAAGTGGAGAATGTGGGAGGAGGTCGCCGTTGCTGTCAATAGGGTGGGTGATTATGTCCGTCTAGCCCGGGATGTCAAACGGCGGTAAGTAAACACTTTCCCATCCTATAAACAAACCCCATTGTAAAAAAAAGGATAATGGTTCCAATTTCATTCCACAGATGGGCAGACTTCAAATATCGTCTCAAGCAAAAACTTGCCGACAGGGCTAGGCATGCAAGGGGGACAGGTGGGGGTCCCACCCCTGTGTCATTGGAATTGACAGACTTAGAAGAGCTGGCACAGGGGTGTGTGCAGGCTGTGGAGGTGTTTGGCGTGTCCAACATGGATACGGACATGCCAGACTTTGCGGCTCCTCATGTTGGCCAAGGTAAGTCTTGTGATGTCACCAACTCTGAAATGCTATTGTGCCAATATGTAGATTCTAATGTGAGTCTTTTCGCATTTTTCCTAACAGAGACAGAGGCGGATGAGTCTGCTCCAGAGGGGAGCCTTGGCCGCAGAATTTCTGCTGGCTCTGCAGGGGAGGAACCAGTACATCCGGCTGAGGACCCTGCAGAAGCCAGTCCAGGGCGTGCCCCCTCGCAGGCAGTGGGCCTCCTCACAGAACTCAATTTTAAATCGGATTTCCATACGGAGATTCTGCAGAGGATGGACGCCAGTCTGATACGGGTGGCTGAGGCCCTGGAGCAAAATGCTGCGGCCAACGTGACCATTGCTCAGGCCCTGGCGGAAAATACCAGGGCCAACATCCGCATCGCCGATGCCCTGGAGCAGCTCGTTCGCCAGCACATGGTGGAGCCGACCTCCCTTCCTGCCGGAACATCAGGATCCTCCACCTCTGGCACAACATCAGCCAATCCTCCAAATGTGCCTAGCCCTGTGCCTAGTCCAGAGGCCACAACATCTGCCTCTGGACAGGCCAGCCCGATGGCATCCCGGACCCGGTCTGGCGCCCACCCTCACCCAGCCAAACGGGCGAAAAAACGGTGACAGCAATGGCGACTTTTCCCACACTCCTTCTGTGCTTGGCTCATATTCCTTTCTGGTCAAAACTTCCCTCTCCTTTCTTGTGAAATTTTTTTACATTTGGTATTTACGTTTATGTTACCAGTTATGGTTTTTTTTTTTTTTTTAACAAATATCTTTGCCACAAAAAAAAGGCAACAAAATATTAGGCCAATTTGTTTGTGTTTAAACAATAAATTTAAAACAAAAAACTGACATTGTATTGTGACATTATTGTACAAATGGGTTACATTTAATCCTGGCCCTAAAGGCAAAAACTGACCCTCTTAAAAAAAAAAAAAGGCCTCTTTAAGGAACGTTTAAAAAATCACTTAGCGATGCAAATTCCACAGTAAACCAAAAAAAAGGGGAGCTAATTAAAACATGATGACATTATTGTTACAATAGGCCATAACCAACAAATTGTGGCCAAAATAAAACACCCAAAATGTACGCTAATTGATTGTGTAATCATGACATTAGCAGCTCTGATTTCCACCTGCGTACGCTTTTGTGCTATCCCAATAAACTGCTTTCCAAACACATACCAAGCCGGTTTTCAATCCAACACTAATTACTTTACTGACCAGCCGCGATTAATCGCAGCACCATCGTTGAGTCCCGGGACGGAGGAGAAGGCCATCGCCAATGTGGTCGAGTAATCCTGACCGTAAGCTGTGCGAGCATTTTGAAGGGAAAGCGGATGTTCCAGTGATGTATGAGACGGTCCGAACACATTTGACGTTCGCATCTGCTAATGTATGTACGCCCCAAAAACGCCTCGCCACGCCTGCGTTTTTTCATCTCCACCCCCGTCAACACCCAAAAACGCCCTGTTCTGTCAATCACATTTGACATGTCACTTCCTGTACGCTATTTTAGGAACGAGAGAAAAAAAACTCGCAATCTGCCGTACGCACATGCGCAGTGTAACACCGACGCATGCGCGGTTAGTCAACATCGGAACGCAACGAGCGTACTGTTGTTAACGTGCGGCTCTGAATGAGGGCCAATGTATTGTAATAAGCAGGAAAGTATCTCCTACAAATAGCAGGTGAAAAAAAAGTGCAAAATCGTTATTTTGTGGTGCAAACGTGGGGAAACGACTCAGAACCCTTGGGATAGCCCCCCAAAGGACAAATCAGCAAAAAAATAAAAAAAAAATACCTCAGAACACTCCAAAAAAGTACTTTCCTTTTGGGGGCGAAAAAGTAAATAGTGGGGGGACAACTATAAAAACTAGTTAAATAGACTTCTTGGGGTGCTGTAAGGAGGGGCCTAATGTTTTTGGGATTGCAGGTGCATGTATGAGGGTGGTTTTTCAAGTTTTTTAAAAGTACACTATACAGACATATAAATATGCTAGCACCCATTTTCAAGTACCCCAAATTTCACTGGACTACTTATTTTCACCAAAAAATACTGCTATATGCCATTCTTCACCACTTTTGCAAAGGCGCTAATAAGAAGCAACTTAAGCTACTTAAGTACCCCAAACACTTTTATTAGGCCTATTAGTACACATCTACATTCATTCCCTATGTTAGTGCATCTTTTTTGGGGGTACAGACTGATTTCCCCTATTCTGACAGTACTTTCCGCCTGTTCCGCATTCGCCACTTCCCGTTTTCACCTGGACGCACGCGTAAAGTTTCCGCCTCTGAAACAGGCGAAATAGGCAGAAAGCCGGACAGGCAAAACTTTTCCGACTTTTCGCCTCTAACTGAATACGGGCCATAGCTGGCTTCTATGGGCTGTGGTTATATTTGTTCACATGCGCAGGTCTTACCACTTTCAGATCCATTGCGCACGCTGCATGTCTGGCTATTGCGCTCCACTTAGAGATAAGCTAAATTTTCAAAAACTGTTAAAAAAAAACCTATAGTATTAAGGTTGAGATCTAACAAGCAGTGTAAAGACTGGAGAAGAGGACCAGTGGAGACATTGCCCATAACAGTCATTCAGATTTGAATTAGCATTTATTGAGTACAGTACATACTATAAAATGACAGATAGAAGCTGATTGGTTAGATGACATATAAATGATATATTATAAATACTTTGATAAATGCCTGCAGTGTTACAGCATGCCCTCCTATAGCAATATATTGGAACAATAATTGTTTACAATAATAGATTGAACCCAAATTGCACCCAAATACTTTTTGGACCCTCTTGTATTGTATTAGGATGTCTTACGTTTTTTTCCTTACATGTAAAACATACTGCAGTTAAGAGATGTAGAAATTCCTTGTGGAAACCAGTCTGTAAAATTCCAAACATTCTGACGGGATGCCGATGACATTGAGATAGAAGACACATCACATTACTCTCCAAGACCGTGTCTTCCAGAGATTGGAGACAGTGGATTTTCTTACCTATGTGTTGATATGATTCAACTTCTGACAACACGATACCAATTTACCACAAGTCTTTGAAGGACTTTATAAAGTATCCAGTTCTCCCTGTGAACTTTTTCACATGTTTTTTTCGGTCAATTACTGACAAAATTGCAATCTCACTTCTATGCTCCTCTTTGTTGATGTATATTTTCATTGCTAGGTAACCAGGTTTAAAACCAAATTAAAACAGTTACAAAATGTCAAGGTGAACTGTAGTAGACTTTATTTAACTTTAAGGTATGTTAAACAGTGTTTATTTTAGGCATACACTTGTGATATAACAATAAAACAATACTCAATAACTTCATTTCTTTACAGGCAACTTAATTGTATTGCTTTTTTCTTCACTAATGTTTAGTGTATTTTGAAATGTTTGTTGACATGTGGTAGGCCATGTTATGACTTTCATTTTCTATTAGATTTGATACCTAGGCCTAAATTTACTAAGGGGTGGGTTCTAAATTCCGGCAGTTTTGTGGCGGCTTTGCAATCCATCAATTTACTAAGACCAAAACCGCAGAGAAAGCAGACTTTAGAATGGAGTAGAACAGAATTGAATATCAAAGCACAACTGCCGTACTGTACATCTGCAAATTTATAGCATCTTCTTCCACAAGCAGCAGATCTGTTTACACTGTGATGGATTGCAAAGCCGCCACCAAACTGCCGGAATTTAGAACCCACCACTTAGTAAATTTAGCCCTAGGTATCAAATCTAATAGAAAAATGACAGTTATAACATAGGCTACCACGTGACTGGTCCTTCTGTCAGTGCTTGCTATACTTTGATGATTTCACGCATGCGCAATGACGTCTAGAAAGAGTGACATCTGGTGGAAGTAAACCAGTATTACACTCTTCGGTGTCTCAGTACACTGTGCTTCTACTGAATACGTTATGCTGCGACTTAATACGTTACTATGCGTCTTGGTGCATGCGCATAAGATGCGACTAGCTAGTTGTCCTACATGATGTATGGATGCTAGACAAGCGAGGACATATCTGTATCTTAAGGTACATGCAACTCAGCAAAGTGTGTTAAAATCATTTGAATGAAGACACTTTGGAGATGTATCATTTATCCCAATTAACTTGCGATCATCTCCCCCTGCCATCAGATGCTTACTGGCATTTGTAATCACTTGATATGTGTATATCTTGTGATATATAGCTATCTTAGCGATGTAATTACTTGCTTGACCTGAGCAAGCCGCAAGTAATGGAAAGACACATGCATGCGGCCACATCTTAGTCCCATAGAAACCGCAACAAATATAGTAAACTTTTCATACATATGAGTGCATATCCAATTAGGTGCATGATTTTGCAGACTTTTGCGGACCTCGCACCCAGCTTTGAATTAACGCGGGTATGTGCACTCCCACGGTATTCAATTGTTTAAAAATGGTTGTGGAGTTATTTTGTGGGCAAAATCTCACTGGGGGAGTTGCGGCCACCTACACCCTATACTGATCTGTGTTCTGGCGATCCTTTCCCGGCCGAAGCATATTCCACACAAATAGGACACACACACACACACACACACTACTGTCAAGGGATCCCACACACACAGGGGCATAGCTAAAACTTGTGGGTCCCAGAATAGCAACATTTGGAAAGGGCCCCCACCCTAATGATTCTAAACACTATAGAGAAACATTTTTCTGCAAAAGTTGTTTATTTTATGCCCCATATCAGTGCCCTAGTAAATTTTATGTCCCATAATAGTGCCCTAGTTCATTGTATGCTCCATAGTAGTGCCCTAGTTCACAATATGCCACATTGTAATGCTGCCAGTACACGTTATGCCACACCGTAACCCCATTCACATTATGCCACACAGTGTTCCCAGTACATATTATTGAAGTGTCCTCAGTTCATAATGCCACAGTGTAGTGCCTCCAGTTCATGTCATGTCACATTTAAGTGACCCCAGTACATTTTGTGCCACATTGTAGTGCCCCATTACATGTTATACCATACTGTAGTGCTCATAGTTCATACAGTGCAATATTTCATTGTCCCCAATTTTCATTTTATGCCGCAATATAATGTCCCCGTGATCATGTTCTGCCATACTAAGGTGCCTCCAGTTCATATTGTGCCACATTACAGTGCTGCAGTTAATATTAAGTAATATTACAGTGCCAGTTCATATTATAACACATTATAGTGCCCAGTTCAGATTATGCTACCTTACAGGCCACTTACCCTTATAACACCCACTACACACATCATTCACTAAATATGCAATGTTACCCCATTTAGGCCTGGCAAAGGTAGACCCAATTTCATAGCAGGCAATTCTGGAAACTTGTTAGACAACTATATGATCTTTGTCTGGGGCACCCTAAGCCTCTGGGCTCCATAGCATTGGCACCCCTGCAACTAGAGCTGCAACCATGGACACACACACACTAACAAACCTCACACGCACCAGCAGCACACCTCTAACACTCTCACCGGCAGCACTGCCCACACACTAACACTGGTAGCACCCCTCACACTCAGACATTGGAAGCACCCATCACACACTGACACCACCAGCACCCCTCACACACTGACACTGCAGCACACCTCAGGTACACACAGGGGAGACACACACTGACTGGCAGGGGTCACACACACAAAGGGACCATCACGCTCACGTTGCTGGAGAAGACGGAGGCAGAAGACTTCAGTTGGGGACACGGAGATGGAAGACAGCGCTGTAGAAGGTGAGTATTATTGACTAATTAAACTAATTGGAAACTTACAATTGCTTAATTAGACCTTAGGGGGGTGTCCAAGTGGTCCTGAAGCAAGTCCTGACAATTTTTCTTTAAAACAATGAATTAAGAAAAATTGGACTTGGTCAGGAGGTGCTCAAAACAAACTTTGAGTGCCACATGAATAAACAAATCATGCACCCTATTGGATAGGAAAAACCCCATGCCTGCAATTGGATATGCCCCATGTAGCTCCATATGTGATGTGGTAATCCACTGAAATTAGCAGGTTTTAGAGTATTTACCTAATTTTTTCACTTGATACATCCCGTCCCTTGATATGTAAAGCACATCAGTATTTAATTCAAACATATCTTATTACGGCTGCATTATGGAGACACTATTCATCATTATCAGCTCGGTGATGGGAATGGTCTTTTAATATATATAAAAAATATAAATAATAAGACCCAGTTGTGTATGCGTCCATGCAAATTAGATTGTAAGCTCCTAGGAGCAGGGTCCTCCTCCCCACTGTCTCACAGCCTACTTCTATAGCACTTCTATGCCAGCCTTCAACTTCCCAGCTGTATTGTGTATGGAGAATTGTGTTGCTAATGGTTACTTGTGCTCTGTTTATAATTTGGTTACTGTATTGTAATGTTATGTTCTGTGTACCCTTTACTGTAAGTACGGCGCGGCGGACCACTTGTGGTGCCCTATAAATGAAATGTAATAGTAATAATAATAAAATTAGTGTAGCTACTGTAAATAATATTATTGTCGGTGATTCTAGTGTTATCATAGACACAGAAAATAATGACAGTTTGAATTAAAATAATTTATAAACACGGACTGTGAACACAATGTTCCCACATACTGTTGCACGCAGAACACGAAAAGTGACACTATGGATCTGACAATACAACAAGAATCAGTCAGCTGAGGAAATTGTCCTTGTCTTACTTCAATGATTTGTCCCTGTCTGCTTCCTGGCAACCAAAAAAATGCCTGCAATGCGCCCCTCATATATGATGTATGAGCTGTACATCCATTTACACATAATTTCAGTTCACACCGCATCACTGGAGAAGACACATAATAGATACACAGTAATAGATATAATTGAGTTATAATGATCTTTGCCCTCTGTACATGATTACCTGCTTTTATGTTGTGTTTGGAATGCACTGTGTTAATGGGCTTCCTGGACAAAACCTGAAGACCACACAGGAACTGCTATACCTGTGTAAAGAGTCTTGTTTTAAATTAGAATATCCAGGAAGCTATGACATTATAGAGCTGACTTTTTATATTCTTTTTAATCGGCCTTTATATACTAGCGATGAGCGGGTTTGGTTTCCTGGAAATATTTTCGGCATTCAGTAGCTGCATATAGAAGTTTGCAACACCTGCTAGAACAGTTCAATTTGTCCTGCCACTAGCTGAAGCAAAAGGTAGTAATAAGGTGGAATTCCACCCTTTATTTGCTACACAAAAGCTACACAACGAGCCATGACATAGGTTGAATGTACCTTACTCCAGCACTGTGGAAAATAGTTTCTGTGTTGTACACAAAAAGGAAAAAGGTCCAAGGACCAGATCCAAGACTCTATAGTGGAGCACTCTTATAGCTAATAAGTATAAATAAAATATAACTTTTAATGAATATTATATATAAAATTGGACTTACATGACATACAAACACCGAACATTATAAAGAAAGGGAGTGTGAGGGAGAAACGTATTTATCCCTGTGAGGACGGCAAAATATAAAGACAATACAACACACATTCACAAAAAATACACAATACTAGATAGTATTGGTGTGACAAAGACAGTGTATAAAATACACCCAGGTCATATAAATGTTCAAGGATTAGTAATCAAATATTTAAAGAGATACAAAGTTATCATTTGGACAAGCTTACCCTTAAAGAAAATCTCTGGGAATGATCATAATAGACGTCAGATCCTGCAAATGGATCAAATAATATAGAGAAATACCATATAGTACAGAAAGAAGAAAATGGAGGGGTATAAGAAAACCTAATCCATCACAGAGTTCTGCTGCTTGCCATTATGCTATTGCAGAGAATGGGAAGTGAGAGACCCGTGTATCACAGTAACCCCACGAAGTTAAAGTAAGATCATGACCCTGTAGCAGGCATTCATTTCAATCCCCTACTTGTCATACTAAAATAGCATTGGACAAATAAGGGGGAAAGTTACTGGGCTGCAGACAGGAGGTGAACAGAAAATGAGGTCAAAGCATACCTTTAGTTATTATTAGTCTTAAACAGCCACAGAGAAAGGTTAAATTATAGCGGAATTTGTACCATATAGTATAGAAAGACAAAAGTATGGGGTGTAAAGAACCCGTTCCGTCAGCAAGTTCTGCTGCTTCCCATCTTGCAATAAGCAGAGGCTGGGAAGTGAGAGACTCGTGCTTCACAGTAGCTCCAAGAAAAAATATAGTCAATATCAATCCCCTTTAGCAGACATTCGGTTCTACCCCTTTATTGTCTTGCTAATTAGCATAGGACAAAAGAAAAAGGGGAAAATTACTCGGCTGCAGGTGGGGAGAGATAGGTGTGTACAGAGAAGAGTATACCCTTTGCTAGTACAAGTATATAATCACATGAAATGGTAGTAAATATTTTTACACATACTGGATTCCATGTCCTATCTGTTGTAAATAGATAAAGTGGCAGCTTGCCAGCAATAAATAGTTTCCAAAGATGATTATATGGGATAATTCTGAAACTAGTGGTATAAATTGACATATATATCTTGTCTATTATGAGAGATCTAACCTGATAGCTTATCAATAAATTGTATCATGCAGTGTATTTGATATAATGCTCATAAATCGACAGAAACCCTGAAAGTATAATATAAAATTCACATTGAAATTATCAATTTTATATATGTAGCCTGGCAATGTTGATTCACAGGGACTGCATCTAAAGTATATGAACCATATACGCTACATAAAAACGATCACACCACACAGGCGAAACGCGCGTCGGTCCCCAGGGTGCCCTGCATGTGCACAATGTAGGACACCCTACACCCAGGTTGTCTTTGTAGCGTATATGGCTGAGTAATTCCCCCCTTTTTCTTTTGTCCTATGCTAATTAGCAAGCCAATAAAGGGGTAGAAATGAATGTCTGCTAAAGGGGTTTGATATTGACTATATTTTTTCTTGGGGCTACTGTGAAGCACGAGTCTCTCACTTCCCAGCCTTTGCTTATTGCAAGATGGGAAGCAGCAGAACTTGCTGACGGAATGGGTTCTTTACACCCCATACTTTTGTCTTTCTATACTATATGGTACAAATGCCGCTATAATTTAACCTTTCTCTGTGGCTGTTTAAGACTAATAATAACTAAAGGTATACTTTGACCTCATTTTCTTTTCACCGCCTGCCTGCAGCCCAGTAGCTTCCCCCCTTATTTGTCCAATGCTATCTTAGTATGACAAGTAGGGGATTGAAATGAATGCCTGCTACAGGGTCATGATCTTACTTTAACTTCGTGGGGTTACTGTGATACTCGGGTCTCTCACTTTGGAAATCTCTGCAATAGCATAAAGGCAAG
Organism: Taudactylus pleione; assembly: GCA_031769625.1. NCBI lineage: Eukaryota > Metazoa > Chordata > Amphibia > Anura > Myobatrachidae > Taudactylus > Taudactylus pleione. The sequence continues at coordinate 9,647,079 of JAUIMM010000275.1, forward strand.
CATCAGAACTCTGCGATGGATCAGGTTTTCTTATACCCCTCCATTTTCTTCTTTCTGTACTATATGGTATTTCTCTATATTATTTGATCCATTTACAGGATCTGACGTCTATTATGATCATTCCCAGAGATTTTCTTTAAGGGTAAGCTTGTCCAAATGATAACTTTGTATCTCTTTAAATATTTGATTACTAATCCGTGAACATTTATATGACCTGGGTGTATTTTATACACTTTCTTTGTCGCACCAATACTATCTAGTATTGTGTATTTTTTGTGAATGTGATGTGTGTTGTATTGTCTTTATATTTCGCCGTCCTCACAGGGATAAATACGTTTCTCCCTCACACTCCCGTTCTTTATAATGTTCAGTGTTTGTATGTCATGTAAGTCCAATTTTATATATAATATTCATTAAAAGTTATATTTTATTTATACTGATTAGCTATAAGAGTGCTCCACTATAGAGTCTTGGATCTGGTCTTTGGACCTTTTCCATTTTTGTGTTCTGTATCCTTTTACTCTGAGCAGCACCACCACAACTCCTATAAACTTACACACATGTGCTTATGGAAATAATGTGGAGATAGCGCCCCCCTTTTTTTCCCCCTTTTTTTTCAAGTTTTGATTGATAATTATCCACAATTACTTTCCATTTAAACTTGACATTACGGTGTTATTGTTACCTGTGCGGTGAGTTCTCCTCTCTTCCCCTTTCCTTTTACTTTATTTGACTTTCTGTGTTGTGCAAGATGCTGAAACCCTTCAAAGTTGTAACCTGTGAAGTGAGTTTAGACAATGCCAACTTGAATCAGGTAATTCCCCTAATTAGACTTTCAGAAAGCAGCTAGAGAAACTGAAGGAGGAGCTGAAACGTAGCGATTCCACTAAGCATATTGGACTGTAGATCAAGTCTTTTGTTAGCTTCACAAGGATCCAGGAGTTGTCAGCATCTTAAAATCAGATCAATAAATTTTGGAGACCATGGTAGATCCTAGATTTAAGTCAAACATCGTGTCTTTCTTTCCAATGCCTGATTCACAGCAAGGAATGCACAGTGCCTGATTCAGCAAGGAATGCATGGATGCAGATGCACGCTTGCATCTGCTGCAAGAATATGCTAATCAAATCATATGCACGGAGACCACAGCACAAGATGCAGATGCCCAGACCCATACTAAACCGCCCATCTCCCTTTACTCACAGCCTGATCAGCATGCAAGATAGCATAAACATTGGTAACATTGAGAACCATCATTAGCATAATAGTGGTTGACCTGACCTGCTGCAGGAATTTGGCTGCTTTCTGTGTACAGCTTATGGTATGGCTGCATATGCCGCTGCTGAATGCCCCTATAACACCTGTGTTTGCCTACCCACCCCCCATCCCCACCCACAAATGGCACTTCCAGTCAATCAATTTCAGAAGGGTCTGTGAACACACTGCCTGTAGTATGCGTACCATAGCCTGAATGCTCTGGCTAGTTTGCTCATGCGCAGTGCAAAGCAGACACAGTGCAAAAACATCGGCCAAGTGCATGCGTTCTCTCCTTTGCATTCCTTGCTGAATCAGGCCCACAGATCTGCAGAGATGCAAAGACATTTTGGTGAGCAAGTTGTCAGCTCAAGTGACATGTGACACGGCAACTCAGCTTTCCTAAAAGACTCACTGGTGATGCAGATGAGTCAGCACAACATTTTAACATCTGGTTGGGTCTAAAAGAATTGCCAAAAATGAGTGACACTTCTAGCGCAATTTCATCTAATATTGTCACCATTCAAAGAATGATTGAGGATTATTTTAATGACAGCATCCATATAAGCATGTCAGACAGTCTGCTGCCAGGAACAAAAAAGCAATTTGGAGCCCCTTGTACAAACTGGCTTTGCTTTACCTAAGCTGCCAACCCTCTAGTGCAGGGGTTCCCAACCACGGTCCTCAAGGCACACTAACAGTCCAGGTTTTAAGGATAGCCATAGTTGAGCACAGGTGACTTAATCAGTACCTTAGTTATTTTGATTAAACCATCTGTGCTTAAGCATGGATATCACTAAATCCAGGACTGTTAGTGTGCCTTGAGGACCGAGGTTGGGAATCACTGCTCTAGTGTGTACTCAGAAAGAGTTTTAGCACAGCCTGGCACCTTCTCAGCAATCAGTGTAGGAGGCTACTTCCTCAAAATGTGTAAAAGATGATGTTCATCAAAATGAACTACAGATGCTATGAGGAAGACATTAACCTGCAATTATGTCAAAGTCCAGAGGCAACTGTAATGGTGGATTCCAGTGGGGACAAATTAATATTGTGTGAAGATGATGTTCACACTGATGTGAGTGAGAATGATAATGGCAATGACATCTTGCCTCTGTAGAGCCAGTTTGTACATAGACATCATTGCTAGCAATGCCAGCTGCCCATTTCTAGCTTGTTTTGTGGGGCCCAAACAAACCAATCACTTCAGTCACAAGTGGAAGTCCCTGTTGCTGCAGTGATTACTTTGTTACATACAACATAATATACAACATAATCCAAGGTCAATTTCATCTTGCACCACTTTTCATTATGGGCTTTGCCAAGATTGTGTGTGTTGGACAGGCATACTGGAGTGTTCATGTTCTTTTTTATCTTGCAATGCCATCTATTACCAGCTTCTCATCCAGGCATATTGGCCCCATTTCCTGCAGCTTTACAGCAGATTGAATCCAAAACCTGTGAAATCCAATGCCAGGATGATGATATTTTGCCCTGATTTGGAATCCAAGCCTGGCTGGGAAAACCAGAACCAGGGCTCAGATCCTGTAGAATCCCCCTCCTTCCTCATAACTTTGCTTTGGAATAAATTTTTTTTATCAAATTTACAAACGAATCAATTCTTCCTTTCTTTTCCTGCCCTTAACAATATACATACTCCACCTCCCTCAGTTCTTTGATCTAGTTCTTGATTAATGAAATCATTCATGGTTTCTAATATGGGGTTGTAAAGTTTATTAAATTGTCATCCTGTCTGCCACTGCAGTGCCACTCTGTTTCTTAGATGTGTCATGCAGGAAGTTGAACTGTCACTTGTTAGTGCTGCCCACTGCTGTCGCTTAGCTTAGACAGCTACAGTAGCTCAGTGCAACCTTTTCGCTTAAACTGGATGAAAACTATATTGTAGCTTTTAGGTGGCCAAAATTGACTTGAAATGACTGGAATTTAATGTAATTGATCTTAATAATATTGTAGTAACATAAATAGGCCTAAAATTATGTGATTTTAGCTGTTTTTATAATATAATACAAAAATACAGATCCAAAACCAAAACACATGAAGGTGGTTTTGGCAAAACAAAAACCAAATGACAAATTAGAAACAAACCCAAAACATGAGGGTTTCATATACTGTACTATTGGTCTTACAATACTAAATAACTTTATTTTGTAACAGAACTGCAGTAGGAATAAGGGATAAGTTGCTTTTACCAGGAACTTTTTCTTTTTAATCTTTTTAGTCTACCTAAGCTTATTACAATATCTTTGTTGTTCTTCACGTAGCTGCTTTTTACCAATATCATACAGCCCAATAAACTCCCTATAAGTTACCTCTTAATACTCAACATCAATAACTTATCTAATACATAAAGGCACAAACAACAGGAGTTGATGTTTATAATTAAGGTCAAATTTATTTTGACTAATTGAATTTCATTTTTGATTCAATGATTAAAGTTAGTATGGTGACGGACCAAGAACAGATGACAAAAACAATACAACAAAAAACACTCATACAAATTCAAACTTTGGTGTTCAACTCTCCAAAATCAAATAACATACTCGGACAAGTTTATATTAATTCCTGGTGGAGAAATTTGTTTTGCCATCATAAGACATATGGAGAGCACACCCACTAATAACTAAAGAATAATTCAAACCAAACAGCCGTTTACCACCACTGAACTCTTAAAGGAAACCACCAAACAAAAAAACGGGAAATACAGAAGAAAAGAGGGGGAGCTGCCAAACGACAGTTGCTTATCAATACACTATTAGCAGAGATGGTGGTGACAGCGGGTGATGGTGTAAACTGTCACAATGATGTGCATGCAGAATTTGCTGGGAGAAGTAGCCCTCCATCAATTGAAAATCCAGAGAATAACTAAAGTAAGAGTGACATTGATTAAATGTATAAAACAGTAGTTTGTGTTGGTGGCGGTTATTGGGTATGCTTAAACAGTTCCTAGATTTTTAAGACTAGGACTAGGGGCGCTATTTAGGCTGAGACTAGGGGTGCTATTTAGGCTTGTGACAATACACCGATAGGATAGCAGCCCCTTAAGCAGCCCATACACGGTGCGATATGCACCATGTATGACGACGGCCAATACGATGCCCATCATATCCGGCGGTCCCCACAAACAGAGAGATGTGGTGGCCAACCACCCGATATGCCGGCACCTCCCTCCCTCACCCCCATAGCACAACATGGGGTCATACATCGCATCCCCTGATCGAGTGAATTTTCCGTAAGCACGTACGGGACGATATCATGTTCATATATACGGTACGATATAGCAGCTATATGGTGCCAATCCGTCGGATTGGCTGCTATATCGCACCATGTATGACCAGCATTAGAAGGTACTGCCCACCTTCTTCGAAAAACCAAATACACACTTTTGGAGAATTAAACCCCAAAAAAGAGCCACAAATCAACCAGTAGGAATAGGATATAATATCTATTTATAGATTATATCTATATAATCTATTATTAATAAAAAAAATTGCCCTCCAGGGCTAAAAATCTTTTAAAAGTATTCAAACAATACAATATGTCATTACTCAGAATATATTTAAATCACATCCAAATAGATAGTTCTGTTAGCTAGCAGTACATTAAATAATTAGCATCAATAAATTGCCTAACAATACAAATTATGGCCAACAGCGGAGAATATAAAAAATTATTAACCACAATTATAATGAGTGATAGATGACATCACATGATACTCATAATCCTCAAGAGAGCAGAACATTTTATAATCCTATAATAGCAGAAAATTGTATAATTAGCAGCGATTATAATGGGTAACATATGGCATTATTGATAAAAATAAACAACTACATGGCACTGGTCACCCTAGGAAAAAAATTCACATCTAAACTTTCCACAATGTTAATGAATATCATTTTTCCAATTGGATATAAATGCTTGATCTTTGTTAATTAGTAGTAGTCACGATTTATTCTTTGACAATCCGCAATCTAAAATGTACATTAGTTGTCTCCTATTTGGAATGTATTCTTAATAGCCAAAATAAAAAAGTAAACAGTCCCCGTAATAGGCAGTGGTTATTAGTCGTTCATAAATGGATTGTTAGTAAATAGCACACAAAACAGTTCCGCATATTTAACAGCTGTTTATCCAATAGTTAGTAGTATTTGGTTACTACCAGCACATTAATTAGTAATCGGCACATTAGACAGTCCTGTATCATTAGTAGCTGTTTGTTTGCTAGTTGATAACTTTAAGTTAATGTCAAGTCCCTCCGGGAAGCCGCTAAATATGTACTATAGGCGGAGAAATGCGTTACAAGGATATCCCATTGTCTTGGAGAAAATCTGCTGCTATAGAAAGGGTACTATCGTGAACGTGTATTATCTCTGGAAAGAGTAAGCAATTGCTAAGGCTGCTACCCCCCTAACCCTGGCTGTCTATTGCAAGTTATAGCGGCAGGGAAGGGAGGAGAGGAGAAGCATACTTGCAGGTCCAGGATGGGTCTTCGTAATATAGGACATGGTCGGCATGTGGGACTGTTTTGCATTGCAATTGACAGTATTATAGTAGTTCCTAAAGAGACTTGACATTAACTTAAAGTTATCAACTAACAAACAAATGGCTACTAATGATACTAAATGATTTTTAGCCCTGGAGGGTATATTTTTTATTATTAATAAATAGATATTATATATTATTCCTACTGGTGGATTGGCACCTCTTTTTAGGGTTTATTTCTCCAAAAGTGTATTTTTAGTACCTAGATAAGTTATATATTAGGTGGAACAACAGGTAGCATGTTACATAGGTCTAACAGCAGTAGATGTAATGCAGTTTGTGGCAGCCTGGAGTTCATGGTATTGGAGGATGTTATACTGTGTTGGGTGTGATCTTAGCTCTGACACCGGTGGGTTGTAGCAGAGGTGGTCTAGTATATAACGATGGTGGTATAGTGTATGGTGGCAGAGCACTGTAGGGTTCCTTGGTGGTGAGAGTCTCCTAGTCCAACCTGTAATCATGGACACTAGAGAGTAAAGATTTGCGGAGATGCAGCGCATGCGCAGTGGCAAATATAACAGGTCAGACAACCCTTAGCTAAGAACACTCCTTCCAATGCAAACAAACACACCCCTCCAACCTAAGTGGATAGTATCTACATCAATCAACAGAGAATATTATAACTTAAAGCAGCAACCATAAAATGTCTTAAAGTGCGGGTAGATATAAGGGCAGAAAATTTCCTTCAACCAACGTTGAGACAAGGCTTGAGGCACACTAAATGGGGAGGAGTTGGTATTCAGTTGTGGTGAAGACATGAGTCCCAAGTTTTGTGGAATGAACCAAAAGAGCTCTTCAGGAAACTGGTTATTCTTTCCACTCCGTAGATTAACCATTCCTTCTGATTGAGGGAAGTCATGGAGGGGCACAGTGATTTCCAGTTAGCAGTGATGAGACAGGTAGCAGCCAACAGGTTGCGAGTGGCTGGCGAGCTTTTTTTGATGGTGCATAAAATCAGGGAATGGTAGGGGGGAGTACAAAGTGCTTGGGAAGAAAAGGTATATTAGAGTAAAGGACCAAAATTAACCTCCGACCAAAATGTTTCTGGAACAGGTCCACCAGATATGGAGGAATGACCCGGTGGCCGAGCAACCTTGCCAACACAATGAGGAAGCCAAGGGAAACATATTGTGGTGTCTAGTTGGGACCAGGTACCATCTATATAATAGAACAATAATGACAGAACTGCGCTAATAATAAAGTATCAACATAACATAGAAAAATATCAATCAGGATACATATGAAATAATATTTTTAATATTTAATGATGCATAAACATTGAAATACACTTGCAATAAAAACTTTGGCCCAAAAATAGGTTGTAACTGATTTCAGCAAATAATATATCTTTTAAATAGATGTATTCTTAAAAGCAAAAGATCTGCACAGCTATATATTATATTCAATCATAGACCATTGCCAAACAAATGTAGTTCAGTATTATCCAAATCCTGCAGTTGTATAAAATTAATTTTATGCACTGTTACCCATTTAGAGATATATGTCCCATTTACCAGTGGTAATCCGGCAGAAAGAATCAGATGTGTAATGAGTATTTGGTAATCTTCCAGTGCTAGAGTTCCAATCCAAAGTTAAATCATTTAGATGTAAACAGCTGTTGTTGAAAATGATAATAGTCTTTGCAATATTCAACATGCGGTTGCTGATCCTGGAGTAATTACCGTGAAGTAATGCTGGTCTGGCTGTTTTGTATCCCACAGGTGGAGATATAAAAGATATTGTGGAGTCTGGCCAGGAGCAGGGACCATCTATATAATCATTTATAAACATTTTCCTTAATAGAAGCGCAAATAGAGGACTTAGAAATGCCAGGCCATATATCAGACCAATCGTCTGCGTCCAGGAGTCCACCCAAGTCCGTCTCCCACTTTAACTCATGAGCATATATCTGAGAAGTGTCAGAGGACAGGACAGTGTAAAACAAGAGCAAGATGAGCCCCCGGGGTAGACGAGCAATGTGACAATTTTGTTTGAAGGAGGTGATTGGTATAGAGGAAAGTCTATATGGGAGTGTGAACAAAATGTCTAAAGGTGCATATCCACGAGATGATTAAAATGAGTGATTGAACGATAATGATATCGTTATCGTTCGATCATTCGATAATAGTTTTGAAAATCGTTTGCAGATTGTTTAAAAAATGTCTAAAATGACCAGTGATGCGCGCTCCCGCTGGTCATTTAGACAACTATCATTGGGCAAACATGCTGGTCCACCTGACGATAATGTCAGGTTCAGCATGTTTGCAGATTATTGTTCCTACACTGAACAACTGCTCGTTCAGTGTAGGCACATCACAGACTGACAAACGACTGCACAATTACAATGTCGTAATCATGCAGTCTTTTGACTGTCTTCTAGTGGATAGGCACCTTAAGCTGTAAGTATTAATGACAGAGTTTAGGATATGGAGGTGCTCCTGAAGCTGTACTGAAGTGGGGAATATCTAATACCTGACCTAAACCAGGAGGAGAAGGCAGATGGGGAGAGTCCAGTTGGACAATATATTTTAAAAAATGTAAAAGGGTGTGCAATACAAAGGTCTATTCTTAGCAAGAGAAGTAGACTGTTTTGTGAGGGCATAATGTACAGTTACCCTTGACTGTGTGGGAACACCACCGAAACAATAGAAGATTTATTTATGTCCACAATCATTGAAGGGTGGACACCTTATGTAATTAGGACACTTATCTTACATTTGCTGGTTATAAAATTAAATTCCATTGTCAAAGTAATGGAGATGCCGGTGCACAGACCATCCCCCTTTTCTCAAAGTTCTTTTCTTATCAGATAGGGACTTTTAGCAGGACTCCTGGGCTCATCATATATACTGTAGGCTAATTTTCTATAGGTAAATGTAGTTACATGTTCACATAGAGCGAAATAATGAAAATATTAAATGGTACAAATGTGACAGCTGAAATAAAGACCATGATACATTAAGGAGGAAGCTGAATGTCGGCAAGTATGGTCCCACGGTGTGTCCCCCTCCTTGGCATTGTCCGTCGCTGAGCTGCTGACAGCCTAACACTGCCAGCAATGGGCTCCTGACTAATCGTACACATGCATTGTGCTTCTACCCGGCGGGGATTCGGCAAAGCCTGGAAAACTTGCCAACAGTGAGGACCGTACTGCAAACGCCATCTATAGATGATGTAAGCTGTGCAGTCACAAACAGCAGTAAGTTGATTTTACTGCTGAAAACACAATTCTGAATGGAGGTCATAATCCCTTTAGCAAGTGCTAAAGAGGATATGATCCGTTCAGAAATGCGATAAATTCTGAGGATGACCCTAAAGCGACAGCAGGCAGAACATTGGAGTGATGCTTTTGCTCACAGGCAAATTTCTCATGGACAGCAATCCTGTCAATTATCGGACATACTGTAGCACATACACCGATACATGTTACAGGGCCTGATTTAGAGATGTACACTAATGCCATCGCAGCTGCTGAGCAAAAACATGTGGCAGATGTTGGGAGATGTATTGAGATGCCCACCGACAGCTTTGCAAATCCAAGCATCTGCGTACAAAGACTCAGCATCTGTTGCAGAGCCATCGATTATCTCGACTCTGAGTAACAAAAAAACTACTCAGAATAGTTGTGGGAACTGAGACGCCAGAGACAATTTTATTACGTACAGAATCGCAGACGCAGGCTGTGAAACAGTTATATATATAGATTCTATCTATCTATCTATCTATCTATCTATCTATCTATCTATCTATCTATCTATCTATATCATATCTATCTATATCATATCTATCTATCTATCTATCTATTTATCATATCTATCTATCTATCTATTATCTATCTATCTATCTCATATCTATCTATGGGGCCTATTCATCATTACTAAAAATTCCCTGGAAGTAATTAGGTTTAGAACTCGCGTGGAGTTCTACCTAATTACCAGAGGAATTCATCATTCCTCCTCCCTATAACTATCTATTCCGAAAAGCTGTCATTTGTGCGATGACAGCTTTTCAGGAAATAGATAGTTATCCCTGTCTACACTAACTTACCGCAGCTGGAAACAGTGCTGCGCATGCGCAGCACTGCCTACACATGCGGTAATGTTGTGTCCCCCCCTCCGCTCACGGTTAGGACTAGACTATACAGCGCAAATGGACCTGTGACGTCACACCCACGTGACCCAGCCTGAAAGGGGGAGGGGCGGGGATGCTAATGGGGGACCAAAAGTGTCCCCTCGCGGGCTCGCTACTCTTGCCATGCTTCGGGCATGGTGGCTCGCTGCGCTCGCCACAAATATTTATTCCCCCTCTATGTCCTAGTGGATGGTAACGCAGGAGCGGTCCAGCCTTCTGCAGCAGTCACGTGGTGGAGACGTCACAAAGGTCCTTTCTCCAACTAGGAAATAGCAGAAACCCTCAGCTCTCCAGCCCCCCCCTCCCCCCACCCGCTCACCTCCCCCCCGCCCCGCACTTACCTGTCCACGCAGCAGCCTCCGGCTCCGTCCTGCTGGTCTGTCACATGGTCTCCCAGCAGACCACAGTACAGGTTAGAAAATAAAAGTTTTTTTTTTTTTCTAATCTTTATTGTGTTCTGCTGGGAGAACACAGTGTCTGACCAGCCTCCGGAGCCAGAAGACGCACCAGACCGCCGGAGGAAGATGCTGGGGGACCTGTCCAGCTGGAAGCAGGTAAGTTTCACCTGCTATTCGCCACCTCACAGTGGCGGATAGTACCTCCATCAAATTCCAAAAATTAATAATTTTCGGAATTTGATGAATACCATAATTTCCATATCCCCATACTAATGTACTAATGTATGGGGAGTGTGGAAATTAATGCAGGGGGACTTAGCAAGGAGATATCAGTGATATCTCCTGTGCTAAGTGGCTTCATGAATACTAAAATAACATTATTTAAGCAAAATGTCCTTAAAAACGTTAATTTAGTGTTGATGAATAGGCCCCTATATATCTCATATCTATCTATCTCATATTTATCTATCTATCTATCTATCTCCTATCTGTCTATCTATCTATCTATCTATCTATCTATCTCATATATATCTATCTCACATCTATCTATCTATCTATCTATCTATCTATCTATCTATCTATCTATCTATCTATCTATTTCATATCTATCTATCTATCTATCTATCTCATATCTATCTATCTATCTATCTATCTATCTATCTATCTATCTATCTATCTCAAATCTATCTATCTCATATCGATCTATCTATCTATCGATCTATTTCATATCTATCTATCTATCTATCAATCTATCTATCTATGGGGCAGATTCAATTAGCCGAGAACAGCCGGGATCGGTGAAAAGTGCGATGTTTTTGCCATATTCGCATGTTTTGAGGCAAAGTTATTGCCTGCTTACTCAACGCGCGCACCCGCTTTTCGCCCTGTTCAATTGTAAAACAGGTGAAAACGCATATGGACAAATGCAGCAAATAGCGGAACCGGCGAAAAAGTCAGTTTGTTTGGGGGAAATCAGTCTGTACCCCCAATAAAGCCTAAAGCCTAACTCACCCAGGGAATCAGTATAGAAGTGCATTATTAGCCATAATAAAAGTAATTAGGGATCTTATTTTGAGTCAAAGGGCTGTTATATGCATATTTGCATAAGTGTGGATAAATTATATTAAGCAATGTCTTTTTTGAAAAATAACTACTGTAGTTAAATTGGGGGTACATGTAAATGGCTGCTAGTATATTTTGGGGTTTGAAAAGTGTAGAATAAAAAAAATTATAACAATACCCCTGCTGTATCCTCCTGCAATCCTAAAAACACCTGTCCCATCCATACAGCACCCCAAATACCTATCCCAGTATTTCAACCCAATTTTTGCATTTTCACCCCAAAAATCATGTATTTTTTGAGGTGTATTAAGATATATATTTTTTTACCTAATTAGTCATTAGGGGGTGTCCAAAGGGTTCTGAACTATGGGCCTGATTCAGACCCTCTCGCGAGTGCTGAGCGCTCGCAAGCGAGTCGATGGTGCCCTAGTGCGCATGCGCACGACGGAGGGAGCTCCGTTGTACGCATGTGCGAAACCCGGGGAGCGACGGGGAAGCCGTCGCTCCTGGTCTCGCACCAAAGGGGGCGTGCTGTCGATGTTGATTGACAGCACGCCCCCTTTGGAGGGCGTGCTGGGAGCGTGGCTGCCAGATGGAGGCGTTCCCATGGGAACGCCTACCGTCTGGGTTCGGCCACACTGACATCACTAATTATGTCAGTGGGAGTGATTTTGGCTCTGACAGAGCCAAAATCACTCCAGGGCTTGCGGTCACCGAGACCCTACCGCAGGGTCTCGTCGCAAGCCCGATGGTCGCGATGGTCTTGACCATCGCGACCATCATCATGGACGCTCGCATAAGCTGTGGGTGGTAACCCACAGCTATGCGAGCATCCAAGAGGCCGCTCCAAGTTTAGGTAGGAGGGCCCTGATTCAGAGTGAGCACTCTAGACAGAGCGTCCGGCTCTGAATCAGGCCCTAAGTCCCCCATTTTTACCCCAAAATATGGATTTTGCACTTCTTTTCTCCTGCCTTTGGGTGGAGAAACTTTTTTGCCTGTTTTTGCCTATGGAGTTTTCACCAAGACAAAACGTTCTGGAATTGAATAGGGCGATACTTCGGAAACAGGCAAAAACCACACATCGGCGAAAACTTTTCTCCTCTAATTAAATACGGGCTGAAGTATGAGTTTATTTCCACACATTTACTAGTGTTATTTCGCAATGATCAAGTGTATATGCACTTAGGATATTAAAAGTTACAGAAGAGTTAAGTGGCCATACTGTAATAAGGCATGTGTCTGTAGGCTGGATGATTTAATAATACAAGTTACAGAAGAGTTACAGTAAGTAGCCATACTGTATTAAGGCATGTGTCTGTAGGCTGGGTGATTTAATAATACAAGTTACAGAAGAGCTACAGTAAGTGGCCATACTGTAATAAGGCGTGTGTCTGTAGGCTTTGTGATTTAATAATACAAGTTACAGAAGAGTTACAGTAAGTGGCCATACTGTATTAAGGCATGTCTCTGTAGGCTGGATGATTTAATATTATAAGTTACAGAAGAGTTACAGTAAGTGGCCATACTGTATTAAGTCATGTGTCTATAGGCTGGGTGATTTAATAACACAAGTTACAGAAGAGTTACAGTAAGTGGCCATACTGTATTAAGGCATGTGTCTGTAGGCAGGATGATTTAATAATACAAGTTACAGAAGAGATACAGTAAGTGGCCATACTGTTTTAAGGCATGTGTCTGTAGGCTGGGTGATTTAATAATATAAATTACAGAAGATTTACAGTAAGTGGCCATACAGTATTAAGGCGTGTGTCTGTAGGCTTGGTGATTTAATAAAACAAGTTACAGAAGAGTTACAATAAGTGGCCATACTGTATTAAGTCATGTTTCTGTAGGCTGGATGATTTAATAATACAAGTTAGAGAAGAGTTACAGTAAGTGGCCATACTGTATTAAGGCATGTGTCTGTAGGCTCGGTGATTTAGTAATACAAGTTACAGAAGAGTTACAGTAAGTGGCAATACTGTATTAAGGCATGTGTCTGTAGACTGGATGATTTAATAATATAAGTTAGAGAAGAGTTACAGTAAGTGGCCATACTGTATTAAGGCATGTGTCTGTAGGCTGTATGATTTAATAATAAGTTACAGAAGAGTTACAGTAAGTGGCCATACTGTATAAGGTCATGTGTCTACAGGCTGGGTTATTTAATAATACAAGTTACAGAGGAGTTACAGTAAGTGGCCATACTGTATTAAGGCGTGTGTCTGTAGGCTGGGTGATTTAATAATACAAGTTACAGAAGAGTTACAGTAAGTGGCCATACTGTATGAAGGCATGTGTCTGTAGGCTGGGTGATTTAATAATACAAGTTACAGAAGAGTTACAGTAAGTGGCAATACTGTTTTAAGGCATGTGTCTGTAGACTGGATGATTTAATAATATAAAGTACAGAAGATTTACAGTAAGTGGCCATACTGTATTAAGGCATGTGTCTGTAGGCTGGGTGATTTAATAAAACAAGTTACAGAAGAGATACAATAAGTGGCCATATTGTATTGAGGCATGTGTCTGTAGGCTGGATGATTTAATAATACAAGTTACAGAAGAGTTACAGTAAGTGGCCATACAGTATTAAGGCATGTGTCTGTAGGGTGGGTGATTTAATAATACAAATTACAGCAGAGTTACAGTAAGTGGAAATACTGTATTAAGCCATGTGTCTATAGGCTGGGTGATTTAATAATCTAAGTTACAGAAGAGTTACAGTAAGTGGCCATACTGTATTAAGGCATGTGTCAGTAGGCTAAGTGATTTAATAATACAACTTTCAGAAGAGTTACAGTAAGAGGCCATACTGTATTAATGCATGTGTCTGTAGGCTGGGTGATTTAGTAATACAAGTTACAGAAGAGTTACAGTAAGTGGCCATACTGTATTAAGGCATGTGTCTGTAGGGTGGGTGATTTAATAATACAAGTTACTGAAGAGTTACAGTAAGTGGCCATACTGTATTAAGGCATGTGTCTGTAGGCTGTATGATTTAATAATAAGTTACAGAAGAGTTACAGTAAGTGGCCATACTGTATAAGGTCGTGTGTCTACAGGCTGGGTGATTTAATAATACAAGTTACAGAGGAGTTACAGTAAGTGGCCATACTGTATTAAGGCATGTGTGTGTAGCCTGGATGATTTAATAATATAAGTTACAGAAGAGTTACAGTAAGTGGCCATACTGTATTAAGGCTTGTGTCTGTAGACTGGATGATTTAATAATATAAAGTACAGAAGATTTACAGTAAGTGGCCATACTGTATTAAGGCATGTGTCTGTAGGCTGGGTGATTTAATAAAACAAGTTACAGAAGAGATACAATAAGTGGCCATATTGTATTGAGGCATGTGTCTGTAGGCTGGATGATTTAATTATACAAGTTACAGAAGAGTTACAGTAAGTGGCCATACTGTATTATGGCTTGTGTCTGTAGGGTGGGTGATTTAATAATACAAATTACAGCAGAGTTACAGTAAGTGCCCATACTGTATTAAGCCATGTGTCTATAGGCTGGGTGATTTAATAATATAAGTTACAGAAGAGTTACAGTAAGTGGCCATACTGTATTAAGGCATGTGTCTGTAGGCTAAGTGATTTAATAATACAACTTTCAGAATAGTTACAGTAAGTGGCCATACTGTATTAATGCATGTGTCTGTAGGCTGGGTGATTTAGTAATACAAGTTACAGAAGAGTTACAGTAAGTGGCCATACTGTATTAAGGCATGTGTCTGTAGGGTGGGTGATTTAATAATACAAGTTACAGAAGAGTTACAGTAAGTGGCCATACTGTATTAAGTCGCGTGTCTATAGGCTGGGTGATTTAATAATACAATTTACAGAAGAGTTACAGTAAGTGGCAATACTGTTTTAAGGCATGTGTCTGTACACTGGATGATTTAATAACATAAATTACAGAAGATTTACAGTAAGTGGCCATACTGTATTAAGGCATGTGTCTGTAGGCTGGGTGATTTAATAATACAAGTTACAGAAGAGTTACAGTAAGTGGCCATACTGTATGAAGGCATGTGTCTGTAGGCTGGATGATTTAATAATACAAGTTACAGAAGAGTTACAGTAAGTGGCCATACTGCATAAAACCATGTGTCTGTAGGCTGTGTGATTTAATAATACAAGTTACAGAATAGTAACAGCAATTGGCCATACTGTATTAAGGCATGTGTCTGTAGGCTGGATGATTTTTAATATAAGTTACAGAAGAGTTACAGTAAGTGGCCATACTGTATTATGGCGTGTGTCTGTAGGCTGGGTGATTTAATAATACAAATTACAGAAGAGTTACAGTAAGTGGCCATACTGTATTAATGCATGTGTCTGTAGGCTGGATGATTTAATAATACAAGTTACAGAAGAGTTACAGTAAGTGGCCATACTGTATTAAGGCATGTGTCTGTAGGCTGGGTGATTTAATAATACAAATTACAGAAAAGTTACAGTAAGTGGCCATACTGTATTAAGCCATGTGTCTATAGGCTGGGTGATTCAATAATACAAGTTACAGTAGAGTTAGAGTAAGTGGCCATACTGTATTAAGGCATGTGTCTGTAGGCTGGGTGATTTAATAATACAAGTTACAGAAGAGTTACAGTAAGTGGCCATACTGTATTAAGCCATGTGTCTATAGGCTGGGTGATTCAATAATACAAGTTACAGTAGAGTTAGAGTAAGTGGCCATACTGTATTAAGGCATGTGTCTGTAGGCTGGATGATTTAATAATACAAGTTACAGAAGAGTTACAGTAAGTGGCCATACTGCATAAAGGCATGTGTCTGTAGGCTGGATGATTTAATAATACAAGTTACAGAAGAGTTACAGTAAGTGGCCATACAGTATTGAGGCATTTGTCTGTAGGCTGAATGATTTAATAGTACAAGTTACAGAAGAGTTACAGTAAGTGGCCATACTGTAATAAGGCATGTGTCTGTAGGCTGGGTGATTTAATAATACAAGTTACAGAAGAGTTACAGTAAGTGGCCATACTGTAATAAGGCATGTGTCTGTAGGCTGGGTGATTTCATAATATGTTACAGAAGAGTTACAGTAAGTGGCCATACCGTATTGAGGCATGTCTCTGTAGGCTGGATGATTTAGTAATATAAATTATAGATGAGTTACAGTAAGTGGCCATACTGTATTAAGGCGTGTGTCTGTAGGCTGGATGATTTAATCATACAAGTTACAGAAGAGTTACAGTAAGTGGCCATACTGTATTAAGGCATCTGTCTGTAGGCTGGGTGATTTAATAATACAACTTACAGAAGAGTTACAGTAAGTGGCCATACTGTATTAATGCATGTGTCTGTAGGCTGGGTGATTTAATAATACAAGTTACAGAAGAGCTACAGTAAGTGGCCATACAGTATTAAGGCATGTGTCTGTAGACTGGGTGATTTAATAATACAAGTTACAGAAGAGTTACAGTAAGTGGCCATACTGTATGAAGGCATGTGTCTGTAGGCTGGATGATTTAATAATACAAGTTATAGAAGAGTTACAGTAAGTGGCCATACAGTATTAATGCATGTGTCTGTAGGCTGGGTGATTTAATAATACAAGTTATAGAAATCTCAGGTTTCCTCTGATATTCAGGGTTGCTGCATTTCTTGTATTACTCCATTTATGTTACATTTACAAAACACAGAAGCATTCCTATTTGAATAAACCAATTATATGTAATGCCACCAATACTCACTGTATATGCATATATGAGTCACAGTTGATACATATTGTGTATTATCATAAATCATCTTACATTAGGTAAAATCAACCTATATTGATGAATTAAATAGGTCTAGTTTGATACAAAAGACCATTAAATGAGATTTGAGAGATTAGCATTACATACCCACTGGAATACATTATATTGGTAGGTGAAAATTAGAAAAATATTTAGATTACAATATTATTATTATTATTATTATTATTATTATTATTATTATTATTATTATTATTATTATTATTATTATTATTATCCCTTACACATAGAACAAGTGTAGGTATCTTCTTGTACTTTATTGGACGCTTAACATAGACCAAATAAAATTTTCTACATCTCATACACTGGAAAATACTGTAGTATAATATTATATATTGTTTTAAGATTCACTGACCACTAAAATATTACACCTATTGGACTATTTGGAAGCTTTTATTTGAAAAGACAAAAAAGTCTTATTTAAAACCACTTAGGCAAACTTCTTGATCTTCAATTTAAGCACATTGATGCATTCCTCCAGGGTACTAAAAATCAATTTAATGTTTTAACCTGATTATAATTAAATTCACGCTAGATGACTTTTCCCATGACCTTTGTAAATGTAACAGACTTCTCTTCCTCTGCACTGATAGAATTACTTATATTACACCATGCTGGGCTTTTCTTTACATTGACCTTAAAGATTTAAATCAGCGCAGAACTTGTGCTACTGCTTTCAATCTGTACTTACAGGATAATCAGTGACCTTATTACACATCAGAAACATGATAGTTGCTAGTAATCACCACATATATACAACTACAGAATATACGCCAATTTAGTTTTGTAAGTTACAAATTTCATACTGCCCATGTGCACCAAAAGTAAGCGTAAAAGTATTATTATTATTATTATTATTATTATTATTGCTTTACTTCTGGCTTTGGACCTGGCCAATGGGATTACCCTAAGAAAAAAATCGTGAAGATATATCCCATGGACTAACATAGATGGATTTAGCTAACAGTTCCGAGCTGAAAAAGAAACCCTTAGCTTTCCCTATTAACAGCTATGAGGACTATTTTTTAAGGTATTAAGAGGGGGACTGCGGTAGATATCTTTTTGCACCTATAGTAAAAAAAATATAAATTATCTGAAAAGAGCATGTTTTAGTTACCCTATTGGGTAATTGTAATCAGTGGCGTGACTAGGGTATTTGGAGCCCAGGGCAAATTTGAAAATGGAGCCCCTCCCCCCCATGCGGTGACAAATGGGCGTGGCCACTGAAAAATGGGGTGTGTCAACATGACACACACCCCTTTCTTGTCACTGGGAAAATTTCTTTCCATTTGTACCTTAATGCATTTGCCCCTTATACAGTCCCCCCCTATGCATTGCCCCTAGTAGTGGTCCCCCTTATGCAGGCCCTGATTAGTTCCCCTTATACAGGCCCCCAGTAGTGGTCCCCCAGATGCAGTGCCCCTTACACAGTGCCCCCTGTAATGGTCCCCCTTATGCTGCCCCCCATTAGTTCCCCATATACAGTGCCCCCAGTAGTTGTCCCCTTTATGCAGTGCCCCCTGTAGTGGTTCTCCCTTTTCAGTGCCCCCTGTAGTGGACCCCCTGTGCAGTGCCCCCAGTAGTGAGCCCCTTATATAGTGCCCCCTGTAGTAGTCCCTCCTATACAGTGCCCTTTATATAGTTCCCCCAGTAGGAGTCCCCCTTGATGCAGTGCCCCTTGTAGTAGTCCCCAGTAGTGGTCCCCCACAATGCAGTGCCCACAGTAGTATTCCCCCCCAGTGGTAGTCCCCAGTAGTGGCCCCACACGATGCAGTGCCCTCAGTAGTATCCCCCCCAGAATTATCCCCCCCAGTAGTGGTCCCCTCCTGAGGCAGTGCCCCAGTAGTATCCCCCCACAGTAGTTGTCCCCAGTAGTGGTGTGTCCCCCCCCGAAGCAGTGCCCAAAGTAGTATCCCCCACCCAGTAGTAGTCCCCAGTACTGGTCCCCCCCATCTGAAGCAGTGCCCACAGTAGTATCCCCCCCAGTAGTGCCCCCAGTAGTAGTCCCCTTCTTTGTAATAGAGCGCGCCCCCCCGAAATACACACTAAAATGAAACAAAAGAAAAATACTTACCTGTATCCGCGCTCCTGCTCCCGCAGCCGTCCGCACGTCCATCCTCCCGCCCCCGCCCCCGAGCCAAGGCATCTCAGTTACGTACCAAGCCATAGGCCAGAGGAGGAGAAGGAAGAGAGAGAAAAAAGATCTGGACACACACAAGATTCACATTCTCACCAGAGGGAGACGGAAAAACCGGTGACCAGAGTAAAGCCCATCTGTAGCACAGGTGCGACAGGGCGGGAGTCCTGTGGAACCCTATGGACTTCGTAGAAATAGAGATAACAAAGGTAAGTTCTTACCATATCTCCTATTTTCTACATCAGGGTCCATAGGGTATCCACAGGATACCTTGGGGATGTCCCAAAGCAGTATCCTTTGAGGGTGGGGACGCTCCTGTGCTGAAAGGAGAATCTGCCACCCGAAGGAAGCATCCTGAGAGGCAAAGGTGTCAAACGCATAATACCTCACAAAGGTATGGACCGAGGATCATGTGGCAGCCTTGCAGATCTGGACTGCAGAGGCACCACATCGAGCAGCCCACGAAGGACCCACAGACCTAGTGGAATGAGCCCTCCCCGAGGAAGGAACCAGAAGGCCTTCATGAAGATAAGCTTCTGAAATGGCCATATGAATCCAGCCTGCCAACGTCTGCTTTGAAGCAGGCCAACCCTTTTTACGGAAGCCATAGAGGACAAACAAGGCGTCCGACTTCCTAAACGAAGAAGTGCGGTCAACATAAATCCTTAAGGCCCGTACAACATCCAAAGCGGCCTCACCCACTGAAAGATCAGGTGAGTTAAAAGCCGGCACAACAATTTCCTCGTTGATGTGAAAACTGGAAACAACTTTAGGACAGAATTCAGGACGAGTGTGGAGCACCGCCCTGTTCCTATGAAAAATCAGAAAAGGGGGTCTACAGGAGAGAGAACCTAAGTATGAAACATGTCTGGCCGAAGCAATGGCCAGAAGGAAAATAGTTTTAGCTGTCAGCCATTTGAGTTCCACTGAGCCCAGTGGTTCAAATGGCGGTCCCTGGAGAGCCCTCAGGACCACAGCTAAATCCCAAGGCATCACCGGTGGAACAAAAGGTGGCTGAATTCTGAGAACACCTTGCATAAAGGTGCGCACATCAGGGATTGCAGCAATCCTATGATGGAACCAGACGGACAGGGCAGACACCTGCACCTTCAAAGACGGAAGGCGAAGCCCATGGTCCAGTCCCGCCTGTAGGAAAGCTAATACTCTAGACAGACGGAACTCCCGAGGAGCATAACCTCTCGGCCGTCACAGCTGGAAGAACGTATGCCACACACGATGGTATATCCTTGCAGAGGATGGTTTCTGAGCCCTTAGCATTGTTTGCACTACAGAGCTGGAAAACCCCCTGGACCTTAACATGGCCGTCTCAACAGCCATGCCGTCAAAGACAGCTGAGTCAGGTCCAGGTGACGACAAGGACCCTGTGACAGGAGTTCCGGACGTAACGGCAACTGCAGAGGAATGTCCACGGACAGTCCCTGGAGGTCTGAGAACCAGTGCCTCAGGGGCCACGCGGGAGCTATCAACAGGAGCATCCCTCCTTCCTGTTTCAATTTCCAGATTACCCGTGGCAGAAGGGAAAACGGAGGAAACAGATAAGCAAACCGGAACATCCACCGGACGGACAGAGCATCCACCAGAGACGTCTTTTCGTCTCTTGTGTGAGACCCGTACACCGGCAACTTGTTGTTGTGCCGTGACGCCATGAGGTCGATCTCTGGAAGACCCCACCTGTCCACCAGAAGTTGAAAGATGGTGCAGAGACCATTCCCCCGGATGAATGTTCTGGCGACTGAGAAAGTCCACCTCCCAGTTTTGGACTCCCGGGATGAAGACTGCTGATATGGCCGGGAGATTGCGCTCCGCCCAAACCAGGATTCGGGACGCCTCTACGAGAGCCACCCGACTTCGGGTTCCTCCTTGCCGATTTATGTAGGCCACGGTGGTAGCGTTGTCCGACTGGACCTGCACTGGGTGACCTTGGAGAACCCGATGTGCCTGCTGGAGAGCATTGAATACCGCGCGGAGCTCCAAGATGTTTATTGGAAGCTCTGTTTCCGCCCGAGTCCACCTGCCCTGGAACAAGTGTGGACCCGTGACTGCTCCCCAGCCTCGCAGACTGGCGTCCGTTGTCAACATGACCCAATTCGCCACCCAGAATGGACGACCCCTGTTGAGACTGTTGAGATGGGTTGTCTGCAACCACCAGGCTAGGGACAGGCGAACCTCCAGAGTGAGCACCATCGTCTGGGATTTTAGATTCTGAGGCAGTCCATTCCATTTGGACAGGATCAATTGCTGCAGAGGTCTGGAGTGAAACTGGGAATATTCCACCATGTCGAATACTGACACCATGGAGCCCAGTAACCTCATCGCCGAGTGCAGAGACACACGGCGATTCTGCAGACAACTGCGCACCCTCAACTGCAAGGCAGAGATCTTTTCCCCCGTCACAAAGATCCTTTGCTGTCCGGAGTCCAATAAGGCTCCGAGATGCAGAATCCTCTGAGACGGGATCAGGGTGGACTTCTGCCAGTTTATCAACCAGCCGTGCCATTGCAGTACTGCAATGGTCAGGTCCAAGTGGCGTAGAAGGAGCTCTGGAGATCCTGCCACCAACAGAAGGTCGTCCAAGTACGGTAACATGCGGACTCACTGCAGCCGCAGGGAAGCAGCCATGACCGCCATCACCTTGGTGAATACACGTGGTGCTGTCGCCTGCCCAAAAGGTAACGCCCAGAACTGAAAGTGGTCATTGCGGATTGCAAAACCTGAGGAACTGTTGATGGCGTAAAAGAATAGGGACATGCAGGTAAGCGTCCTGTATGTCCAACAACACCATGTAATCCCCAGGTTCCAGCGCCAGAATGATGGACCGTAGGGTCTCCATCCGAAACCTCGGCACCCGCAAAGACTTGTTGAGTGCTTTGAGGTTGAGGATTGGACGATACGACCCATTGGGTTTCTGCATCAAAAACAGATTGGAATAGAAACCCTGGCCCCTCTGGGAGAATGGAACAGGCACTATAACTCCAGCCTGGAGCATAGTGTGCAAAACCTTCTGCAGTTCCATGGCTTTGTTCCGGTCTGATGGAAGACCCATGGTGAAGAATCGAGACAGGGCCTGTGCCAAAAGGAGAGGGAGTACCCGTGAGAAACCACCTCGAGAACCCAAGTGTCTGTAGTGGTAACCGAGACCCGGACCGTCAGGCTGCAGGCTTGTCATCGGGCTTAGAGGCTGGACGTCTGATACTCCAGGCCTGTTTCCGGGGCTTGGCCGATTTCTTGGGGCCAGCCTGTCTGGGAAAAGACTGCATCTTAGGCCTACCCTGGGCCCTGTAAGGCCCAAAGGACGACGTACCTGAACCGGAAGGAACCGCAGCAGACGGAAGACATGCCGATTTGGCTGCCGCCAGCATGGCTACGATTTTGTCCAGTCCGGACCAAAGAGGACTTCTCCATTGAAAGGCAAAGCTTCCAAGCCCTTCTTGGAATCAGCGTCCGCCTTCCAAGATCGCAACCATAAGGTGCGACGAGCAGCGACAGCCGCCGAAGAAATCCGAGACGCCGGGGTACTGATATCCAAGGCCGCCTCATTGATATAAGTGGCCGAGTCCCTTAGATTGCCTATCAACTCGGTCTGTTCAGCCGAACAGTCGGAATAGAAAGATGCCTCCAAATTATCAGCCCAGCGCTCCATAGCTCTGGCTACCCAACAAATGGCCATAGCCGGCCTAGCTGCCCCCCCCCCCCTGCAAGGGAATAAACGGACTTTAGGCAAATCTCTACTTTACGGTCCGTAGCATCCTTCAAGGAAGACATGGAGGGCATGGGCAATGTGGCACTGCGGACTAGGCGTGTCACATGGGAATCCACCTGTGGAGGGGATTCCCACTTAGAAAAATTATTATCCGCAAACAAATAAGCCACCGCCAAGTGCCTCGGAGGCTGATACCGTTTGCCCGAATGTTTCCACGCCTCCTCTAAATGGTCCACTAACTGACCCGAAAGAGGAAACACTGTTGCGTCACCCTTCATATCCTTAAAAAAAGGCATATTTAGATTTTGACACCGGAGGATTTTCATCCTCAATCACTAAAGCTGTGCGGAATGCCCGAATAAGTCCAGGAATATAAACCTTGGACCTAGCGTCCGACTCTTTAGTACGGAGAGGTTCCTGGTCCGAAAGATCCAGAATCTCCCCATCATCAGACGTCACGTCGTCATCCTCATACGGAGCGGACAGAGATGCCACCGACCGCTTATGCGGCCTCAACACAGACTCCCCTTGTAACACGTCCGACAAGTGCTGTACAGAACTTGTCCGAGAATTAACCCACGCAGGCTCCTGAGAGACTTGGTGAGGGGAAATAGGGAGACTGTGTGGTACCATCAATTGTCTCGGGAAACCCTGCATGGGTGACGACACCACCGACTGCTGGGACAAACCCATCTGTGAGAACGCAGGCTGGGAGCTAACTGGCCCACGAGGGTTGTAAGCGCTTTGGCGAAACAAGCCCAGGGCGGCTCCTGTACCGGGGCCGTGACAGTAATTGGCCGCACCAATAAATAACACTGCCGACATAGCCCCTCCGTGCTACCTTCCCCCTCCGCTATAGGTACCTTGCACGTAGTACACAAAAGCTGGAGAGGAAAGTCACTCTCAGACATGATGGTAAGTATGTGACCCCTCTCACTGATACTTGTAGTATAGCGTGAGACCACCCTGCAATCACCGCACCACAAGGGCTTTAGCAGAAAAATATCAGGGACAGTGAAAAGGCTGACAGTAGAAAATGAAAGTACAGGCAGCTGCGCTAGCAGAAGTCACATACAATGCAAAGAAAATCAATTCCTGCACTAACAGCGCTGATAATTAACTACGCAGACACAGAGCCTGGTAGGACACAGCACTGCATACACAGACATGAACCAAATGGAGGAGAGGTATGCCGGGGGACCCAGACCGCGATGCCACTGCTTCCAAGCTTCCAGCAGCGTTCACCATGCACTTTTAAAGATGGCCACCGAGGAGCATAGAGGAGGCTGGCCTGGGGGAGGAGCGCTGCCACAGGGCCAGTCAGCACAGTGCAGAGAGGGCTGTGTGCAGCGGGGGAGGCGTCGGATGTGCAACAGGGAAGGCGCGCTCTCCTGGCATGCAATTAACCTCTGGGACGCAGCAGCACTACCGCTCAACTGCGGTCCGCTGTCCCAGGGGGGTAGTGAAAGTGCAGGTTAGGTACCTGGCTCCACGCTGCAGCCAGTCCCCAGGGAGCCCCTTGCCTGGGGACTCTGGACCATGTTTCAGCAGGGTCCCACAGCGGGACCCCGCTGCTTACCTGCTGCCCCCTTGGATCCGGCCATGGTCCCAAACATCTGGGGTCACAGCTAGCTGTGACCCTAGATGCTTACCAGCATCCCCGGATCGGTACCGGCATTCTGGTACCGGCGGGGGTGTAGGGAAGACAGCATGGACGTCAGCACTGATTGTCCATGCTGTACTTCCAGATGTGCAGCCACAGCTGCATTGAAGAAACTTCAGGGGCTATTCTTAGCCCCCCTCTAACAGGTGCATCCGACTCCGGCCGGGCACCAAACGAAACTGAGATGCGTGGCTCGGGGGCGGGGTATAGGAGGGGGACCCTAGTGCATCCTGGGAGGCTGAAAACTTAACCCTATGGTGCCCGATGCCTGATGTCATCACCTATACCCCAAGGTATCCTGTGGATACCCTATGGACCCTGATGTAGAAATTTAGAACGACTTGTGTTTACCATTAGTGCTGGTTTCATGTTTCTAAAAAAGTCTACAGTTAAGGAAATGTATTATCCTGAATAGCATGTTGTGTGTATATTAAAATGATTTATGTACAGTAAACTACTTGCTCATATACAAGGATCCGGACTGGGTATATAAATATAATTGAACTAATATTCTTTTTTTAGACTGAAAGCACAATGCCTAAAGGGACCCTAACTTCTTAGTGCATGGAAATGTATATGCTGGGCTTAGTCTTATAATAATCTTCTGCTGTGAGTTTGTCTGGAGGGTCTGGCACCTCCTTACCTGCTGTCATATTTTCTGACCTTTCCAGTCCTGGCCACACTCCCAGTGATGTCATAGCCAAAAACCAATGATGCTCCAATTTCCCATACCAGTAAGTCATGCTCTGAAGCTGCTGTATTTTGAGAGGGCTAAACTCATTTAAAGGAAAGTTCAGGCACAGGATTATGGGAAAGAGAAATCAAATAATGGAACTGTGCAAAATGCAATCAGACCTGCAGTACATATATAAGCCGCCATTTAAATGAGATAATGTCATAAAACAAGAATCATTTTATAAAGCCAACTCTTTCCCTGGTCATAAGACCAGAAGTGATGTCACAATACTAAAAAGCAATAAAACTGTAATATAAAGCATGAATGCATGTGGAGTTCACCATAAACACATGTATAAAATAAGACCCTGATCTAAAGGAAACCACAAGGAAGTCATGTGTGCAACTCAATTAGGAGCCCGCTGGTAACAAAGCAACTACAGTATGCAACAAGGCCACTAACTGCCACTGGCTGGAGTTGTTCTGTTAGAATCGCCGCATGTAGCGCAGCAACTTAATACAAAGCAAGTAAAGTATCCAAATGGAATAAACCTAGTCAAAGTGTATAGTTTTTAGCAGTGGCGACTCCAGAGGTGGGGCTGCGCAGTCCAAAATTCAAAATAGGGGAGCCACACCAACTGCCACCCCAAATGCTGCCAAACATCACTGCCAGTTGGTGTGGTTCCCGTATTTTGAATATTGGACTGCGCTGCAGCTCCACCTCTATACCCGCCACTCCACCCAGACAATGAGCTTACAGCCCTACAGCACTTGGGCCATGCTGCTTTGTCACCCAATCACCTCAGTTAAGTGGAAACATTTCACCACTTTCACCCCCTTTAAGGGGTCGAATTTTTAAAAATCCCTGCTTAGTGGGTGCCTACATCATGGAGGGAATATACTCCCCAAATTTCATGTTTCTAGGCCAAGGGGTTTGGGCAGGGCGTTGATGAGACAGTCAGGACACTGCACAGGGGGAGGAAACATTTTAGCCCTTTTCACCCCCTTAGGATTCAAATTTAGAAAAATCCCTGTTTAGCGAGTACCTACGTAATGGAAGGCCTATACAGTGCTCCCTGAATTACATGTTTCTAGGTATAGGGGTTTGGGCTGTTCGAGGTTCAGGGGTTTGGGCTTGGCGTTGATGAGTCAGTCAGTCAGTCAGACATTTGTTTAGATATATATACATATATATATAAACATATATAGTATATTGTAATAACACAGGGGTAATTAGCTTGGTAGAGCGTCAGTGGTGCAGTGTTAGTTGCTTGAATCGGGGTCCACACATAGCATTTCAAGTTACTGTCAGCATAAATCTGGAAATAATAGCCTGCAGCTTAGCTGCTTTTACATCACACATTCTGAGAGGTTTGTGGTCCTGCCACATACACCATACCATCTATCAACCCCAGTGTCCTTCTTTCGTCACTCTTACAATATGTCACAGTCCCAGGCACACTCTGCTATACTCTACTCATAGGCTATGTGCCTAGTACACTGCTCTGCATAACAGGTAATGACCCCAGCCATGGGCTCAGTCTAGCAAAGTCCAGATACACTTAGGGTCTCATTCAGACCCACTCGCAAGTGCTGTGCTCACTAGCAGGTCAATTTTGAGACCCTGCGCACGCGCAGAGGCCGCAATGTGTGTGTGCAAGCCCCGGAGCGAGGGAGAAATTCTTTTGCTCTGGGGCTCACTACAAAAGGAGCGGCTGTTGATGATGATAGACAGCTCGCTCCGTTTTGTAGGCGGGGTGGGAGGGTGGCTGGCCAAACTGAGGCGTTCCCGAAGGAACGCCGGCCGTTTAGGGGCGGCTCCACTGACATCACTCATGATATCAGTGGTGAGCTTCCGGCTCTGTTAGAGCTGAAAGCTCACTGGGGCTTGCGGCAGACGAGACCCTACCACAAGGGTCTCGTCGCAAGCCCCGATGGTCGCGACCATCAACATGACTGCTCGCTAAAGCTGTGGGTGGTCACCCGCAGCTTAGTGAGCGGCCTGGAGGCCGGCTCATTACAGAGAAGCGGACGCCCTCATTTAGAGCTCTGAATGAGGTCCTTAGTTTGGTAGTGGCCAATACTAAGATCAACTGGTTGCAGTGACACAGAATAAGAGATATCAGAGTGAATACAGGTACACCCTTATTCACCTGTATGAGAATGTACAGTGCAGGGGCATGAGCATTGAGAAGCTGACAGCTTCCAAAAAATTAACTTCATGGAACATTGCCATGGAGATGCAGTTAAAGGGGGAAAAGCTATGGAAAGTTACTAGCAATTTTGGTGATAATCCAAGTTCATCAGAAGCAGATAGAACAACAGTAGGTGGACAATAGGTCTAGCTGTGGAATCACACATATAGTCCATCATCAATGGTAAATCGATCGCACATGATATGTGGGTAACTTTAAAGATGGCTTATGAAGATAAAGGACTAATACACCTGAGACACACATTATACGCAAAAATGCTTTGTGTCTGCAAGAACATGAATGAATATATAGACAGAATGTTATCCATCTCATAGCAAATGACATACTAGATGACGAAGAGGTTGCTATGACAATGATGCAAAACTTTACACAAGAATATGACTGCTTGATAGTAGTATAAGTGTCTAATACTTTGAAGCTAAACATAGAGACTGTACTTGCTAAATTATTGCAATTTCAAGCGTGCATACCTACAGCAAGAAATGCTGAACATTCTGTTCTACTGTCTAAAAGTTCAAAGCACAGAAAGCCTATGTAAAGATGTTTTACATTTCCCAAGTTGGAACATAAGGCCTCACATTTCAGATCAAGTATATCAAGTGGAACCTCATCACCTAAACATGACAGTGGGAATGAGTAAGTATTAAATGTAGCAGATAGCCACTGCATGAACTGCTGATACATAGACTCAGGAGCAACAAGGCATTTAGCTGTAATAAGAGTCGGTTCAAGTCATTAAACCCATCAAAGTCATAAAATGTCAGAGAAATAGGAGACAAAGGGCCTGATTCAGCAAGGGACGCATGTGAGAGATCGCACAGACTGGCCGCTTTGAGTATATGCTAATCAATGCATACGCACGCATCCGCAGCACAAGGATGCGGACACCCAGCAATACATAGTACCACCCATCTCCCTTTACTCAATGGTTAATCAGTACATAGGATAGCTCAAACATCGGTAACATCGAGAAACATCGGACCCAGACGCACTATAGATGATGACCTGACCTGGCACAGGATTTTGGGCACTTCCTGTGTGCATTGAGTGATCTGGCTGAGTATGCCGCCGCACTGCCTTATTCACGCCCCTATAACGGCATCCCAATGCACAGGCTTGCCTGCGTTCGCTCAACCACCCCCCGTCACCACCCACAAACGGCACTTCCTGTCAATCAATATCGAAAGGGTCTGCATACACACTGGCTATTTCGCACACGCGCAGTGCGATGCATACACAGTGCAAAAACATCGGCCGAGTGCGTGCGTTCTCTCACTTGCGTTCGTTGCTGAATGAGGCCCAAAGTCCTAAATGCCACAAAAGTTGAGGCAATTACTATATGCTTGAAAGTTAAAGGCAAAGCAATTGTCACAGACATTGAAGATATACTATTTGCGCCAAACTTAGGAACTAATCTAATTGCCATTAGTGTACTTTATAGGAGAGGATACAGAGTCCAATTGCAAAGGTTTGGTTTATTGTGTACAACCAAAGGACTGTAATTGATGCAGCAATCTGGTACACAGAACTCTATACGTTAGACACAGTGGGATGTTTTGCAATGATAGCTGCTGAATCTAACCAATCACTAGATCTGTGACACAGGAGACTAGGACACCTACTGTAAGCTACAAATATATACAGGATAGTTACTGGGATGTCAGTGGACAATCCTGTAAGACCAGCATTTGAAAGCTGCATGAAGGGCAAGCAAGCACGTTGCACCTTTCCCAAGTTTGCATCCAGAGCACAAATGCTGTTAACATTAGTCCATACAGATGTGTGTGGACCAATGGAGGAAGAATCCATGAGTGGGAAACATTATTTCTTGACACCATTGACGATGCTACAAGGATGACACATGTTTATGTTCTAAGGAAGTAACAGATATTTTCAAAGAGTACAAAAGCATCGTAAGAAAACCTTGTAACATCTCTTCTCTCTTTGCCTGACTATATGCCTACCCCTGCTTTACCTCTTCAACCAGTCACTCTCCACTGGCACAATTCCATCCTCCTTCAAACACATACTAATCTTACCAAATTCATAGAAACATCTTCTTGACCCATCCTCGCTCTCCAGCCACCATCTCTGCTGCTGCATTGAACTTCCTGACACAGTTCTGTACTGACTCACTTTCTACTTATAGAATATCTCCCCTTTTGTATTATCTCATATAATCAACAATATACCTCCTATCTCTGCATGGATTCAACCATTCTCTTTCACCATAAATAACTCCACCATTTCCCCTAGTCTTCCCAGTCTGCTGCCTTGGTGTCACCCTTGACTTCCCCTTCTGCTTTATTTCTTACATCCAGTCTCTCTCCACTCTCTCATGATGTCCCGCTTTAATCTATCCTAAATGATGCAACAAGACTGATCTTCCTCTCTCACTGCTCCACATCCACTACACCACTTTGCAAATCCCTATTTTGTCTCCTTGTGTCTTCCTTAATCAAACTTAAATGATTCACCTACAGTACAAAGACCTCAACAACCCTTTGTATATCTCATATCTAATATCAAACTCTTCTCCCTCCCAATCCCTTGGATTAATGTCTGACCTATGCCTCACCTCACCTCTGGTAACCACCTCTCACACACGTAGGACTTCTCCTGTGCTTCTACCAATTTATGGATTTCATTACTGTGCCCAATCAGACTCTCCCACAGCCATCAAAGCTTTAAAAGCTCTCTAAAATCCTATCTATTTTTAAGAGCTTATCTTACTGTTACCAATATTAATCACACAAATGCTTCCTCAAGCCTACCCTACTCTACTCCCACCTATACTACCAATATACTAATTATCCCTAATACCTACTCTACTCTCACCTATGCTACCCACACTAATGCCTCCTCATGTCTACCCTACTTCCCTCTATGCTACCCATAATAATTCCCCCTAACACTTACCATGCTGCCATCTATGCTACCAACACTAATGCTACCTCATGCCTACTATACTCCCACCTATGCTACCCCACTAATTACCCCTCACACCTACCCTACTCTTACCCTTGCTATCCACAGTAATGCCCCTAAACTCCTGGCTGACTACCACCTATGCTACCCAGACTAATCTCCCCTCACATCTAGATGACTCCCACCTATGATACCCACACTAATGCCCCTTCATACCTGCCCTGCTCCCACTGATACTACTCACACTAATACATCTTCATCTCTACCCTACTCCCACTTATACTACTCACACTAATGCCTCCTCATCTCTAACCTACTCCAACTTATACTACTCATACTAATGCCTCCTCATCTCTACCCTACTCCCACTTATACTACTCACACTAATGCCTTCTCATCTCTACCCTACTCCCACTTATACTACTCACACTAATGCCTCCTCATCTCTACCCTACTCCCACTTATACTACTCATACTAATGCCTCCTTATCTCTACCATACTCCCACTTATACTACTCATACTAATGCCTCCTCATCTCTACCATACTCCAACTTATACTACTCATACTAATGCCTCCTCATCTCTACCTTACTCCCACTTATACTACTCATACTAATGCCTTCTCATCTCTACCATACTCCAACTTATACTACTCATACTAATGCCTCCTCATCTCTACCCTACTCCCACTTATTCTACTCACACTAATACCTCCTCATCTCTACCCTACTCTCACTTATATTACTCACACTAATGCCTCCTCCTCTCTACCCTACTCTCACTTATACTACTCATACTAATGCCTCCTTATCTCTACCCTACTCCCACTTATACTACTCACACTAATGCCTCCTCATCTCTACCCTACTCCCACTTATACTACTCATACTAATGCCTCCTCATCTGTACCCTACTCTCACTTATACTACTCACACTAATGCCTCCTCATCTCTACCCTACTACCCTCTATGCTACCCATAATAATTCCCCCTAACACTTACCATGCTGCCATCTATGCTACCAACATTAATGCTACCTCATGCCTACTATACTCCCACCTATGCTACCCCACTAATTACCCCTCACACCTACCCTACTCTTACCCATGCTATCCACAGTAATGACCCTACACTCCTAGCCGACTACCATCTATGCTACCCAGACTAATCTCCCCTCACACCTAGATGACTCCCACCTATGATGCCCACACTAATGCCCCCTCATGCCTGCCCTGCTCCCACTGATACTACTCACACTAATGCATATTCATCTCTACCCTACTCCCACTTATACTACTCACACTAATGCCTCCTCATCTCTACCCTACTCCCACTTATACTACTCATACTAATGCCTCCTCATCTCTACCCTACTCCCACTTATACTACTCACACTAATGCCTCCTCATCTCTACCCTACTCCCACTTATACTACTCATACTAATGCCTCCTCATCTCTACCATACTCCAACTTAAACTACTCACACTAATGCCTCCTCATCTCTAACCTACTCCCACTTATACTACTCATGCTAATGCCTCCTCATCTCTACCCTACTCCCACTTATTCTACTCACACTAATGCCCCCTCATCTCTACCCTACTTCCACTTATATTACTCATACTAATGCCTCCTCATCTCTACCCTACTCCCACTTATACTACTCACACTAATGCCTTCTCATGACTACTCTACTCTCACCTATGCTACTCCCACTAAGGACCCCTCATAAATGCCCTACTCCCACCTATCCTATGCATGTTAGTGACCTCTCACAATTGTCAGAATCTGCACTCTGAGTGTCTCTGCATCCTCAGCTGTGTCCTCTTTCACTCAGACTATAAACTCTCTCCCTACACATTGGTATCATGTCTGCAATTATTTTGCCTATCTTGTATATCTCTGGTTTTTGCATGCCCTGTTCCTCCATATCTGGCACTGCTGAGCACTGTGTTGTCTTACAGAACCGTAACTGGGCACATGAGCACCCCATGTCAGCCCTACCCACTGAGCGCACAAAGTCATGGCATCGCTCAATGAGGGTGTGCCCCGAAGCTCTGGTAAGTGCAGCACTGACCAGGCATCCATAGGAAGCACTTGATCAGCTGCATATTGGCCCTCATTCAGACCCACTCGCGAGTGGCTGTCCGCTCGCAAGTGGGTCGATGGTCCCCACTGCACATGCGCGAGACCCGACGAGCGAAGGACTTTCCTTCGCTCGGAGTGTCTCATCAAAGGGGGCGTGCTGTCGATGGTGACTGACAGCACGCCCCCTTTGGTGGGCGTGCCGGGGGCGTGCCTGCCAGATGGAGGCGTTCCCAAGGGAACGCCTACCGTCTGAGGCCGGCCCCACTGACATCACTAGTGCCAAAATCACTCCTGGCCTTGCAGTTGAAAAACTCAACCGCAAGCTTTTGCTCGCAGTTTCGATGGTCGCCATGGTCACAACCATGGCGACCATCATCCTGCACGCTCGTATATGCTGTGGGTGGTGACCCACAGCTATACGAGCGTCCAGGAGGACGCTCCATATTAATGGAGGTGGGCCCTGATTCAGAGCGAGCGCTCTGGTCAGAGCGTCCGGCTCTGAATCAGGGCCATAGTGTGCAGGGTTCCCATTTGGAGTGTCCACAGGAAGCTCCGCTGGTGCTGCAGCAGCAATCCCAGCTGCTGGGTGCCTCTCCTGCTAGCCAGGAGTGACGGCTGTTGGGCGGTGACGATGCCGCCCACAGGTCCTCTGTGCACCGGTCACTCATAGCTACTTACGGCCCTGGTTACTTACAAATAAGATACAAGATAATAATCATAATGCAAATTTCACTGTTACGATCTTTAGCCTGTTTACTCCATACAGTTTAATCCATGTATATACTGTATATAAAAGGAAGACACATTACAAATCGCAAAGCCAAAATTCCAGCTTGTGGACATCTTTGTTAATCCTTTTATATTTCTACTGCGGGAGATATAAATTATATATTCTATTGGGAAAGTCTAACATAACATGTTATGATGTATCGATCGCATTTCCAGGCACCATCACCTAATTAATGCTTTCCTGGAATTATGCATTGATCCTTAGCTGCGGAGTACAATTTTTAGAATAATGCAAAAAGAAACTGTATTTATAGCAAATATGTACCATTCGCTAATAATCACAGTAATATCAAGTTACTGTATATTAGCCTGAGTAAGAGTTGTACGTAATACAAATGCATTTGCATATTTTGCCGCTTAGCAATTACCAAAATATACTAAAGCATCAGGCGGCAGCTTTTGTATTGAGACGCCAACCGGAGCCCTCCCAGCTGCCCGTAACTACGTACACAAACGCAGCATTGGACGCAGATCCGGAAAACATCGACTCCTCGAGTGAGACTATGGTCACTCAGAATGGCTGCGGCAACCGAGACGCCGGTGCTTCGTACTCTGCGTGCGCAATCGCAGACGCTGGCTAGTACACGCCTAGGAAATGGCCCCGATATGCCCGCGTTTTGGCCAGAACTCCCTGTAACCACCCACAAATTGGTCTCTTTCTGTCAATCACTTGCGAGCCAATCCTCACAGTAGGCAGGATCACAATTCATTTGCAGCACGTGCGCAATGAGGCTGTGACGCATGTGCAAACCACCGATAACCGCTAAACTATGTGACCATCAGAATAGCGTTCAGCTCTGAATTAGGTCCAATGCCATTTTCAGCAGCTCTATTCTGTACATAAGGTTTTGTCGGAGATGGTATTAAGCAAACAAGAGAGAACGTTCATAGCCTTAATATCTTAAGTAAATCACTGCGGAGAAATGATACAATCAGTTATTTCTTTGAACCTTCATTGGATCAGTTTCCCAAGCAGAACAACAGAAATCCAGCTGATCCTTGTAATATTCCTGAAAGATGAGTGGCACAGCAAAGAAACAACACTACAATGGGATGAATATTCAAGTAATAATTTCAGATGAGGTGCGTTTAAAGATGTCAGGCTGACGCCTTTGGCTGGTCCACAACCTTCTCCTTTATTGTTAACATCTGTGTCAACTCTTTACTCTGAGAAAAAAAAAGAAATGTTTTGGGAACCTAGCGATTGTTTCACCAAAGCCCTGCACTATACAGAATTGTTCATTTATAAATATACGTAATTCTTGGATAGTGACAAACATTGGGTAAGATGTACTAAGGGCAGAAATGCGGTAAAACCGGCGAAAATGCCGTTTTTCGGGGATTTACTGCATTTCTCATATGTACTAAGCACTGGAATGCAATGCATTTTAGATGGCGTTACCCAATGGTGTTACACAATGGAAGCCTATGGGCTTCTTTTTGGGATGTCCCCAGAGAGGGATCCAATCAGATCCCTCCCAACTCCACTTGCGGCGCGTGCGTCCTTCTGCGCATAAAACCTGGAAGTCCCTTTATTGCAAAGCACTGCTCTTACCAGGAGAACTGTTCTTTGTGATTTTCTAGTACATAGTATACCTGCGATATTATCACCGCTATGTACCGGATAATGGGCGGTATGTACGGCATAGCTAATGCGGTGCTTATTTTGTTTCAGCATGACTTCAGCTACACAGGAGGTCTGGCTTCACAATTTAGGCAAAAAGAAAAAATATGCAGACAGATCAATCTACTGTATGTAGTAAATAAATAACTGGTTAGTTTATAACTGATATGATAGAATTATACTCACTTATATTTTACTGTGTCCCAGACTTATAAGTCAATGTGCCGCCCTCTTCATTTATTTCTACAGTGTAACTAGAGGTATGTGGGCCTTGAACCCCCCTTCCCCCTTGTCCCCTCTAAGCCGCCTCCCCTCCTATATACTGTATAGGGGCCCTTATTCAGACTGGTGGACACATTGTCGATGGTTGTGCAGTTAAGCGATTATTTGTTATGTGCGAGAAGTCCAAAAAATTCCTACAGCAAATGCGTACCACTGAGTGCAAGCAGACACCGATGTTATGTATGTGACTGCACTCATTTGACGGCGGATGGTCATGATTGTTCCTTGGAGGTGTCTGCGAAGGGGC
Organism: Taudactylus pleione; assembly: GCA_031769625.1. NCBI lineage: Eukaryota > Metazoa > Chordata > Amphibia > Anura > Myobatrachidae > Taudactylus > Taudactylus pleione. The sequence goes on from JAUIMM010000275.1 coordinate 9,682,644, forward strand.
CTGAAATGAACCCCAAAAAAGGCCATCTCAGGGTTGTGTCATGTATACACCAATCAGCCATAGCATTAAAACCACAGGTGAAGTGAATAATTATCTCGTTATAAGGGCACCTGCCAAGTGGTGGGTTATATTAGGTAGCGAGTGAACACTCCGATCTTAAAGTTGATGTGTTGGAATCAGGAAAAATGGGCAAGCATAAGGATCTGAGTGACTTTGACAAGGGATAACTAGTGATGGATAGATAACTGGTTCATGGCATCTCCAAAATGGTAGCTCTGGTGGAGTGATTAGTACCAATGGCATATCTTACACCTATGTGCCCCAAGTCCCACAGTATGTGAATTATGGCTTACCATTGGAAGTGCTTTCTGCTAATCACATGTCGGACCCATGGGGAGGTTTCTATCGCTTCGACTGCAGGCTGGACCATCATTGCCACAAAGTGTTTCCAATGGGAAGCCATATCTGCTTTTGTTACAGCAGCCTTATTTTTCTGTGAATGTGCAGGTTTTTGTGGGAATTTTTTTCTGTTCTTTTTTTGCAAATGTGCAATGAATAAGGACAGTGTTGGGAGCGAAGGCTAGCCCTTCTGGTCTGGTATGATCACACAGAGAAGCTGTAGCACAAATTGTTGAAAAAGTTAGACCATGGAGCAATGGAAGATGGTGGCCTGGTCTGTTGAATCACATTTACATCATGTGATGCTCGTGCATCATTTACCTAGGGAAGAGATGGAACAGGATGCACTATGGGAAAATGCAAGCAGGTAGAGGCTCTGGGCAATGTTCTGCTGGGAAACCTCCTGGCATGGAATTGGTATGAAATACCGTCAGCCGCATGGCCGGCGGTTCGATTCCCGTCAGCGGCAGCCCGACAGAAGCAGAGTGCAACGCAGCGGAAGCCCGACAGCACTGGAAATCCCGATCGTGGATAGGTAAGTATCCACTAACCTAACCTAACCCCCCATACCCTAACCCTCCTTAGGGGTGCCTAACCCTAACTTCCCCCCAAGTGCCTAACCCTAATCCCCCCTCTAAGTGCCTAACCCTAACCACCCCCTTCCCCGATGCCTAAACCTAAGTCCCCCGGGGGGGTGTCTAACCCTAAGTCCCCCCCGGGGGTGCCTAACCCTAACCCTCCCTCCCCCTAGCCTAACCCTAACCCTCCTGGGGGGGTGCCTAACCCTAAGTCCCCCCCGGGAGCCCTAAACCTAACCCTCCCCCCCGCAGCTGTCCGCTCGCGGTGCCCGGCATCAGTACGATCGTGATGCCGGGCGCCGGTCTCCCAGCGTCGGGGAAATGCGGGCGTCTATATCTAGACGCCCGGCATTTCACCCATGGCGGGATAAGACAGTCGGGAAGCCGGCTGCCGGTATTTAGGAAGTCGGCTTCCCGATTGCCTCCCTCTGGCATTCATGTGGATGTTAGGTTAACATGTACCACCTACCTAAACATTGTTGCAGACCAAGTACATCCCTTCAAGGCAGCAGTATTCCCTGATGGCTGTGGCCTTTCAGCAAAATAATGGGTCCTGTCACACTGCAAAAATTGTTCAGAAATGGTTTGAAGAATATGAAAAAGAGTTTGATGTGTTGACTTAGCCTCCAAATTCCCCAGATCTCAATCCGATCGAGCATCTGTGGGATGTGTTAGAAAAACCAGTCTGAGGGGACTTTTCATCATCGAAGGCCATATGGCCTCTGATGATGAAGTATTGGACTCGCTGCGAGGGATACTTCAGTATCCAACTCGCAGCGGGGTAAAAGTGACAGTTGTCCCCGTGGTTAGTATAGCAGCTACAGAAGTAGCTGTGTTACTTACCTGCTCCCCATAGTCCCGGCTATGCATGCGTGAACTCGGGTTGCGCAGGCGCAAAACCACCGGGGAGCTGGTGAGGAGGCGGTGGAAGGATCCTTTCCACAGGAAGGAGCGGGGTTCCGATAACAAGCGTCGTCTGAAGATGGCGCTTGTTCTCGGCCTCAAACTCCGAAAACTTTCAGTTTTTCCGGTGAGGGGACAACTGCCCCTAAAAGCAGTTGTCCTTGTGGTTAGTATTGCACCTAAAGAAGTAGCTGCGTTACTTACCTTCTCCAGCTAAAGAAGTAGCTGCTTTACTTACCTGTTCCCCGTCATCCCGGCTACATATGCATTTTCGGAGTTTGCTGAATACCAAAGGGGTCCTATCGGACCCCTCATGATGAATGGCCCGGTAACTTATATATGCGGGAACTGGTGTTTCCGCATGGTTACCGGGCCATATATAGTTTAATGAATAGGCCCCTGAGCCATGCATGGCCCACCTCACAACTTACAAGACTTAAGGATCTGCTGCTAATGTCTTCATGCCAGATACCACAAAGGTCTTATGGGTTCCATGCTTCAATGTGTCAGAGCTGTTTTGGCAACAAAAGGGAGACCTACACAATTATTATTATAGTTGGTTTTAATGTTATGACTGATTGGCATTTATTAGAAATAAAACTGAGAAAGTCCTTATTACTATGTCATCCCCATTACCAATTTTTCGCCCATATATATTGCTCCTTTGCAATTTCAGTCAATTACTTAAATATAATGCCAATCCTCCCAAAAAATATTGCTACTTAAGTGGCCCCTATTTCAATACCTACCTCCTCTCTGGTACTAGATGTGGTGTTACGCTGGCATCCAATGGACTGGTATTGATATACACAAGAATGTGACAGGTCCCGCCGCTTGCCATGCGCCTGTTTTGTAACGGTCGTCTCACATTAAGCTCACACATAAAGTACTATAGTTAGAGCTACAGCTGAGGCTCAGTCCATACCCCCCGGGTGACTCTAAATCTATGGTGTGAACATCTTGGTGCTAATGTGTGTATTTTATTACATTATTACCTAATCATCCGAGCATATAGCACAAGAACTTCGTATTCCTTAGAAAGCTTCAATTTAATGGAAAAACTGTTTTTTTTACCTTTTGTTCTGAGGCCAAAATGTGTATTTTAATTTAGATTTTTTTATCTGCAATGTCCAGTTAGCTAGATCACTTTACATGAAGTCATCTGAAGGAAAGACTAGCTCGTATCATGCGTTTCAGAATACAACACGCTTTCCAGAGCTGAGATCCAATTATATTAATATAGCAGATGTGTACTTTTTTTTATTAAAATTAAAAAATGAATTTGGGTGTGGCGATTTCTGGGAGCAAAATAATGGAAAACATTTCATTACAGGAATAATTTTAGCAGCAGCAGAAGGAACTGTTTGGTTTTTCTGATAAAACTATTATCTTTTTTTTTTCTGGGGTATTTAAGGACAGTTTGGAAAATGGAAGCCGGTTATTTCCTGCATTATTTGATAGTACAGTACAAGATGAACACAGAAGCAAATAAAAGGAATAAGGGGGATATGCTTCAAAGCTTGGAGAGAAATAAAGTACCAACCAATCAGCTCCTGTCATTTTACAGGCTGTGATTGAAAAAATGACACTTAGGAGCTGATTGGTTGGTACTTTCAGGTCCATGTATTAAGTTGAGTTAAGGGTGTCTTCCAAAAAAGGCAGGGGAAATCCCTAAAGGCATATTTACCTACTTATCCGGAAGTTTCGGGAGGCTCACAAATTTTCTGGCAGCCCCCTGCAAGAGTGTCCCAATCTCCTGCTTCCCACCCAGTTCCTAGTGAAGTGGGCAGAACGGGTAGATAATTGCCGGGAATCGTGGCTCCATATGGAGGGAGCGGGAAAATGATGCAAAATCTCATAAATTAGCCCCACCTCCTTTCGGTCCCATGACTCGCACCAGTTTGCCGTGACAGGGGCGGGGCCTAATGACATAGGAGCCCAGCCGCCGCCACCAAAGTGGCCAAATGCGTCTCTCCTAGCTTCTCCCATACAGGACATATAAAAGGTTGGTATGACTAAAGGGATTTCTGTTTCTTCTGTCTGCCTGCGCTACTAGCAGGCTATAATACTGCGCTGCCATAGGCTTCTATGGCAACACTAAGGGGCATATTCAATTGGGTGCGAGAATAGCAAAAAACCTGAACCGGCGAGACTTTTCCTGCAGGTGTGGATTTTTTGCTATTCGATTAGGTGCGTGTTTTTTTTTGGTGCGCGCCCGGAGTTTTTTTTTCACGTACCTCCAGAGCAAGCGTGATTTTTCCTAAAAACGTTAATTTTAGGAAAAATCAGTGGAACTTGCTCTGGGCCCCCCAGGCTGCACCCCCCTTAGGATTAATTAAGCAATTGGAAGTTTCCAATTAGCTTAATTAGTCCATAAATACTTACCTTCGGCAGCGCTGTCTTCTTCATCCAGCGTCGGACGCTGGGTCTTCTGCAGCATGGTGAGAAGGTCAGTGTGTGTGGTGTTTATTATTGTTTGTAAGTGTGTATGAGTGAGTGTGTGTGTGTGACCCCCACTGCCAGTGTGCCCCCCTAGTGTCCGTGTGGCCCCTGGAATGGGCGCTTGGAGAACTACATCTCCCACCAGCCCTTGCCCCTCCCACCAGCCTCCAGGACTCCCAGCAGCCCCCTCTCCAGTAAGAAGGTAGAAGGGAGGCCACCGGGAGTCGCGGAGACCACCGGAGACCCCCAGGCAGGTAAGTGAAGAATTTTTTTTTACGAGGCGCAGGGTTGCTATGTGTGTTTTATTTCAGCACTATGGGCGGAAGGCATCCTGAAAGGAACCGCTGAGGGGTGACCATGCCGTTTACCCTTGTGGGCAGCAGGTTTCTAAGGGGCCTATTCATCATCACAATGCAGGTGAAAATAAACATTTTTTTTTTTTTAAGTGAAAATTATTTTGTGGCTTGCAGTCATTGTTGATGGCAAGAGATCACCTATAATGGCTGATGAGGTGGTGAATGTGGGAGTCAAGGCCTTTAAAGAGCCGGCCTGCCCTTAACTGCTGCTAAGGATATGAAAAGTTATGCTACAGTACATTTTATTCGTTCAGTGGTGGCCACTTCATCATCCTCACTTGGGTCTGAAATGTGAAGCATAGATTCACATACCTCCCAACATGACCCTCGCCAGGAGGGACACAATGCTCTGGCCCTGGACTTCCCTGGTAATTTATGATTGGTGGTGGCTCCAGAGGTTTGGCTGCAGAACAGTCCAAAATTCAAGTAGGAGAGTCACACCAACTGCCAGTGAGTCCCAGCCAGTGATGTTTGGCAGTGTGTGAAATTACAGTTGGTGTGACTCCCCTATTTGAATTTTGAACTGCGCTGCAGCCCCGCCTCTTACCGGGGAAGTCCAGGACCAAAGCATTGTGTCCCTCCTGGAGAGGGTCATGTTGGAAGGTATGGATTCAGTGGTGTAAAAATTTATCCAGAGCCACACAAGTAAATGGGAATAAATTCCCAATCCTTTAATCTTGAGTGTAATAATCCCTCACCTAAAAAATGTCAATAATAATGCACAAATATATGATTTTATAAATCATGATAAGCATCATAGGAGGGATAGCATTTACATGTCTTTTAACTTCCTGTTTCTGTATCCTGTCATCTCTGAGGTGATGGAGTTCTCTCTGCTCTCTCCCTTCCTCCCTGTGCCTGTAGCCTATCACCTCTGAGGTTACGGAGACATCTCTGTTCTCTAATTATCTCCCTTTACCTGTACCGTGTCATCTCTCTGATATGATGGAGATGTCTCTGCTCCCTCCCTTCCACACTGTGCATGTATCCTGTCATATCTGAGGTGATGTAGATGTCTCTGCTCTCTCCTTTTCTCCCTGTGCCTGTTCCCTGTCATCTCTGAAGTTATGGATACTTCTCTGCTCCCTCCCTTACTCCATGTGCTTGTACCCTGTAATCTCTGAGGTGATGGAGACCTCTCTACTCTCTCCCTTCCTCCCTGTGCCTGTACCCTGTCATATCTGAGGTAATGGAGATGTCTCTGCTCCCTCCCTTCCTCCCTCTACATATACCCTGTCATATCTGAGGTAATGGAGATGTCTGCTCCGTCCCTTCCTCCCTGTGCCTGTAGCCTGTCATATCTGAGGTGATGGAGTTCTCTCTGCTCTGTCCCTTCCTCCCCTTGCCTGTACCCTGTAACCTCTGAGGTGATGGAGTTCTCTCTACTCCGTTCCTTCCTCCCTGTGCATATACCCTTTCATATCTGAGGTAATGGAGATGTCTCTGCTCCGTTCTTTCCTCCCTGTGCCTGTACCCTGTCATATGTGAGGTGATGGAGTTCTCTCTGCTCCCTCCATTCCTCCCTGTGCATATACCCTGTCATATCTGAGGCAATGGAGATGTCTCTGCTCGGCCAGTTCCTCCCTGTGTCTGTACCCTGTCATCTCTGAGGTGATGGAGACTTCTCTGCTCCCTCCCTTCCTCCCTGTGCCTGTTCCCTGTCATCTCTGAGGTGGTGGAGTTATCTCTGCTCCCTCCCTTCCTCCCTGTCCATATACCCTGTCATATATGAGGTAATGGAGATGTCTCTGCTCGGTCCCTTCCTCCCTGTGCCTGTACCATGTCATCTCTGAGGTGACGGAGACTTCTTTCCTTTGTCTCTTTCTCCCTGTGCCTGTATGCTGTCATCTCTGAGGTGATTTAGATTTCTCTGCTCCCTCGCTTTCTCCCTGTGCCTGTACCCTGTCATCTCTGAGGTGATGGAAACTTCTTTGCTCTGTCCCTTCCTCCCTGTGCCTGTACCCTGTCATCTTTGAGGTGATGGAGACTTCTCTGCTCCCTCCCTTTTTCCCTGTGCCTGTACCCTGTCATCTCTGAGGTGATGGAGACGTCTCTGCTCCCTCCCTTTCTCCCTGTCATATCTGAGGTGATGGAGTTCTCTCTGCTCCCTCCCTTCCTCCCTGTGCATGTACCCTGTCATATCTGAGGTAATGGAGATGTCTCTGCTCCCTCCCTTCCTCCCTGTGCATATACCCTGTCATCTCAGAGGTAATGGAGATGTCTCTGCTCCCTCCCTTCCTCCCTGTGCATATACCCTGTCATCTCTGAGGTAATGGAGATGTCTGCTCCATCCCTTCCTCCCTGTGCCTGTAGCCTGTCATTTCTGAGGTGATGGAGTTCTCTCTGCTCTGTCCCTTCCTCCCCTTGCCTGTACCCTGTAACCTCTGAGGTGATGGAGTTCTCTCTTCTCCGTTCCTTCCTCCCTGTGCATATACCCTGTCATATCTGAGGTAATGGAGATGTCTCTGCTCCGTTCTTTCCTCCCTGTGCCTGTACCCTGTCATATGTGAGGTGATGGAGTTCTCTCTGCTGCCTCCATTCCTCCCAGTGCATATACCCTGTCATATCTGAGGCAATGGAGATGTCTCTGCTCGGTCAGTTCCTCCCTGTGTCTGTACCCTGTCATCTCTGAGGTGATGGAGACTTCTCTGCTCCCTCCCTTCCTCCCTGTCATATCTGAGGTGATGGAGTTCTCTCTGCTCCCTCCCTTCCTCCCTGTGCATGTACCCTGTCATATCTGAGGTAATGGAGATGTCTCTGCTCCCTCCCTTCCTCCCTGTGCATATATCCTGTCATCTCTGAGGTAATGGAGATGTCTCTGCTCCCTCCCTTCCTCCCTTCCTCCCTGTGCATATACCCTGTCATATCTGAGGTAATGGAGATGTCTCTGCTCCCTCCCTTCCTCCCTGTGCATATACCCTGTCATCTCTGAGGTAATGGAGATGTCTCTGCTCCCTCCATTCCTCCCTGTGCATATACCCTGTCATATCTGAGGTAATGGAGATGTGTCTGCTCGGTCAGTTGCTCCCTGTGTCTGTACCCTGTCATCTCTGAGGTGATGGAGACTTCTCTGCTCCCTCCCTTCCTCCCTGTGCCTGTTCCCTGTCATCTCTGAGGTGGTGGAGTTATCTCTGCTCCCTCCCTTCCTCCCTGTGCATATACCCTGTCATATATGAGGTAATGGAGATGTCTCTGCTCGGTCCCTTCCTCTCTGTGCCTGTACCATGTCATCTCTGAGGTGATGGAGACTTCTTTGCTTTGTCTCTTTCTCCCTGTGCCTGTACGCTGTCATCTCTGAGGTGATTTAGACTTCTCTGCTCCCTCCCTTCCTCCCTGTGCATATACCCTGTCATCTCTGACGTAATGGAGATGTCTCTGCTCCCTCCCTTCCTCCCTGTGCATATACCTTGTCATATCTGAGGTAATGGAGATTTCTGTGCTCGGTCCCTTCCTCTCTGTGCCTGTACCCTGTCATCTCTGAGGTGATGGAAACTTCTTTTCTCTGTCCCTTCCTCCCTGTGCCTGTACCATGTCATCTCTGAGGTGATGGAGACTTCTTTGCTCCCTCCCTTTTTCCCTGTGCCTGTACCCTGTCATCTCTGAGGTGATGGAGACTTCTCTGCTCCCTCCCTTTCTCCCTGTCATATCTGAGGTGATGGAGTTCTCTCTGCTCCCTCCCTTCCTCCCTGTGCATGTACCCTGTCATATCTGAGGTAATGGAGATGTCTCTGCTCCCTCCCTTCCTCCCTGTGCATATACCCTGTCATCTCTGAGGTAATGGAGATGTCTCTGCTCCCTCCCTTCCTCCCTGTGCATATAACCTGTCATATCTGAGGTAATGGAGATGTCTCTGCTCCCTCCCTTCCTCCCTGTGCATATACCCTGTCATCTCTGACGTAATGGAGATGTCTCTGCTCCCTCCCTTCCTCCCTGTGCATATACCCTGTCATATCTGAGGTAATGGAGATTTCTGTGCTCGGTCCCTTCCTCTCTGTGCCTGTACCCTGTCATCTCTGAGGTGATGGAGACTTCTCTGCTCCCTCCCTTCCTCCCTGTTCCCTGTCATCTCTGAGGTGATGGAGTTCTCTCTGCTCCCTCCCTTTCTCCCTGTGCATATTCCCTGTCATCTCTGAGGTGATGGAGACTTCTCTGCTCTGTCCCTTTCTCCCTGCGCCTGTTGTCTGTCATCTCTGAGGTGATGGAGACTTCTCTGCTCCCTCCCTTCCTCCCTGTGCCTGTTCCCTGTCATCTTTGAAGTATTACAGCAGGGCTGATGCAAGGTATCTGGGCATCCTAGGCAAAATTTCACCCACCCTCCCTGGGATGCCCACTTTCAATGCCCATGGTGGCTGCAGCACTGCATCTGAGAGAGCAGTCGGTTACCTGGACACGTTCGCAACACTCTCACACTTGCTATGACACGGGCACCAAGAAAAGCCCATCCTGAAAAATGGGCTGGAAGTTTTGACCTGTACATTTCAATGCACATGTGCTGATATTGGGCTGCATTTGCATCAGCGGAGAATGGCAGGGAAAGACCTAGAAGATACTTCTACAAAAAAAAGTGCTGACGTAGCTACGATGAGTTAATGCCATCTGCAGATAGCGTTAGTTACCTGGGCCAAGCTCTGGAATGCAAATGATGTGACCAAAAACATTAGACCGCAGCAGATATTTTCAATATCTGCTGCTTTCTCCCCTTAGATATATTCTGGGGGGGAATCGGTATGAAATACCGATGGACTAGATGCCGGCAGTCAGTACATTGACAGCGGCTTCCCGTTGATTGTAATCCCAACAGGGAAACAATGAGTACTGTTCCCCTGTTCTATTTACCCTCTAACCCTAACCTTCCTTTTTTATACCCTCATACTAACTCTCCCTACCCCACACCCTAACCCTAACCCTCCCAGTAAGTGCCTAAACCTAACCCTCCCCCCTTAGTGCCTAACCCTAACCCTCGTCCCTTAGTGCCTAACCCTAACCTTCCCCTGGTGGTGCCTGAACTTAACCTTCCCTGTCTGGAGCCTAACCCTAACCTCCCCCTCCTACAACCTAACCCTAAGTCCCCCTGGGTGCCTAAACCTAACCGTCTCCCCCCACAGCTCATACTTACCTTGCCCCGGTTTCCTTCTGATTAGGATGCTGGCTGCTGGGATTCCAATGTCAGCATCCCCAGTCATGTTGGGATTCCGACGCCGGTGTTTTCTCAGTGAGCGGGATTTCGGCGCCAGGATTCTGGCTATCGGGATCCCAATCGTAGGGATATTAACCCCATCCCATTCTGGGGATGCTTGAAATTTGCAGATATCCCCCAAAAATGTCTGTTTTCAGGGTATATCCTACATATTTATTTTTAAATATGCCCAATGGACAGATCTGAAGAACATGTTGGCAGAGCTGTAACTAGACTTTTTGGTGCCCTGTGCCAGAAAGAGCATTGGCGCCCCCCATATTTTTAAAATGGGGACAAAACGCAACCGAAAAAGGGGCATGGTCTCATGGGGAAGGGCCAGGGAAAAGATGGGGAGGCCAGGAGATACTGGGGATAAAATAAGAGGAAGCTACAAGTGAGAATGAATATAAACAGAAAATTGAAAGGCTCGAACAGGGCCCTATGCCCTGCCGTGCCCTGTGCGGTGGCACAGGTCGCACTACCCTAGTTACGGCCCTGCATGTTGGTGTAAGTTTAGATGATGTGACCGATGGTGCATATATATAAGATGCACCAGTCTGTATTTTAGCGTCTATGGGTGCTAACACCGTTTGTCTCAGACCTTGCACATGCGGATGCATAAATGTACACCAGGGAAGGGCTTTGTATCGGCATTTGCATAAAGTAACCAATAGATGTGGCCACTTCCAACTCAGAATAAGTCCTTCAGGTTCTATGGGCCTGATTCAGAGCCGGACGCTATTTGCGCTCGCTCGTTCAGAAAAAGGGGCCGGATATTTAAATAGAGCGCTCTCTCTTTGCGGTCTGTTGACGCCTCTATGTCTGAACGAGCGAACAAAACATGCTCTCGCTATTTTTTATAAAACGCCCCCTGGCCGCTCGTCATCTCCGCTATTTATTAGATTAATTGAGTACATCGAAAGGCGTATGAACTGCTCGCAGTGCTTGTGGTTGGATTTTCCTACCGCAATCATACAAACAGTTCAGGCTAAGAAACAACCAAGTGACGTGGTCGATGACGCTGCTTTGTTAATTATGCACACCCTTAAAACGCACGTTTTGACCGTTTGGCACGCCTGCGTTCGGATCTCCACTCCCCGTTTTCAAGCACCTTCCCCTGTTACCACCCACAAACGCCTCATTCTGTCACTCAAATTAGCAGACATTCGCTATTTTGCGAGCACACAATTTCCGACCGCAATGAATGGTTCGCGCATGCGTATTACAAACCCTACGCATGCGCAGTTGTGCCAACATTGCTCGGAGCGAACGAGCGGCCACTTACGAGTGGCTCTGAATCAGGCCCTATGTTTATTAGTACACAGTGCAATAGTACAGTGTATAGTCCTTTGTTATTATGGTCTATTTTTCTGGAAAAATAGGTTCAGGACCTGTGGGTGGAGCTATTGGGGATGGAACTATAGAAGAACAATTATACTGTATATATTATAAAAAAAAGACTAGTCAAAAATTTAAAACAGTGGTGAACTCCCAGCAGATTGTTTAGATAACTTGTAAAGAATGATATTAATGCACATGGGGTTAGAGTCAGCATGGATCTAAACCTCTAACACACAGAGATTCAAACTAAGTTATATTCTTTAGCTATAGATTGTCAGGCAAAACATTATCACCATCTTTGCAATATTGCAAATTGTTGTGTATATTACGGCTTTAGATATGAGAAGTTTTATCACTAATGATGGAGAAACACAAGTGTTTGGCTTCCCGACTGTCATATCCCGGTGAGTACACAAGCTGCTTATGGCGTTGAAGTGTATAATTTATGCACGCCCCTGCAATGGAGTTCAAACCTATTGGCACGCCTACGTTTCACCGACCACCCCCACCCCCGTCACCTCTGACAAACGGAACTTCCTGTTAATCACTCTGCGATGGGTCTGCATATTCACTGCCATCGCAGACCCAATCGCAGTGGCTGGTTCACGCAGGTGCAGAACGCAACCATCGGCCGAATGTGTGCGTAATCGCAGTTGCGATCCTTGCTGAATCAGGCCCTTATTCTCTGTCTTTACACAAATTCTAACTGAGGCTCTGACTGTCTGACAATAGAGCTTCACATACTGTACAGAACGCTGTACTTCCCTAGTGTTCTACAGTCCACTAATACTGCTGTTAGACCTAAATCCTCGGTCTGACCAGAGTTCCAAAACAGGTCAGACCCAGGACATACCTTTTCTTCGGCTGTGCCGATCCGGAGTATTTCCGTATGGGTGCAGTGGATCACTTCTCCTGGCGCTTGGAGATGACATCATCTCCAGGCGCCGAGAAACCCGGAAGTCCCCATGCTGTAAATGGGAGCCGGGTCTAATGACCCGGGGAACCCGTTTACACTACTGGGTTTCACAAGTTGATCCAACCCTGGCCCCTTTTACACCAAGGAGCTACCGGGGTTATCCCTGCAATAACACGGGTTTTAGCTCCGGTGTAAAAGGGGTATAACATTGTAAATGCATTAGGCAACTGAAACCAAATTGTAGATGATCCAGTGGTACAACCTAAGCCAACGTCAGTAGGTTACATGGCACAACAATAAATACTGCCAAACGTGCTGCTTGTCAGGCCCACAAAGTGGGAAAACCAGAATAAACAGGATCCGAGCTGAACCACCCTTTGGTTATATACACAAATATACAGATTGATTTAATTCAGATGGAGAAATGTTGTATGTCCTGGTAATCTTTTGTATGTATACTGTAGCTGGAAGCCGACTCTTGTGCAAAAACTGATATTGCAATGAGAAGAATTAAGGAATTGCTGAAATACAGTATTTCAATCATAGATTTGTTATTCCACTAATTATAATTAATCATGGAGGCTAAATACACTACTGGCAAGGTTACAAAAGAAATTCACAAAACTTTATAGATTCAACAGAGGTTCCATTGTGCTTACTATACACAAACATGGGGTCAGGTAGAGGAACAAACTGGTGTTTTTTCGAAAATAAAATTGTTATAGACTGGCTTGTTATGTCCAGAGGCACTTTCTGTTGTTCAGATGAGTATTAAGGGGTCTATTTACTAAGCAGTGTCAGGAGACAGAGTGAAAAGTGATAAGGTGCCAGCCAATCAGCTCCTAACTGGCATGTCACAAGCTGTGTTTGAAAAATGACAGTTGGGAGCTGATTGGCTGGCTCCTTATCACTTTTCACTATGTCTCCTAACACTGCTTAGTAAATAGACCCCTAAGTCTACTGTACCACCAGTAAAAAGACTGGGCTAAGGGCTTGATTCAGAGATGTACGCTAATGCCGCTGCTGCAAATTTGTTCACAGTGACTGTGCAAAAATATGCAATTTATGCCACCGTCAGGATTTGTATTGAGACGACCAACTGGCGGCATCTCACATCCAAGCAATTGACGCGGGATCCAAATCCAAAGACGCTGGATCAGTTGCAGATACTTCGATAAACAGGGTTCAATGTAATCCTAAGGACGCGCAGTATGGTTGTGGGAACAGAGGCACCAGAGCCATTTTTATTGTGTACAAGATCGCAGTCGAAGGTAAAGATGATACCAGAAAATGGTCAGTGGAGGCCCCAGAGTTGAGGCTGCAGTGCAGCCCAAAATTCAAATAGGGGAGACACACCAACTGCCGTTCCAAACGCTGCCAAACATCGCCGGCCAGGAGCCACTGGCAGTTGGTGTTGCTCCCCTGTTTGAATTTTGAACTGCGCTGCAGCCCCACCCCTGGGGCCTCCACTGATCACAACACGCCTGCATTTGAGTTGCCTGTCAATCACTTTGCGATTGAATCCTCACTGCAAGAAACAATGGTAATGAAATTTTAAGCAAATATGATGCCTATTATGGATAATCACTCAATTGCATAAACATCTGCATTCATCCATTTCCGAATCACACCATGTGGCCACATAAGGTTTTAAGTGTAATACATAGGAAAATACCTTCTTCCCACTATTGCCTAACAACAAACAGATTTGCAGTTGACTGGTGAACTGATGTAATTATTGTAAGTTACTAATACCCCTATCACACCGCATTCCTGGGTCACACCCAGGATTTTGTACACAGGTTCATCCTGGGTGCGACCCCTTTCAGTCTGGCGGCTCGATCCGGCTTATTGTGAAGATGAGATGAGATTGGAGGTGGTGTTTGGTGCGACCGCAGCAATGATGTGTGAGGACATATCTGTATGTCATCTACATCTTGCTATAGTTACTAACCAGGTATTAATTCTTCCCTTTGGCAGATCACTATTGTACCTGTGTATATGCCACTATAGATACATAATCTCCCATTATTTCCAGTTACAGTATAAAATCCTGGGGGCATAACTCTTCAAGCAAGAGACAATTAGTTCTGAGCACATGCTGTGACTATATAGCAGGCACTGTGGGGCTACAAGAGATTTGGGAGTCTATTTATCAAGCAGTGAAAAGTGTGGAGAAATGGACCAGTGGAGAAGTTGCCCATAGCAACCAATCAGCTCCTACCTATTATTTTCTAGAGTGTACTTAATAAATGCTACTTCAAAGCTTATTGGTTGCTATGGGCAACTTTTCCACTGGTTTGCTTCTCCACGCTTTTCACTGCTTGATAAATAGACCCCCATCAGTTGTCTTTCAGATATGTTCTGCTCCCAAGGATAATATGCAATGCGTTTGTCAAATACAACCGAGTTTCACTTTTATTTAATGCTAAACTTTCATTCACCCTACATAAAATGTTATCTGACAATCAAGGTAGATATTTAATCCTGGTGGATGAAATTGACACTAATCTGTACACTCTGGTTAATCTCATCATGCATCAGACATAGGTCACACTAAGAACCCTGATCAGTTCTCTCTGTAACCATTCTCAGTGCCGGAAGTCTCCTTTATATTGCTTGGTGACTCTCTTAGCTTTAGATAGCTCCAATTTTGCTTTATATAGGTCTATGGGCAACTCTTCCAAAGCACCACAAAATGCTTCGGCAAGGCTTAAGGGGCAGCAATCAATTGGGGCAATTCTGTGTTTTGCAGATGATTGTGTAAACAAATTGGCAATGTATGAGGTTCACAGGTTGCAGATTCCGACCAAAAAGTTATTGGAATTGGTGAATCAGGTTGTCCAACATGTTGGATCTCACAGACCAATCGGGGTTGTAGATTGTTAGTGTATGGTAACAATCAGCCAAATTTCAAACCATTACTAGTATTTTACTTCTACAGTATGTAGACAAAAATGATTGGACACCCCCGCGCAAGTGATATGCATACCATACAAACCATTGCACAAGAGTTCCAAATGGACACGCCCATGCGCTTACAGTTCTATGGAAACAACTGTTATTATCAGGACAACAATGCCACCTGTCATGTTTCCAGGGTGATGCTGGACTAGTACACAGAAAATTCAGTAACCCAGATGGACTGGCCGGCCCAGAGTCCAGATACAAATCCCACCATTGAGAACCTCTGGGAGGAATTGGAGAGATGGATGCATTCTAGGCCGACTCAACCTTCTTCAGTGTCACAGTTGGTCACTGTACTTCAAGCGGAATGGCAAAACATACCGCCTGCTGTTGTCCAGGAACATGTGGACAGTTTGCCAAGAAGGGTGTCTGCAGTAATCACTGCACATGGTGGACCTACAAAGTACTGACGTCAATAAAATCTTGTTGATCTAATTACTGTCAGTGTCCAATCACTTTTGTCTACATAGTGCATTTACTCTACCATTGCTTTTTTCTAGATACTACACATAATTGCAAACCTTCAGCCCATAACATGGTCTGCGTTGCCAATAATGGTGAAAACAATATTGTGAGCTGTGACGTGGTCTAAATTGACTGTAAATGACTGGAAATTAATGTTATTGAGGTTAATTATACTCTAGGAACAAAAAAGGCCAAATTATGTGATTTTAGGTTTTTTGTAAATTAGAAAAAAAAATCCAAAACCAAAACCAGTTACGGCAGTTTGGCAAATCCAAATCCAAAGCTGGACGATGAATCAGAGCCAAATCTAAATCCAGCAAAAATGGTCCGACGCACATCTCTAGCTCCAAATGACCACTAATGTGATGGTTTTGGCAAGAAAACTTCATAGGGATGGCCATGACCTTGCAGTTCTATGGAAAGAACAAATGTTTTTCTTAGGACGACAATGCCACTTGTCATGTTTTCAGGATGATGCTGGACTGATATACAGAAAATTTGGTAACCCGGATGGAGTGGCCAGCTCAGAGTCCAGATCTTAACCCCATTGAGAACCTCTTGGACAAATTGGAACTACGGGTGCGATCTAGGCCAACTCGACCTTCTTCAGTGTCACAGTTGGTCACTGTACTTCAAGCGGAATGGCAAAACATACCGCCTGCTGTTGTCCAGGAACATGTGGACAGTTTGCCAAGAAGGGTGTCTGCAGTAATCACTGCACATGGTGGACCTACAAAGTACCGACGTCAATAAAATCTTGTTGATCTAATTACTGTCAGTGTCCAATCACTTTTGTCTACATAGTGCATTTACTCTACCATTGCTTTTTTCTAGATACTACACGTAATTGCAAACCTTCAGCCCATAACATGGTCTGCGTTGCCTCTGAGTGGTTTGACCTGCAGCCCCAATTGTTAGCGCCATTGGTAGATTAAATATTTCCCAGTGGTACAACCTTTTCTACATCCTTTCAGTACTTGTTAAACTTCGTGCATAACATAGTGGACAATGTGCATTACTGTGGAGGTGAAGAGTTGGGAACAAAATGTCAACAATCATAATGTCAAAAATCATCATGTTGGCATGAGAATGTTGACATGGTCATAATGTCGGCATTGACCACGTTAACATTCATCATGTAGACAGTGATGATATGTCGACATTTTAGAATGTTGACATTTCATCCTGATGGCCCAACAGAGACTTACCTTGCTCCCAAAGGCTGCTGTGGCTCCAGCAGCATCTTCCTAACCATAACCTCCACAAACCTCAAACCTCTCCACAGCCTAACACTAACCCTCCTGACCACAGATATACCTGGAATGCACATAATGGGGTGTAGAAAGCCGTCCCGGGCTTGGATAAAGGGGGCGTGCCCCTTAGTGAAAAAAAAAGCTTTTTGCTGCACGCTGGGGAGGGGGCACTGTGACCCCTCAGCCCGGTGCAAAGCCAGGGACCCAGGTGATTAGTACCCGCTACCCCCATCTCTCTGCTCCCCTGTGCATACCTTATGATTTTTACCTTAAGATTTTCGTAAGATTCACAGGACTATATATGGTATTCTCTAACCTGGGATATACTAATTACATGTTCTCTTTGTAACATATGGTCCTATGTGGTTTAAACCTGATAAACTCTAAAGGTGCGTATCCACTAGCAGATAGAGTAATTACAGTACGATTACAACATTGTAATCGTACAGTCGTTCCTCATTATGTGCAGTGCCTACACTGAGCCATATGTCGTTCAGTGCAGGCTCCCACCCTCATCCCCGAACATGTCCAATCTGTCGTTATCGGCAGACTGACGGGCATGTTCAGGCGATGATTGATGTTGGAAACGACAAGCGCATTATAGTGCACGATTAATGAGCAATTGAATGATTGCGATGTCGTAATCGTTCAATCGCTCATTTAAATCGCCAAGTGGATTCGCGGCATAAGGCAGTGCTTAATGCAGATATCTTGATTTGTCTGTGCTCATTTGTTACCTAGTATCATTAATTAGTAAATTTATTGCACAATCATTGACCCTGAGAGACAGATTATTTGCTCATTTTGATATATATTGCTACATTTGTGAGTGGGTCTCTTTTTGTTAATCCGTGTGTCATTTAACTTCCTTCATCTTCTTATTTCCTTCACATCTATTTCAGCCGACGGAGGTCCTGGCTCCTCCACTCCCCCCCAACAGCAGCGTTACGCCTCGTATTTGAGAAATGAAGGCCGTCGCCGCCACCTCCCAGTCCAGAAACGGCAGCAGACTGTCAATCACTGACTGTCTGTCTGCTGCCAGACTGCGTGCTGGATCACAGACCCATTCTCCACATGCGCAGAACAGGTCCAGCGTATGTGCATATTCCCGAACATGGGGAATCTGCGATCAGCTGTGCACTACTGAATCAGCAAAACACAAAATAAAGTGTCACAAGCTATTATGCTATAGTACTACTAGCACTTGATTACAGAGCAGTGTATGAAAATGGTAAAATACTATAAATTGTATCCATATAAGCTCAAGCAAGATTCTATATTTATTTTATAATTTTTAACATATTCACTGAAATTTATGAATGCAAGATTACAAACGATCAGATCGAAATGGTGTACAGTATATTAAATACAAAACTGCGATCGTGTTTGAGACTCTTGAACCAAAGTAATGCTATTGAATATCAAATAATAAAATAAATTTTCAGCATCATTTATATCCCTGAGGAAAGTATTCATTAAAATGTCCTGAAATGTTGGAATCATCTTGGAGTTTCTGCATATTTCATGGGTGCTGTGAGTGCTGCTCCACTAATACATGACAGCATGATGATAACCAGTCGGCCATATCATAAGTGTTAAAATGGAGACATTGGTGCTGTTATTGTAGGGGGTGTACACGCCCACATGGCACTGGCCACACCCACAAAGGACTGGTCACTGCTCCTCCCCATCTCAGTATAGGCCCTTGATCATTTTCGGCCCCAGGCCCATATTGCTCTTAATGCTGCCCTGGAATAGAAAAATGATCAATCATTATGATATATTGATATTGATATAAGAATATGTTAAGCCCTGCTGCTTATAGACTCTAACGATACTGAATTAGAACCTCTATACACTCCTCCCTATACCTTCTACTATCCTGCCTATACCTTCTAAGGATGACGCTAATTTGCGTATGCAGTTTATACAGTAAATAAAGACTCCAGACTTAGAACATGTGGTTCCAAAGCACAAAGTATTATTCAAGTAAAAGTACAGTCAGTTACACGCTATTGATCCAAACACAATTTGGCGCAAAGGAATTATACAGACCCAAGTACAGTATACATACTCAGCGCTTCCGGACCAGATGTAGGCATCAGCAAGAAACCCTCGTCAATCAGCATTCAGCAAGAAGACTAATACCCAGTTTTGGAGCACACATGTTTATACCCCCCCAGAATAGACAGGACAATAGAGAAGTTTCTTGCTTATGCCATTGGTTCCCAAGGGGATGCATCTGTTACAGAGCGTTTAACAGGCTGATTCAAATAGACACAACCCAGCATCCAACAACTGGGGGTCTCTGGTTTCCCGCCTCATGCAACATCCTAACAGTTGTTCATATAATATACATTTTGTTGCTTGAAGTCTCTGCGGTCCATAAGTTGAGAATGCATGTTGCGATCTCCACACCGATAATACCGGAATTCTGTTGAAAGAGTACGCATCTGTACAAAACCAAACACTGCTTACTTATCATGTATAAAACCTTAATTACCAAATAATCTTTATTTCACAGCATTTATACCAAATGAACAAACTTAAATCTTATACTTTAAAGCTTATGGAACCTTGTTTGTGAATATGTAATGTGTGAGTATGCGGGGTTTGATATAAGGACGCTAGATAACTTGGGACAGATGTGTGCGCATTTAGCTAATAAACAGCGTTTTCATTCAGGGTCTTATGCATTCGCTAATATGCGACTAGTTAACAGCGCAATTGTACGTATAAATGTGTATATGAGAAATGGTGAAAGATGCAATCGCATGGTGCTAATAGTAATATCGCCACATGTACTTAATTGTGAGTTTATCTAAAATGGCGCTTGGGCGGCCATTCGCAAAATGGCGTCTTGCGATCTCATTTTCAAGATGGCGTCTTGCGGCCAGTCGCAAGATGGCGTCGCTGCGATCCAATTTTAAACTGATCATGTCTCAGCCAATTATCCAGCTTCGACAACTCCATATGAGGTCACCTTCACATAGCGATCTGTGTATACATGAGAAATTAGGTCGGTATGAAACAAAACTAATGAGTATTCTCTCTAAATGCTTCAGAATCATTGCTGCAAAAATAAATAAATATATAGAAGACCTAAAGCCTTTACCTGCAAAACTGTAATGTCCCTTTTTTTTTATTACTATTTTTGCATTGGTTTATGCTGTAATTTGCTAAAAGAAACATTGTTTAAACGCCAGTACAGGAATACTTTACTTGTGAGTAAATTTCTAAGAAAATGTGTTTCTTTGAAGCAGAATAAGTGCTGTGGAATTCTAAGAACTTTGTGGATTTGCCACTCAGGTGATTGAACAATAGGTCAGTGTAGAACTGGCTGTGTGATTTCACATTACACAAGTATCTACATGATTCTGCAAGTGTTTCTTGCAATAACTGATGGTGTGTAAAGTGGAATCATATAGAAAGCATGTTTACTCATCATCGTATTGTTATGTAGTGTGTAGGATAATTCATGGAGACATAATTATATTCTATTAGTACACAAACCATTTATCCTCCACTATCCCGTGGTGAATGTATACTGAGCATTTTCACTCAGAGTTGAATTCGAGTTGGCTGCATTTGCATGTATTATTATTATTATTATTATTATTAGTATTATTATTAGCAGTTATTTACATAGCGCACACATATTCTGCAGCGCTTTACAGAGAATACTCGGCCAATCACATCAGTCCCTGCCCTAGTAGTTCATACAGTCAATGGGGTAGATGTATTATAGTGGCACTGAACGTGCCGCTATAACGCTTCCCGCTTCGCCTCTTTACCGATGAGATGTATGAACATCTCATCGGCCAGAGAGGGGGAGAGTTCACTCCCCCCTCCGGCATTACCCACTAGAGACCACTGTGCATCAGCCTAGTGCTGATGCGATGTGTGTCAGTCCCGGCCAGGTGCACTGAGCATGCGCAGGATCACGCAAGTATCGCGAGATCCCCGCGCACAGCCTGGAGTCGGCAGCCGCCGCAGCAGGGACAGCGCTGTCCCTGCATTGGGGATAGGGCAGCACCAGGCTGTAGCTGTCGATAGTGACAGCTACAGCAGGCCGAATGGTCAGGCGAATGGTCAGGCGATCTGATGGTTATCCTGTGTAGAGATAGAAGATAGCACCGCCGATAACGGTAGGGGCGCATAGCGCCTCTGTCATTTACTGCCCAATCTCCCGATCATACATCGGGGATAAGCGGTATCAGCGCACATAATGTGCGCTGATACCGCTTCAGGGCTACTTACATCTCCCCCTATAATCCCTACCACATGTACACACATACACACTAGGGTTCATTACTTTAGAAGTAAGGGGCTGATGCACACTTACTGTGCGTCGCTTCAAAATTTGTGCTTATTTCTGAATTATTTTTTTAGGACTGCGCCAGCACAGGTGCAGATTTGGTCCTGCGGCCTTGGTTGCAGCCCCCAAAAGCTGCAGAATGAATGACATGCTGCTGGCTTTGGGGTGCATGGCGATGGGGAGCATTCCAGAAACTGTGCCGCGCTTGCCCCATTTCTGGGCATGCCAAAGCCAGTGGCAGCGTTCTCGGACAGTTTCACTGGCTCCGGCAGTGTAGTTTTGATGGTTATCCTGTGTAGCCTGAGGGTTTCTCAGATGTTAGATGTTCATGCAGTTGATCCGATGCTGCATCTCTGGACACAGGAGTGGATCATCGAAGTTGGCAGTGGGTACCTTTTAACACAAGAAGCCTCCTGTGGCTTTTGCATATTTTAGCCCAATGGCTGTGTATAAAGACGCCATTAACGTCCACCTCTGAATCAGCTCCTAAATGTGGATGCCAACTTGGGTGTATGCCGAGTTGCACGCATCTATGTGACCACGCTGCCCCTCTACATTCACTTATTCAGATAGGCATCACCATTATCAGTGCACACGTGCACCAGCTCTATACACGGTGCCAAACATCTGTGCGAAATCAGATAGAGATCTCTACATAACGCGCAGTCCTGCCTGTCCGCCTGCCCATGACACGCACTCACTCAACCTAGTCTACAGTATGTTCAAAGGTGCTAAACTGCAAAACATTCTCAACCACTGTTAGTTGTTTAATTTGTTGCAACAATGTTACATCTCTCTGTAAAACAGACACAGTTCAGCCATAAAACAGCTGAAATATTTATACTGTTTGTAGATCTTCCTACAGTAACATAGAGTAGGGCAGTGGTTCTCAAACTTTCCCAGTTTATGGCAGCCTTAGGACCTAAGCATTTTTTTTTCACAGCATCCCTAAGCCATGAGGGAGATTCAATTCAAGTGGCAGGGTTCAGTTGGGCCCAGAGACGTACGCTAATGCCGCCATAGCTTCTGTGTGAAAATGTGCAATGTCACAGCTGGTACTTGTAGTGAGACCCCCGCCAGCAGCTTTGCAAATCCAAGCAACTGAATACAAAGACAGAGCTTGCACACAGATTAGTCAATTATCAGACATCTCAGTAACCCTATGGTTACTCAGAATGGGCGCAGGAACTGCAACACTGGAGGGGATCGATATGTACTAGGTTCTAATCCCAACAGCAGAAGCCCGGCAGGGGTGAAGATCCCAATCATTAATTTGGGCAAGTATCGCTAACCCTACTCCCTACCCTAACTCTCCCTTGGGGGTGCCTAAGCCTAACATCACCCCTAGGGCCTAACCCTAACCCCCTTCTAAGTGCCTAAACCTAACCCCCTCTTCTCCGCAGCCTAAACCTAAGTCTCCCGGGGGATGCCTAACCCTAACCTCCTTCTGGGGGTGCCTAACCATAAACCCCACCTTCCCCTAGCCTAACCATAACCCTTCCAGAGGGGTGCCTAACCCTTAGTCCCCCTGGGAGCCTTAAAACCTAACCCACCTCTCCACCACGGCTGTCCACGCCCGGCGCCTGGCTTACCTTTGTTTGGTATGCCAGGCATCAGGCTCCTGGCTTAGGTCTAATACAAGCATCTGGATTTCGATGCCTGTCATTTGTACCTTTCCGGGATTAGACAGTCGGGAAGTTAGTTGTCAGCATTTCGACAGTCGGCTTCCTGACTGCATTCCTGCTGGAGCCACTATTTTTACTGCATAAGAGATCACAGTTGCAGGCTGAGACACACCCCTATAACAGTTGTGACATGTTCGCATTTGAGTCGCCACCTTCCCGTTGCCGCCCACAACTGTTCCCTGCCTTTCAATCACTTTGCAATTAAATCTTCACTGCAAGTGACCCTGGTATGCCTACTACAGATGACTGGCCCAAAACTGAGTTGCCTTGAACACCTCCTGGTACACATGACCAGTAGGTATCAAGCTGATAAACTATTCATGCTACAATTATCAATATAATAAATATTAGTATCCCTGTTATTGATAAAATAATAAATAGTGCCCTATTTCAATAAAATAAGTTGCCCCATGTAAAATAAATAAGTAGTAGTAATACTGTATGTCATAAATAAACAAACGCAGAATTGGAAATGTAGGTATGTAGTTGCATAGTTACTGTTCCGTCCTCACTATATGTTTCTCTTTGGTCTATATATAATTAGACAGACAGCATAACCATTCCTACTTTTAAAAAATTGTATTGAGAGGTGAATATCTGAAGATTGGTGTTTATTTTAGTAATAGAAGAATATGGTAAAACTGACATGCAAAACATAAAATAATACTGTACATGACAGAGTGTAGTGGAATAATGTACTAACTATAACACGTGAATATAACAGGTTTCTGAACTGACACCAGATATTAGGTTCGATTCTGTGCTGTTCGGAGGATTATATGCACTTGTTTGCAGTAGACCATATAGAAAACTGAGATGGATAACTCCACTATCCCCTACCCAGGGTGTATTGGGAACTAACTACGAGTCCTGACAGTTCAGTTAAGCTGATACTAGTCTGGCCACTAAAAGGATCTTACACAGAAATAAATGCATATGACAAAACAATACTGAAGGCATAACAATTACACAGGCAATGTCAACGTTCATTTCTAAATCACCTGTTATGGGCCTAAATCTGGTTTGAGTCAAAAAAAGTGTCAGATCTGAGCATAGGACATAACTTTATAACTTTATAAATTCAGCCATCTTAATGACTAACCACTAACCCCGGACCAATTTATTCCTACTCATAACTAGGAACGTTTTGTATCTCCGTGACCAGATCATATTTCACAGGTTTAGGTTTTCAAAGTGGTGGTTTAAAAAACAATAATTTTTGGACTGCTTTGAGTATCTTAATAAATTTAAGATGATTATTCCCATAGCTCATAGTTGTCTTGATCTAGAAAATTTCCAACGACACTCAAGTTACTCTTTTTTTTTTAAGTATAAAGATATCAAATAGTTCAGCTCTATATTAGGTATGATGTCATATTAGGGATTAAGACTAATGATATATTTTATATTAACAACAAAGAAAAAAATAAATTAAATATGAAAAATGTTTCCAAATTTTTTTATTTACTTATTTACCGGTTACATACACACGATCAGATTTTTTCTTCAGATATGGACGATAACGATTTAAAAATCGTTCAGTCGTTCATATCTGAAGGAAAATCGTTCATATCTGACATGCCTGAACGATGGACGATCAACGATGCGCGTTCCCGTTTGTCAGATAACGATATCTGACATCTGATGGGTTTGCAGTCAGACTTGGACGATTCCATTCATTTTAATGCAGTCAAAAATCGTTCAATCGTTCAAATCGTTCAAATCGTTCAGATCGTTTAATCGTTCAATCGTTCATCTGACAAATCTGACAAGTCTGACAAATCTGACCGTGTGTACGCTTTCAGTCCTCCTGTTAAAAGAATATGCTATTTCCCTCTGAGACTGTTAATGACAATAAATGTATACCAGTAGCGGATATCATTCTGTGCCAATGTGCCTTTATATTGGCCTAATGCATGCATGGGATTACACCCACCACCTTCTTTTTTTTCCCACAGTACTTGGGTAATTTGCTAAAAACTGCATACATTGGGCCTGTTCAGCGTTAGGCGCTAGGCCAATTTTTTTGCAGTTGGGCGATGCGTCTAAATCACATAGCAAATGCGTCAAGGTACATTACCATAGTCGCTCGCAGCGACTATTTACCCCGCAGTGTGATTGACAGTCAGGGAGCGTTTTGGGGGAGATAATGGAGAGTGGCAGCAAAGAATGCAGAAATGTTGCGACCATTTTGGGGGCGTGTCACATCCTGTGTCTGCGATACTGTACACAAGAGAAATGTCTCTGGAGTCTTAATTCCCGCAGCCATTCCTCACGACCATCGGGCTACTCAGAACTGCAATGATCTGCGACTCATGCTCCATCTTTGTACGCAGATGCTTGGATTTGCAGAGTCTTCATATTTTCATTGGCGTCTGAGTCATTTTTATATATTCGCGCTTGCACTGCATACACAGATGCAGCAATGGTGGTATTAGCCTACATCTCTGAATCAGGCACATAGATATCTCAGTTACAGCAACATACAGCAGTCCCCACCAGGGCCGGTGCTAGGGTGTTCGCGCCTCCTGCAAATTATAAATGTATGCCCTCCACATCTCCATCAGGGATAGGCATCTACCAGCTGTCTCTCTCTCTCTCTCTCTCTCTCTCTCTCTCTCTCTCACTGTTTAGCAGGCCCTTCTCCTGGCATTCCGGTGCACAGCTAAGACAGGTCCTCCATTGCTCCTCCTGCTTGGGAACAGTACACCACACACAGAGAGTGGGTGTGTGCTCCCGGTGTGACATCATTGCATACAGTACGTCGTGTGTGTAAACTGCCAGACTACATGCTATGCCTGGCAGTGGCACTGCTTATAACAACTTAACAAGGTAGGGGAATGAACTAGCTCCTCCCTCTCAGGGGTAGCCAATGCTGGGCAATTACATCAGTTCCTGAGTGGGCCGCTGTGGACCAGCCATTAGCCATATTGCTTATCAACCTAAATTTAAATGTCATTTATGTCCGCGGCTGCACAGTGCACCCCCGGACCACCCCTTAGCTTCACCCTGCATGACAATGCTGCAATGGCTGCCTGTAATGGCAGCTCTAAATGTGCACAGAAAACAAGCAGTAGGGAGGGCACACCTTCAGCTCAGCACCCCCTCTGCAATGCTTACCCCACGGACTGCATTGCGCTGGCCCTGGTCAACACAATTCTCAATACGGACTGCAGTCAGCAGCATTTTATCAAGATCTGAAAAACCTGGATTACTGGAGCTTGCCGCAAGTGATAGGGCCATTTTCATATGGTGCCACTATGGCCCATAGACTGTATTATCACCAGAGAGGTTAATCAGATCCGTCATCGGCAGCCTGGACTGTGTGCATGTATGTGTCCATGGCCACATATGTGTAGACCAAATGGGATGTAGTCAGCATGCCCCCACATGGCATGCTGACGGACTATATTCCAGCGCCGGAATCCCGACAGCAGTCGGTAACCTGGCTCCAGAATACTGACCGTCAGCATGCCAAAGGTAAGTATCATAGGGTTAGGTTTAGGGTAGAAAAGAGAGGGGGGTTTAACCTCCTATTGTTCCTCAGCACACTGAATTATACTAGCAACAATATATTAACACTATATGGTAATAGAATTTCAGAGATATTAGTTGCATGCATTTGCAAATACATGGGAGGCTGCTAGGCCACGTCAAGGCTTCTCTGTCACTAGCAGTCCCTACACTAAATGGTTCACATCCGGGGCGCAGAGCACCCCAAAATAACGTCCAGCCCAGGACCACCCCCAGGGCATCACACGAAAATGGAAAAAGAGTGACAGTGCAGTGTAAAGTATAGAAGTGTGCAAGTAATTACTAATTGTTAAGGGGTTAAAATATATGTGAAAAATTACATGAATAATAAACAAACATTATTCATGTCATTTTTCACATATATTTTAACCCCTTAACACTTAGTAATTACTTGCACACTTCTATACTTTACACTGCACTGTCACTCTTTTTCCATTTTTCGTGTGATGCCCTGGGGGGGTCCTGGGCTGGACGTTATTTTGGGGTGCTCTGCGCCCCAGATGTGAACCATTTAGTGTAGGGACTGCTAGTGACAGAGAAGCCTTGACGAGGCCTAGCAGCATCCCATGTATTTGCAAATGCATGCAACTAATATCTCTGAAATTCTATTACCATATAGTGTTAATATATTGTTGCTAGTATAATTCAGTGTGCTGAGGAACAATAGGGGTTAAACCCCCCTCTCTTTCATACTTGGTATGATCCCTCCCTTTCATGCACCTGAAAAAAGTACTACCAGATTGATTGAGAAGCTGCCATTTTTTTGTTTGTGGTTAGGTTTAGGGGTTAGGCACCAGGGAGGGGGAGGTTAGGTTCAGGCACTAGGGGGGAGGTTAGAGTTAGGCACCAAAGAGGGAGGGTTAGGGTTGGTAGAGGATGAGGGTTAGCATACCGGCCAACAAGTGTCGGTACTGTATGGTAACCCTTTTGGTATCCTGGTATCAGGATTCTGACCACTGGGATCCCGACTGTCAGCATTACATACCCCTCCCATCCAAATACCTCCTTCATCACTGTGATAAGCAAGCAGCAAAGAAACTGTTAAGGGACAAATACATAAACAGGACAGGATGGAATGTTCTGACACGACTGTAATGCTATATTTCCCTTTCATTGATCTATCATTGCTGAGAATAGCAACAATAACAGTGGTTTATTAATGGGACAAATATGTGCCCAGTAGAAAACAGTTTCCAAACCATACTTGCTACACCTGTACTTTTTCTTCTTGTGTTTTCAGCAATAGTCTCCACTGGTAGCACCTCCCATTATATATATATATTCAGGCTGTGCAGTCTAGGGCCCCCTTTTCTATAAACTCTCAATGATTGTCAGGGAAACTCCCCGAAATAGTAGCAATCTCCCTGACCCCCGGAAGAGTCTAGCAA
The DNA here is from genome assembly GCA_031769625.1 of Taudactylus pleione. Classification (NCBI taxonomy): domain Eukaryota; kingdom Metazoa; phylum Chordata; class Amphibia; order Anura; family Myobatrachidae; genus Taudactylus; species Taudactylus pleione. The sequence goes on from JAUIMM010000275.1 coordinate 9,710,365, forward strand.
TCTCCCTGATTATACCTTACTCCCATTATGTAGCCGTTTTATACATGGAAAAAAGAAATCAGAAATATATACATTCAAATGGGATCATCAGTGCCATTTCCCTGCCTTTGTTATTAGGCATTATGATCCCTATGGCTACATGCATTTTCATATAAGGTTTCTCATGGCCACTTAGATGGAACCCCTTGGAAAACACAATACATGAGCAATCCCTGAAAAGTATCAGTGTGTTTTCATCAACAAGTACTGTAGATCTTACTAACTGCTTTGGGGCTCGTTTACATTTGGATGTAAATCAATTTTATGGCTCGTCTCTCAGATGTAGCAGTAAACATCCACTTTAACACCGTACTTGTAGGTGATCTCCCTGAAATGCTTTTTCAACAGTAGGCAAGTATGCTTCAAATGTACAATGAAGACTCAAATGTAGTGCAGAAACTGACGGACACAGCTAGATATTGGTTATAACCTAGCTATTACTAGTGTCATATATTAAGTGTACTTGGGTGGGTCATCGGATGGAGAAAGACCTATTTCGGAAATATCAGGGACAGCTTACTCCCTAGCTCGATAGAAAATGTGACCTCTCCACACAGTTTCTGGAATGATAAACTGGGGGATTTTAGGATTGCCATATTAGGCATGGAGCTGAAGTTAGAAATGTACTTTACATATAAAGCTAGTAACAAATTGTGCTTGCAGAGATAAAGGAATTATTGTGAAGCCCTTTATTTAAGTTTTATAGCTAGTATACATAACACAGCACCAAAAAGAACCGATAAATGGCAATCTATAAAAACAAACGCAACAGTAAAATCAGATGGGCCACGCATTGTTCTTTGGGAGATGACAGAAATTGACTTTGGCTAAATAATCCTATTCCTAATTAAGAAGATTCAGAACAGTGCACAAGCACAATACCTGCTTTATGGCTCTGGAAGTGACTGCACTTATCCTGATTTGATCTCACATTATTATGTGTGGTGTGTGTGGCGCCATTTGTACAAGCCAAGTGCTGGCATCTTCTCGTCTCTGCTTTGAGGAGCGTGCAACACATTGAGACGTGCACCCGTCAATTGAAAGCAGCGATAATTAAAATATCATAACATAGGCAAAATACTGTTTGGTAGCCAACTTCTATTTTGTTTCAAGATTGTTTTTGGAAAAACTCCAAGAAACAATCTGACATTATCTGTATTTACAGGGCATCATTCGCAAGCTTTTAAGTTGCATTTCAAATGCAGGATGTAAAAACAAACCAGAGGGGAAGATTTTACAGCTGTGCAAAAGTAATAAATGTGTCTTATTTGGCAATATTATGAAATTTTCTGTATGTGTAAACCAAAATGATTTTAATATGTTTATTCATACCTGAAATGTATCTGTTAGATTCTAACTAGAGATGTGCTGGTCCGGATTTCTGAAATCTGAGCACACCCGAATTTAGGAGTTCCGAGTAGAACTGGGTCAAGGTTCGGATTCACTTTTGTGGCATGGTTCAAACTAGGGGTCTCATGCAGACCCGCTCGCAAGCGCCTATGCGCTCGCAAGCGGGTTGATGTTGTGGCCCTGCGTACACGCAGCGGCTGCACTGCGCGTGCGCAAGCCCCGGAGCGAGAGAGAAATTCTCTCACTCCGGGACTCACTACAAAAGGGGCGGCTGTCGATGGTGATCGACAGCTCGCCCCGTTGTGTAGGTGGGGCGGGGGGTGGTTACACAAACGGAGGCGTTCCCGACGGAACACCTGCCATTTGGGGGCGGCCCCACTGACATCACTGGGGCTTGCGGTAGACGAGACCCTACCACAAGGGTCGCGTCGCAAGCCCTGATGGTCGCGATGGTTTTGACCATCGCGACCATCAACCTGGCCACTCTCTAAAGCTATGGGTGTTCACCCACAGCCTAGCGAGCAGCCAGGAGGCCGGCTCTGAACTTAGAAGCGGCCGCCCTCATTCAGAGCGAGTGCTCGCATTTTACGAGCAGCTCTGAATAAGGTCCTAAGTCACGGTTCGGATCTGTTGCTGATTCGGAACTCGTAATTAAAAAACAAACTTGGGTTTTGGATTCGGACATTTTAGCTATTTTTATCGATTTTCAATCGCTTTTTATCCTAATCCAAAACCAAAAAAGTTAAGGGTGGTTTTGCAAAACCAAAACACAAAGATGAGTCTGGATCCAAAACCAAAAACAAAACATGGGGGACTATGAATATCTCTAATACTAAAATGAAGGCTTAATAATTAAGATGTACATTATAAAAAAACATGAATCAAGGGGAATGGGTATGAAATACCGGTGGCTGAATAGCTCGACGCTGGCATCCCGAAAGGAGAAGATCCCAACAGGGTAGGTACTGTAAGTACCCTCTCCCTACCCCTCTCCCCCCCTTACCCTAACCCTCCCTTAGTGATGCCTAACCCTAACTTCCCCCCTAGTGTCTAACCCTAACCTCCCTCCGGGGGTGCCTTGCCCAGGGCCGGATTGATAATGGGGCGGATAGAGCTACAGCTCCAGGCCCCCTTTCAAAATAGGCCCATAGCTTCTGCTGTGCTGTACACAGGATTTTTTTTCCTGCCACAGCAGCATCTAGTGTCTGTGTGAGGTCCCGCTCCCCCAACCAAGGGCCGATAAACCCCCACCCTGTGCGCGGAGACATTAAATACAGCCACATAAATTAAACAGATGGCGGTGCAGAGCAAGGCTTTACTTGCCCTACCTGCGCCGCATGCGCATAGTGGCTCGGCGCCGTGAGAACTGTACTCACGGCGTGCAACGTCTCATGTCACCGGTCCGTGTCCAGAAAGAAGCGTCCCGGCGTGTCCTTCCAGTGAGCTCCGTGAGGGCAGCCCAGCCGCGAACTGTCCTCCTGCTGTATCAGACCGGGACTGTCATTATCCTGCTGGTTCCTGGCTGCTGCTGATCGGGGTCACAGAGCAGAAGTTTTGCTGGCTACTGCAGTGCTATTAGTTACCAGGTACTACAAGCTGCACTAACATGTATGATGTATGTATATACTGTATATATATATATATATATATATATACATAAACATATACACACACACAGTATTTATACATACTGTATATCTGTGTGAGTATGTGTGTATATATATATACACATATATGTGTGTATGTATATATATATATATATATATATATATGTATATATATAAATATATAATGTGTTTATTTATATAAAGCATGCGTGTGTGTGTGTATATATATATATATATATATATATATATAATATATAATTATAGAATTATTTTTTTTAGTTCTCTTTCTTATAATATGTGGAAACTGCAATTTAAGGGCAGATTAAAGTATGCCTCAGATGTACCAAAGCGGAAAAAAGATATCTCCGTCCGCCGGGTCAGGCAGCAGCTGCCCCACCTACTATAGGACTGCCCTGCCATAGAGGGGATCTTGCAATCCCACTCTGGTGTGCTACAGGATGTTCAAAAATGTTTACGGCTTTTGCCAAAAGAGGACAGCAGTAGCCGCATGGAGGTCTGTAGAAAGAAGTGAAGTGATAGTGTATACGTTCACTTTACTTCTTCCTGATCGGCTGGAACCCTTGTCACAGGAATTAAAATGGATACATCCGAGCAGAACAAGAATCCCTATTGCTGTGATTTGCGGTGATTATGATTCTTAATTTTCAAGGGCAGACCACATATTTTAAATTTTAATAGATATGCCCCTATAGTTATTAGTAAGGTAAGGTCTTTCTTTTTTTTTATATAGAGATAGTTACCCATATGCTATTTAGTAGAGGGGTTACACATTTACATAATCATTAAGTGCCATTTTTTTTGTCATGTTACAGTCAAGTTAAAAAGTAGTGTTTCCCTTTGTTGATTTATAGACTATCATATTAAGTGAAGAATGGAAAGACATTGAGGTTTTGAAGGTAGGCACTAGTCACCCCCCTCAGCACAGTGCCCCCTCCACACCACCTATGTGGACCACATTTTCACAAGACTGGTCTCGCACTCCATATAACTTGTGAAACTCCCATGGCGCTGGTCACACCCTCTGCGGCAGCACACAGTAGGCCCTTCATAGATTTCAGCTCCAAGCCTATGTGGACCTTAATCTGGTACTGGCCTTGGCGCACCCTAAACCTAACCATCCCGGAGGGGGGGTGCCTAACCCTAACCCCCCCAAGGGAGTTTAACCTTAACCTTCCGCCCTAGAGGTGCCTAACCCAAGCCTCCCCCCAAAACCTAACCCTAACCCCACTATGCTCCCTAAACCTAACCAACCCCCCCCCCCACAGCTAAGTGCTAAGATGCCCAGACTCACCTCAGTCGTCCCGGCGTCCAACTGTATTCCGGCATCAGGACTAAGATAGGTGGCAGTATTTTGATGCCTATCTTAAGTCCCCCGTTGGGCTTTCATTGTCGGGATATAGACCGGCGGCATGTAGTCCGCCAGTCTATTAACTACATCCCAAATCAAAGATATTAGCAGTTACACTATATAGGAGCAGCAGAAAGTATAATAAAACAGGAGGTCTTTATCTATGCATTGCATACCCAGGAACAAACACATGCTGCAACCTTATCATGCTGCTGCTTTCAATATGGAGGAAAGGAAAGAAGGAGCCCTTATTCTATAACATAGCCTGGATAAACACACCCTCTAGCTACCCCTTTTGTATCTAATTTTATCAGCAGCTGAACACTGATGACATCTGCATGTATAATAATCTCAGTTGGGAACAGTGGTTGCAATATCAAAATGGAACATGTCTAACACCCCTACTCAACAACTGCTTCTCAAACCAGCCCCATGTCCTCTAACTTTGGCCTTGGGAATGGCTTCATCATAACAGCTGGCAACATATGTTCAGTCTCACTGTATGTACACAAGCTCTTGCCTATTCCTTAAGACCCTAGAGCGATTTGTAATTTCCAAACAAGACGTTCTTGGCCCATTTTGACATAACCTGTAGGCTGTGTCATGTACAATTCTTCATCTAAATCAACATTAAGAAAAGCAGTTTTGAAGTCATGGTGTCTCACTTGCATATTTATTAATGCAGCTGTGATGATCAAGGTTTTGAAAGTATTCTGTTTAGCAACTGGTGCAAAAGTGGCATCATAATCTTCACCATATTTTTTATAATAGCCATTTCATGTGTCAGAGTGACATTTGGTCTTAAAATACTATTTACATTCAATTGCATGTTTTCCTGCAGGTAACTCTGTAAGATCTCTTCTCTGGAGCTGTACGAGAGATTCCATTTCTTCATCAGCAGCTTAAATTATTTTTTTCTTTCAGTTTTTCCTTACTGCATCACTTTCCAGTATTCTGGCCAAGGTTGCGATGCTGTCCGAGCAAGATAAGATAACGTCTTTGGTGGTGTACTCCTGACCAAAGGCAAAGGTGATCTTCCATCTTTAAATATAACTGGACCATCCATAATTACTTCAATTTAATTTTCCTATTCCTCTGGTGGTGGACCTCTTCCTCAAGCTGTTCTGCTTGTGTAGTTTTATAAAATGATTGATACTGTACAACACATCTGCTTATTGTCACCTGGTTGGTTTCTTTATTTAGAATTCTGTAACCCTTTTTGTAATTCACTGTAGCCTACAAACACTCCTTCCTTGCACGAGCATTCTACTTTGAGTGTTTTTCCTTTGGATCATATACAAATGTTTTACTTTCAAATATTGTTATATGTAGTAGGTCAGGTTTCTTTTCATTCCACAGTTCATATGGAGTCATCCTCTCAGTGACACCATTTTGCTCTGGATTCTACGGTTCTGTTGTCTGGAACATAATTCCATATCTTTTCAGAATGGCCGGTGTCTTTCTACTTGTATATTCTGTCCCATTATCTTCATGTAGTGTATTTGGAAAACATCCAAACTTGCTTTTTACTTGAGCAAAGTATTCTTCAAGTTTTCTGTGACTTCATCCTTACTGTCCAGCAGGTAAAGTGTTACGAACTTCGAGTAGTCATCAATTAATGCAAGAAAATATTTATTTTGTTCTGGTGTCACATCTTTCATTGGTACATCTGTGTGAATTAGGTTTAGACTCTTCTTAGCTTTGCTGTTAATGATTTTTGAAAACATTTTTCCTGTCAATTTCCCTTTTAAGCAACTTACACATTTCATTATTTGGGGCAGTGATCAATCTTTTAGCTTCTGGATTTTTTGGGATTCTGTTCTTATGGATTTCTGTGCCCTAGACAATGGTGTCATACATGATTACAGTTAACATGCTCTTGCTTAGAGGTGCAACAGCTTAATTAAAATTTAACTTTTAGTTGTTTTGTGATTTTTTATCTTCTGCAAGTTTGTTTACTATTTGGAATAATGCATTTATCAATGTCACAACATGTCCTTGCTTGGTAAGCTTTTCCACAGACAACAGATTATTGTCGAGATTAGGCACAAAACATTCTTCATACAGTAAGTGTCTTTCTGGTAAGTGGTGTAGAGACCAGACAGTATATATAACCTTCTCCTATTCCTTCTAAGACCACATAATGACCATTAGCTATGGCTAATCTTTCTGAATTACTTTGATCTCAGTAAAGAAATTCTTATAATTTGTCACATGACCTGTCAATACACCAAGCATTTATCACTGTGCTTGTGTTTGTATTGAAAGTAAATTCTGCATTACAATTATTTTCCAGCTCTTGTATAGCACTATTTGCATTTTGCTTTGCATCTTGTTTCTTTAGCTGATTTATTCGGGCTTTCCATACTCTGCAGTCTGCCTTTAAGTGACCGGGTTTCTTGCATACAACACATTCACGTGTTTCTGGTCTCTGAACTAGTGCTTTTAATAATACACTCCAACTCTATATGATGTATCATGCTTATTTATACATTCTATCTTGCAATAGAATTCATCCATAAGTTTCTGTTTACATACTCTAATATCAGTTTATCATGTAGTCTAGCATCAAGTGCTGTTACAAGTGTCTCATACTGTAGCTGTTTGGGAACCATTGAGTAGCAGAGCTGTAATATGAGTCTTTTATTTCTTCTCCTATGCAGTGCAGACATTTTACTATTTCAAGTGTACATCTTATGCACTTTCTGCAGCACATCCCACATTAGTCTTGCAGTGTGATAGTTACATTTAGGGACAATCTGATCATCATCTACTGTAACCTGGTCTTTCTGATCTATCTTAGGGGGTCATTCAGACCCGGTCACAAGCGCTGAGCGCTCGCAACCAGGTCAATGTTCCCCCACTGGGCATGCGCACGTCGGAGTCTGTTCTGACATGCGCATGAGCGAGACCCGGCTAGCGATGGGTGCTCTGTCGCTATGGGTCTCGCACCAAAGGGGGCGAGCTGTCGATGGTGAGTGACAGCTCGCCCCATTTGGGAGGCGGGCAGGGGGCGTGGCCGGCCAAACGGAGGCATTCCCGAAGGAACGCTTGCCGTTTGGGGGCGGCCCCACTGACATCAGCAGTGATTTCAGTGGGGAGCTTCCTGCTCGATCAGAGCAGGAAGCTCCCTGGGGCTTGCGAGTGCCGAGACCCAACCTTAGGGTCTCGTCGCAAGCCCCGATGGTCGCGATGGTCTTGACCATCGTGACCATCACCCTGGTCGATTGCTAGAGCTGTGGGTGGTAACCCACAGCTTAGCGATCGACCAAGAGGTGGCACTACAAGATGCAAGCGGCTGCCCTCATTCAGAGCCACCGCTTGCATCTAACGACCACCTCTGAATGAGATCCTTAGTCTTAGTCACATTCCTCTGTGACTGGGTCAGGCTTAGTGTGATCAGTCTTTCAGAAAATGTAAGTTTTAAACTGGATCTTGTTGAGATGTTTTTATGGTTTGTCCAAGCATTGGGGACTGTTCCACATCATAGATAAGAGTACTATGGTCAGTATAATGTGTGTATATGGGTAGAAAGCTGGTTATACTGTATAGTAGCCAAAGGGTGGTTGTAAAAAAGTACTAAAAAACCCTTTCTATGATGAAAAAAAGATAGCAATATGCTATTTATTTAGCCAGAAAAATAGATTTCATACTATACATACAAAATATATAAATGCATACAAAAGGTGTCAAAGGGCCTGATTCAGAGCCGTTCGTTAACAGCAGTACGCTCGTTGCGTTCCGATGTTGAGTAACCGTGCATGCGTCGGTGTAACACTGCGCATGTGCGTATGGCAGATTGCGAGCTTTTTTTGTCTCGTTCGTCAAATAGCGTACAGGAAGTGACATGTCAAATGTGATTGACAGAACAGGGCGTTTTTGGGCGTTGACGGGGGTGGAGATGGAAAATCGCAGGCGTGGCGAGGCGCTTTTGGGGTGTACATACATTATCAGATGCGAACGTCAAATGTGTTCGTACCAACTCATACGTCACTGGATGATCCTCTTTCCCTTCAAAATGCTCGCACAGCTGAGGGTCTGGATTACTCGACCACATTGGCGATGGCCTTCTCCTCCGTCTCGGCACTCCACGATGTTGCATCGATTAATCACGGCTTGTCAGAAAAACAATTAGTGTTGGATTGAAAACCGGCTTGGTATGTGTTTTGAAATCAGTTTTTTGGGATAGCACAAAACCGTACGCAGGTGGAAATCATAGCTGCTAATGTCTGGATTACACAATCAATTTGCGTACATTTGTGGGGGTTTATTTTGGGGTTAATTTTTTGTTTTTGGCCTATTGTAACAATAATGTCATCATGTTTGTATTTTTTTGGCCATTTTGCATCCTTATGTAAATTTTCAAACGTTTCTTAAAGAGCCCTTTTTTTTTTTCATGTAAAATGTTGTTGTTGCGCGTTTTTGCCTTGTGGGCCAGGATTAAATGTAAACCATTTTTACAATAATGTCAGAATACAAAGTCGTACATTTTTTGCAAATTTATTGCTATCAAAAAACAATTTCATGCACATATTTTACACAAACATTTTTTGCAGTGTTCATTACAAAATTTTTAATAATTGTGCAAACATGAAAGTTTTTGGAAAGGAGAGGGAAGTTTTGGCCAGAATGGAATATGGGGCAAGCACAGAAGGAGTGTGGGAAAAGTAGCCAGTGCTGTCAACGTTTTTTCCCTCGTTTGGCTGGGGGAGGGAGGGCGCCAGACCGGGTCCGGGATGTCATCGGGCTGGCCTGTCCAGAGGCAGATGTTGTGGCCTCTGGACTAGGAACAGGGCTAGGCACATTTGGAGGATTGGCTGATGTTGTGCCAGAGGTGGAGGATCCTGATGTTCCGGCAGGAAGGGAGGTCGGCTCCACCATGTGCTGGCGAACGAGCTGCTCCAGGGCATTGGCGATGCGGATGTTGGCCCTGGTATTTTCCGCCAGGGCCTGACCAATGGTCACGTTGGCCACAGCATTTTGCTCCAGGGCCTCAGCCACCCGTACCAGACTGGCGTCCATCCTCTGCAGAATCTCCGTATGGAAATCCGATTTAAAATTGAGTTCTGTGAGGAGGGACACTGCCTGTGAGGGGGATTGCCCTGGACTGGCTTCTGCAGGGTCCTCAGCCGGATGTACTGGTTCCTTCCCTGCAGAGCCAGCAGAAATTCTGCGGCCAAGGCTCCCCTCTGGAGCAGACTCATCCGCCTGTGTCTCTGTTGGAAAAATGAGAAAAGACTCACATTATAATCTACATATTGGCACAATAATATTTCAGAGTTGGTGACATCTCAATATTTACCTTGGACAACATGAGGAGCCGCAAAGTCTGGCATGTCCGTATCCATGTTGGACACGCCAAACACCTCCACAGCCTGCACACACCACTGTGCCAGCTCTTCTAAATCATTCAACTCCAATGACACAGGGGTGGGACCCCCACCTGTCCCCCTTGCATGCCTAGCCCTGTCCGCCAGTTTTTGCTTCAGGCGATATTTGAAGTCGGCCCATCTGTGGGTGAAATTGGAACCATTATCCTTTTTTTCTTAAATGGGTTTTGGTTTTAGGGGGGGTCAAGTGTTTACTTACCGCCGTTTGACATCCTGGGCTAGATGGACATAATCACCCACCCTATTGACAGCAACGGCTACCTCCTCCCACATTCTCCACTTCTGGCTTGCACTCATATTCCTGTCTGCCTGTGGCAGGATGTCCACACACTTCTGAACCAAAACCTCCATCTCCTTTCTTCAGAATTGTGGCTGCCTTTTCTTTTTGCCAGCTTTGGCCGGAATACTGGGCCCAGCAGCCTCTTCCATGTCATCCTCCTCACCTATTTGTTTAAATGTTGAGAATTGTAAACTTCACAACTTGAACTATATTATGTGTCAAATTAATCATCGTTTCCAAATGCCTGAAATACTTACCGCCAGACTGTTGCCCATTGTTTCCCTGGTCTGTAGCCATGTCTTAGCTCAAAACAAGAAATACACCAGAATTTTTGGTTTGGCTAGTGACGTATTTATACATGCGTCCTTATTTTTTGGCCGCATCATTGAATGTGCGTTCCTATGATCCCTCCTTAATTTGTGCGGGAAACTAAACACTATTTATGGCTTGGGGCGTCTCGAGTCGAGGTGGCGTTTGTTGATTGTTGGAGGTTACGTTGGTCGGAGTTGATTGTTGGCGGGTTTTGGAGTTGGCGTTGGTGGGAGTAGTTTTTATTTGCTAAATTTGGTTTTAGTTTTTCCGTTCGCATTTTTTCTGGTGTTTTTTTTGTTGGCGTTTCTTTATTTGGTGAGCTTTTGGCAGTCTAACTTTTGTTCAATTTGTGTCTCCTTCTTTTCCTGATTTTTTTAACGTTATTTTTTCGTAATTTCATCTTTGTTAGGTTTTTTTTTGGCTCTGCCCCAAAGATCTTTTGATCCGGAAACTTATATATTATCTATTGGTAAGTTCATTTTTTCACTTGGTTAGTAAATGTTCATGTTTGTATTTACGCAACTTTGTTGGACCTTACACTTGTAACCTTTGGTTTTCTTAGTCAGAAATGTTTCTAAAATGTTGTGATTTGCTAGCTGCGTATTTTTGAACTTGTATTTGCGAACTAATTAGCGCATTTTTATCTGTTTCTATTGTGACTGGTATTTGCGAACTAATTAGCGCATTTTTATCTGTTTCTATTGTGACTGGTATTTGCGAACTAATTAGCGCATTTTTATCTGTTTCTATTGTGACTGGTATTTGCGAACTAATTAGCGCATTTTTATCTGTTTCTATTGTGACTGGTATTTGCGAACTAATTAGCGCATTTTTATCTGTTTCTATTGTGACTGGTATTTGCGAACTAATTAGCGCATTTTTAACTGCTTATTCAGACCCGTTAAATTGTTTGTGTTTTCCCTTTAGCATTTGTTACTTACATTTGGCCCCAATTTGACGTAGTCTGCGCAATGTCATTTTGCTCTTTGGGCAAATGTGTGTTTCTCCCCTTTTATGTTTTGTCTAGCACCAAATTTTGAAACAGAAATGCCCAGCATAAATTGTTGTATTTTTATATTGTGATTCTTTACAGTTTGCACGTATCATGACAATACCCTGGCATGTAAGCATCAATGGATGGTATCATCAAGCTAAGTAAAAATCGATTTTTTGGGGGGGGTTATAAAGCCTTACATTCAAATCTTGCCATTTCAGGTTGATCTGGGTCGGATTGTTCTGGCCATGCTCCCGGAAGCCGACCAACCTCAATCTCGTCCCAGGCGTAGGCATCGTAGGCGTGCAAGGCCGCAGATATTTCGAACACGTGTCACCCTTTTTGGAATGCCCGATGATGAGGTTTTAAGACGCTACCGTCTTCCTCCCAAAATCATCATAGACACTCTCTCATTAATAGAGAGTGATCTTGAGCGGCAAATTGACAGTCCTACAGCAATACCACCACTTACGCAATTTATGGCAGTGTTACATTTCTGTGCCTCAGGATCGTTTCAAACAACGGTGGGAATAGTGGCGGGCATCTCACAATCCTCCTTTTCCCGGATCCTGAGGGCAGTGATGGAGGCACTTTTCAAGCACCTCCATCATTTTATTCAAATGCCTTTGGATATGGGTGCCCTTAGTGTGGCCAAGGCCAATTTTTACCAAATAACTGGCTTCCCACACATCATAGGGGTTGTGGATGGTACTCACATACCACTTCAGCCTCCAGCACGGCTGGAGGCCATATTTCGCAACCGGAAACACTATCACTCCCTGAATGTAATGGTGGTATGTGATGCCTCCCTCCAGATCCTGCCTGAATGCAAAATTACCAGGAAGTGCACATGACTCATTCATCATCCGGCAATCAGGGATATGGCACAAATTAACCAACCTGCAAGCTGGTGATGCGTGGCTTCTGGGTAAGTGGAGACCTTTAGTACATAACAATGTTAAGCTTGATACACAGTGATCCTGATGTTGTCACTTCTTTTTCACAGGAGACAGTGGCTACCCTTGCACGCCCTGGCTGCTCACTCCTCATTTGGCTCCCACACCAGGGCCACAAAGTAATTTTAATGCCGCACTTACAGCCACCAGGCAAGTGGTGGAGCGCTGTATCAGCCTTTCAAAAGGCCGATTCAGATGCCGCCACCGCTCTGGTGGCGAGCTCATGTATTTGTCGGATATGGTTTCGAAAATTGTGGTCCTGTGTGGGATATTTCACAACATCGCCATAAGGAGTGGTGTCCCAATGCAGCCAGAGGATGTCTTACCTGAGGATGGCCCCCCCGAGGTTGGTCGGAGGTCAGTATGTGGGGGGGCCATACGCGATGATGTGGTGGCCAGATATTTTAGTTAATTATTGTCAAAACAACAGTGTTTAGACCCAATGTGGTACGGTTTGTTTGAGAACATCTAATTAATTGTATTTTTTTTCTCCATCTTCTGTTTGTTTTCATAATCTTTGGGACTCCAACGATGACTACTTCCTGCTACCCTTAAAAAACCTTCATGTGGAAACTTTGGGAATATATTATGGAACCCATATTGCAATGCAACATTTGTGGAATGATGTTGGCATGGTACTTCGTCAACCAGTTCTTGATTTTTTGTGTGTTTTTTTTTAGTTTTTTCTATGTGTTGTATTTATGATTATCACTGTGTGTTTTGTTTGTGAGTGACCACTTTGTTATTTTAGTTATGTTGTGAATAAATGTCTTGAGAGTGTAATTTTGTTCCTTTTTTTGCCCATTACAAGCAAGTGTAACCAGGTTCACACACCTTACATTTGCCTAAGGGGTAATCCAGTAATGACGCAAGTTGAGCTAAAATGTAAGATGTTTTCTGGGTCCAAACCAACACCCAAAGGAATCCTGTACAATCAGTTGGCTTCATAATATCGGCCTAAGCAGCTTGCCCCCCAAATAGGAACATGTAAAATGTAGTAATATATAATTTTGACAACACCAAAAAAGGGAAATGAGATTGTTACTGTTAGGTGTTTCTTGTGCCTGTTTTCCTAAAAAATACAACACACAATCTTAGTGACAATAATTGCAAATCCTTGCTGGAAGAGTCTACTTAAGTCAGTGTAAACAATCTCTGATTTTGAAACAAGGAATGAGACAGAACGTTAAGTTTAAAATATTAATTTATTTAAATTTTGACAAAAAAAAACTAAAACTGGTTCCTAAGGAGGACCGACATATGGTCAAGGACCACCAGCAGCCCGATGATGTGTTCCCGTATACGGCCCACACAGCCGGCTAATTCAGCCATACGCCTCTGTTCCTCTGTTGGTTAGAAAAGTGTGGGGATTAATACATCAATAATGAAACCACATTAAAAAACAAGCCAAACCAAGCTAACCAAAAATGAAAATATTGTGGCACAAAGCAGAATTACACCGAAAAAACCAAGCCCCCCAAAATGGTCTACCCCAAAATTACAAGTCCAAAAATCAGATTCAGACAGGTGTGATATGTGTATGGTGAAATCAACAGTAACAGGTAAAGACAACCCGAAAACTCCCAAAAAGTCGACAAAAAAACACAAAAAAAGGGAACGACACATGATTACATCCAAACAATTTGTGGCGCAAAAAAACAACAAAAAAAACATACCGTTCAAAATAACGGCCGCTCCTGAAGCCACTCCCTCGTCCTCCTCGGAGGTGCCTCCATTCCCCAAAGATCTTGGCGGGGTGATTTGGGATTCCGGGGAGGCGTTAGTTAGAAGAGGGGTGGTTGGAGGAGAGGGGGAATTGGGATGGAGGGGAAGGAGCCGCAAAATATCCTCCACAGGGTCTGGGCAGGCTGAGGAGGAGGGGGAAATAGGGGAATTTCGGGTTGTGGAGGGTTGGCTTGGGGTTGGGGAGAGTGGGCGAGAGCGCCGTCTTGGATCGCGATGACGCCGTAGTCTTTGCTGTGCCCCTAAAAGATGTGAAACAAATTGTGGTTAGTTTCAACCAAAACCGAGTAAAACACTAATTTATCACAACACAAATCGGAAAACATGGCCATGCAGATATGAGTTCAATGAATACATATGACATACATGAAAACATGGCCATGCAGATATGAGATCAATGAATAAATAGGACATACATGAAAACATGGCCATGCAGATATGAGTTCAATGAATAAATAGGACATACATGAAAACATGGCCATGCAGATATGAGTACAATGAATAAATAGGACAGACATGAAAACATGGCCATGCAGATATGAGTACAATGAATAAATAGGACATACATGAAAACATGCACACGCAGTTAGGGCCACAAAGATAAACATGAAAACCACAGTCCCCAATACTTACTTTCAGCGATCTGCATGCGAAAGCATGCCAGCAAGCGGGGCATCCGCCGTTGCAGGTCCGACCACCTGCGCTCCAGCTGGCCGATCTGGCGGCGTGACCCGAAGGAGCGCAGGCGGCCACGTACCTCCGCATATGCGGAACGCTTCTCGCGATTTGTGATGGGTGGAGGCTGGCTGGTGATCCGCCTATCCATCACCTCGGTTAACACCAGCAGCTCACGCCTGGTGAATGCCGAGGCTCTCATGATGGCAATGGTGTATTTGTTAAAAATCATTTTTAATAAAGACCCGAAAATAATTTTGATTGGCTAATGTATTTGGGTAATTAACAGGACCAATTCTATTGGTTAGTGTATGAGTCATGTGTTCGACAGAGCCAGAAATCTCTTGAGAGTTATGATATTCTTGATGCAGTGACATGCGTAAGCAAATTTAAATAAAGAAATGAACCCCGGAAAATATGCGTGGTTAAAAACAAATAAAACAATTGTTTAATTGGCTCTAACATGTATGTTGACAAATAAAAGCGAATGTTTAAGCCGTACGTATTCTGCGGGTAAACACAAACACGGACAAGATTAAAGTTTATTGCATTGTGAAAAAAAAAAAAAAAAAAAACAATTAAGCTAATTGATATATTGATTGGCATGATACGATTGAGGGAGGTAGGCAGAATAAACGAGCAGTTAATCGAAATCTGACAGTCCCACTTCCGGTTTGTACTGGTGCGTGCGTTCCCTTCAAGCCATTTTGGGGATGTACGCTCGCTATTTGGCACGCTCGTTAGTTAGAGGAGGGGTCGGTAGAGTTTGAGGAGGATGTTTGGCTGCGTTCGAAAATACGAGCGAGTGTTTGAATTTACATATTTTTTTACGTACGGCGAACGTACGAACGGCTACTTGCGTCCGGGTCTGAATGAGGGCCAAAGTTCCCATATGGATGGTTGCTAAACTTACTAAATTACTAACAATCATCTTTCATATTTTATATGACAGCAGTCAGCTGAATACAAAATAAAACCATAATCAGTCACTGCTACATGGTTAGTACAGATAATACAGCATGATCATTTCCATTCTGTGTATCTCTGTAAATCAGACATGAATGGTTAACATATGGCCAAAATGCTTACATGAAAAAAACAAAAATTCTTTTGCCAAACATTTGTTTATTTAAATTATAAATTGAGATCATAAATAATATTCTTCTTGGAAACATCTATATATAAAACAATAAATAAATGAAGCTTTCATTAAATGTATTATATTGTTTTAAAATTACAAAGAGATTTCATTTTTTACACTGCTACAGTATGTTCTGGTAGAAGATCACAAATATTATACATTCTCTTCCTCTCTTTCCATATGTTTCCATTCATTGCTAATTTTACATAATATAAAAAGGAAATTTGTGTTTATGGCCACAGGGCATGTTGAAAGCCCAGATATACAGTCCTGTGGGTAATAGGAAAAGTGGGCTATACACATATATATTCAAAGTATATCAATGTGCATTATGACCTTTCTGGGACACAGAATATCTTTTCCCAGTGCAATATGGCCCTGATACAGAGCTGTACGCTAATCAGATGTTTATCAGTAAACAGTGCATGTGACTAATTCCACTCTCGAATCTGTTGCTGAGGGTCATGGCTGCGATAATATGCACATGCTAGTATCAGCCGTCCCCTGGTGTAGTCGTCTGCGTCTGAATGTGCAAGCACAGAGGCGCCCAATTTCAGCATATCTGCGCGTTGTAATACCAACGGTAATTCTTGACACGCCAACATCACGCGCACTTCCACACTTGAACCAGCCCTAAGGCAGGTGTAGTGTCTCTGTATGAACATGGCTTTTTTGGCTACATCTGTGCATCGGAGAACGCGGCTGTCATATGAAACATCTGTACAGTGCCTTGTGTTAATAGAACACACATCTTGGGGTTGGGTATGAAATCCCGGATGTGGGGATGCCACTGGTTAGAATACCGACAACAGCATCCCATCAGCCTGAATCCTGACACCAATAGGGAAGACAGGTAAGTGTTTTCCTAACACCTACCAAGTGGCGGGCTGGGCCGGGGGAAGGGTGCCATGTGCCCCCCACACCGCAGCGCCATGCGGGCCACTGGCCGCGGGCAGTCTGTGTCTCTGTGACACAGGCTGCACCACGTGTGTAGCGATGACCGGAGTTCGGTCAGCGCTACACTGACTAACACACAGCTGCCGGCTCCGCAGCTGTGTGTTTGTTTTGATCAGCAGCCAATGAGAGTCTGTCAGACTCTCATTAGCTGCTGCTGTGCCCACTGGAGGAGCAGCTCCATCTTCCGGCTCCCGCAGTGGGTAATGGGAGAGGCGTCATGACTTCATATGACGTCTCTCCCATAATGCAGAGTGTAAGTGTTTTGTTTTTATTTTTTTTATTACGTGGGTCTACTGAGGGGGGGGCTGGCACTACAGTGGGGAGACCACTACTGGGGGCACTACAAGGGGTGTACTACTACTGAGGGCACTACAAGGGGGGGACTACTACTACTGGGGCACTACAAGGGGGGGCACTACTACTACTGGGGGGGTTGGCACTACAAGGGGGAGCACTACTGGGGGCACTACAAGTGGGGGACTACTACTACTGGAGGCACTACAAGGGGGGGACTACTACTACTGGGGACACTACAAGGGGGGACTACTACTACTGGGGCGGAGGTTGGCACTACAAGGTGGAGACCACTACTGGGGGCACTACAATGGGTGGGACTACTACTACTGGGGGCACTACAAGCGGGGGACTACTACTACTGGGGGCACTACAAGGGGGAGACCACTACTGGGGGCACTACAAGGGGGGGACTACTACTACTGGGGGCACTACAATGGGGGGGACTACTACTACTGGGGACACTGCAAGGTGGGGACTACTACTACTGGGGACTACTACTACTGGGGGCACTACAAGGGGGGGTACTACTACTGGGGGCACTACAAGGGGGCTACTACTACTGGGGGCACTACAAGGGGGAGGACTACTACTACTGGGGGCACTACAAGGGAGGACTACTACTAGGGGCACTACAAGGGGAGGGGACTACTACTAGGGGCACTGCATAGGGGGGAGGGGACTACTACTAGGGGCACTACATAGGGGGAGGGGACTACTACTGGGGGCACTACATCGAGGGACCACTGCTGGGGGCTCTATATAAAGGGCAATACTGGGGGTACTGCATAGGCGGGAGACTACAACTATGGGCACTGCATAAAGGTTACCACTGTTGGGGGCACTGCTTGGGGGGTGGACTGCTACTGGGGGCACTATATAAGGGGCACTGCATCGGGGGTACCACTATTGGGGGCACTATATAAGGGGCTTACTACTGGGGGCACAAGGGGCACTGCACAGGGGGGACCACTACTGTGGGCACTATATAAGGGGCTTACTACTGGGGGCACAAGGGGCACTGCACAGGGGGACCACTACTGGGGGCACTGTATAAGGGGTACTGCATAGGGGGGATCACTACTGGGGGCACTACTGGAGGCCTGCATAAGGGGGTCCTCTCCTGGGGCACAGGGGGGCACTGCATATGGGCACTACGACAGGGGGCTGCTGCTAATCTTTATTTTTACTTTACATTAGTCCCATATGGACCCATCTCCTCCCTGGAACACTTGAGGGGGGTGGGGCCATAGCATGCACGTTCTTCGGGCACCCTGGCTACACGCTACTCCTCTGCCAGGACCGCCTGCATGCATTTGCCCCCAAAGCTAAAAGTTGCCAGCCAGCCCCTGCACTTACCCTAACCCTCCCTCCCCGGATAATAACCCTAACCTCCCCCCTAGTGCCTAAACCTAACCACCCCCTCCCCTCATACTAATACTAACCCTCCCTCTCTGGTGCCTAACCCTAATCCTCCCCCTAATACCTAACCATAACCTCTCCCTAACAATACTTACCTTCAGGATGCCGGCGGTCAGGATACTGGTGCCGGGATCCCGACCTGTCCGGATTTCGGCACCGATATTCAGACCGTCGGCATCCCGCACGCCGGGATGCCAACTACATCCCTGTAGGTAGCACATGGCTCAGAGAAGATACTCAGTGGGGACATTTATGAAAACCGGTGCAAAGTGAAAATGTGCTGTTGCCTATAGCTACGTATTATGGGCCTGATTCAGAGATGTACGTTATTCCAATGTGTACACAGATTATAGCGAATATCGGCAAACATTTGCCTTTGTGTCCCACTGCCCATGCATCAGTCGCTTGCAGCGATTATTTACTCGCAGTGTGATTAACAGTCAGGGGGCGTTCGGGGAGGTAATGGGGGAGTGGGTTACTGTATGTCAAAGCCTGCGTCTGGGAAAGTTACTCCGGCATCTCGGTACATATGGCCATTCTACATGAAACCACAGAACTACTCGGAAGTCTGACTATCAAAGGATCTGCGACCGATGCTGGATTTGCAAAGCTGCCAGTGGGCGCCTCAATATAATCCTTAGCGCCTGCAATACTCGCATATTTTCACACAGCAGCTGCGTACAAGAACGCAGCTTCTATGGCATTAGCTGAATCAGGCTCTATGTTATATAAATTGAGTTGTAGTCAGCATCTTGGTGTGCGGGATGCCGATGGTCTAAATACCGGCGCCGTAATCCCAACAGCGTTGGGATCCCGGCACCAGTATACCGACCGACGACATACCGAAGATAAGTATAACCAGTTAGGGGAGGGTTAGAGTTATGGTGCGGGGTTAGGGTTAGGCACTAGGGGGAGGGTTAGACACTGGGGAGGGAGAGTTAGGATTAGGGTGCAGGGAGGGGGTTAGGCTTAGGCACTAGGGGAGGTTAAGTTTAGGCATCGGGGAGGGAGGGTTAGAGTTAGACTTACCTTGTTTCCTTATGGGTGTCTGGATTCTGACTTTTGGGATGCCGCTGTCGGTATTCTGACCAGCAGTATTCCGACCGCCGGCAATCCGTGCCCATATAAATTACAGCATCTGATTAGTTGCTATGGGTTAACACCATGAATTTTCAGTTTACTGAAACATCTGTTAATTAGGTTAACATGGAAATGGCAAAGGAGCCTAACCAACACATAGCAATGCCTAGAGCAATCCACACCCCTTACATACAGTACAGTATACCTTACATTTAGATCCACCATTATTTTAACTTGCTCTAGTAAGACCTCAAGCACATTTATGTATTTGCTTAAGGCCATAACATTTACACCTGTGTTATCCATAACCCTATAATTAATTAGACATGTGCCAATTGCTCAGGACGATTTCAGTTTCCTTTGTGCACCCTTTGAACAAATATATGGTTTGGCAAAAAGTTATTTTTAATTTAGTGTAACTGTTCTAAACTGTATTTTACTCACAAAGAGCAGACGCCAACACTTGTGCGCATGCAAATTACTCATCACATTTATTAATCACAGAGAGCAAAATAGCTAGCATCCATGGTATAATAATCTTACCTATAACATATATATAGAATGCGCTACATAAATCTTTATGCGCCCGCATCTAGTGATATTTTTCGCATACTGTGCATGCATCACGGCTGCATACATATCTTTCCAAAGGTACATGCATTTCAGTCATACTCAACTCTGTCATCTCTCTGCAGCCGGTAAGTGGCATTTTGTGAGAGGCAGCTGGACGATAACAGTGCAAATGTGCGCAAAAGACAACTTCATGGGAGTGTTGGGGTGTATTTGTGAGCATGTAGCCAGTTGCTTGCTATTCTGAGTTGTGCTTTGTGAACACCCAATTCAGATGGATCTCGTTCACCCAGCATGGGGGTAGATGGAAGTGCTGATGATAATGATGGCGGCTGCTCTCCCATACAGGATGGCGCGATCACATAGATGTGTGAGCCTCAGAGTCCTGTGTATAGTTGCATTAGCATTGTGTTTGTATGTCAACAGCATTCCATTCACAGGGCCTGATTCAGAGATGTACGCTAACGCGTGCCGCTGCAGCTGCAAATTTCACACAACGGCTACAGTATGTGAAAATAGTCAAATATCGCAGCCACCGGAATTTACCTCCATTTACCTCACCGTGATATGCATCATCTACAAATAGCAAGGATCACTGGTGTGCCTCATCCGCACTTAGCAAGGATCACTGGTGTGCCTCATCCGCACTTAGCAAGGATCACTGGTGTGCCTCATCCGCACTTAGCAAGGATCACTGGTGTGCCTCATCCGCACTTAGCAAGGATCACTGGTGTGCCTCATCCGCAATTAGCAAGGATCACTGGTGTGCCTCATCTGCAATTAGCAAGGATCACTGGTGTGCCTCATCCGCACTTAGAAAGGATCGCTGGTGTGCCTCATCTGCAATTAGCAAGGATCACTGCTGTGCCTCATCTGCAATTAGCAAGTATCACTGGTGTGCCTCATCCGCACTTAGCAAAGATCACTGGTGTGCCTCATCCGCACTTAGCAAGGATCGCTGGTGAAGTGACTCATCTGCACTTAGCAGGATTAACTGGTATGCCTCATCTGCACATAGTAGGGATCTCTGTACTTAGCAGAAATCACGGGGGTGTCTCATCTGCATTTAGCAGGGATCGCTGGAGTATCTCATCTGCACTTAGCAGGCATCACTGGTGTGCCTCATCTGCCATTAGCATGGCTTGCTGGTGTGCCTCATCTGCACTTAGCAGGGATCACTGGTGTGCCTCATCTGCACTTAGCAGGGATCGTTGGTGTGCCTCATTTGCACTTAGCAGGGATCGCTGGTGAGCCTTCCAACTCTTGCCAGTGACTGATGAAAGCTTCTGTACTCCCTAAACACTAGTGTAACAATCTTAGGGGTAAACTTTTCATGTCTTCTAAACAGAACAAGTACAGATGTTGTATATAGCAACCAATCAAATTTTGGCTGGTGTGCCTCATCTGCTCTTAGTAGGTTTCACTGGTATGCCTCATCTGCACTTAGCAAGGATCACCAATGTGCCTCATCTGCAGTTAGCAGGGACCACTGGTGTGCCTCATCTGCACTTACTGTAGTAGTGATCGCTATTGTGCCTCATCTGCAATTAGCTGGGATCACTGGTATGCCTCATATGCATTTAGCAGGGCTGTGGGTGTGACTCATCTTTACTGTTGCAGGGATCCCTGGTGTGCCTCATCAGTACTTAGTAGGGATCGCTGGTGTGCCTCATCTGCACTTAGCAGGGAAAGCTGGTGTGTCTCATCTGCACTTAGCAGAGATCACTGATGTGCCTCATCTGCACTTAGCAGGGAAAGCTGGTGTGTCTCATTTGCATTTTGCAGGGATCGGTGGTGTGCCTCATCTGCATTAGCATGGAAAGCTGGTTTCTCATTTGCATTTTGCAGGGATCGCTGGTGTGCCTCATCTGCATTAGCAGGGATCGCTGGTGTGCCTTATTTGCACTTTGCAGGGATCGCTGGTGTATCTCATCTGCACTTAGCAGGGATCACTGATGTGCCTCATCTGCACTTAGCAGGGATCACTGATGTGCCTTATCTGCACTTAGCAGGGATCGCTGATGTGCCTCATCTGCACTTAGCAGGGAAAGCTGGTGTATCTCATCTGCACTTTGCAGGGATCGCTGGTGTGCCTCATCTGCACTTAGCAGGGAAAGCTGGTGTGTCTCATCTGCTCTTAGAAGGGATCGCTGGTGTGCCCCATCTGCACTTAGCAGGGATCACTGATGTGCCTCATCTGCACTTAGCAGGGAAAGCTGGTGAGTCTCATCTGCACTTAGAAGGGACCGCTGGTGTGCCTCATCTGCACTTAGCAGGGATCACTGATGTGCCTCACCTGCACTTAGCAGGGATCGCTGATGTGCCTCATCTGCATTTAGCAAGGATTGCTGGTGTGCCGCATCTGCACTTAGCATGGCTTGCTAGTGTGCCTCATCTGCATTTAGCAAGGATTGCTGGTGCATCTCATCTGCACTTAGAAGGGATCGCTGATGTGCCTCATCTGTACTTAGCAGGGATCACTGTTGTGCCTTATTTGCACTTTGCAGGGATCAGTGTTGTGCCTCATCTGCACTTAGCATGGCTTGCTGGTGTGCCTCATCTGCACTTAGCAGGGATCGCTGGTGTGCCTCATCTGCACTTAGCAGGGATCGCTGATGTGCCTCATCTGTTCTTAGCAGGGATCGCTGATGTGCCTTATTTGCACTTTGCAGGGATCGCTGGTGTGCCTTATTTGCACTTTGCAGGGATCGCTGGTGTGCCTCATCTGCACTTAGCATGGCTTGCTGGTGTGCCTCATCTGCACTTAGCAGGGATCGCTGGTGAGCCTTCCAACTCTTGCCAGTGACTGATGAAAGCTTCTGTACTCCCTAAACACTAGTGTAACAATCTTAGGGTAAACTTTTCATGTCTTCTAAACAGAACAAGTACAGATGTTGTATATAGCAACCAATCAAATTTTGGCTGGTGTGCCTCATCTGCTCTTAGTAGGTTTCACTGGTATGCCTCATCTGCACTTAGCAAGGATCACCAATGTGCCTCATCTGCAGTTAGCAGGGACCACTGGTGTGCCTCATCTGCACTTACTGTAGTAGTGATCGCTATTGTGCCTCATCTGCAATTAGCTGGGATCACTGGTATGCCTCATATGCATTTAGCAGGGTTGTGGGTGTGACTCATCTTTACTGTTGCAGGGATCCCTGGTGTGCCTCATCAGTACTTAGTAGGGATCGCTGGTGTGCCTCATCTGCACTTAGCAGGGAAAGCTGGTGTGTCTCATCTGCACTTAGCAGAGATCGCTGATGTGCCTCATCTGCACTTAGCAGGGAAAGCTGGTGTGTCTCATTTGCATTTTGCAGGGATCGGTGGTGTGCCTCATCTGCATTAGCATGGAAAGCTGGTTTCTCATTTGCATTTTGCAGGGATCGCTGGTGTGCCTCATCTGCATTAGCAAGGATCGCTGGTGTGCCTTATTTGCACTGTGCAGGGATCGCTGGTGTATCTCATCTGCACTTAGCAGGGATCACTGATGTGCCTCATCTGCACTTAGCAGGGATCACTGATGTGCCTTATCTGCACTTAGCAGGGATCGCTGATGTGCCTCATCTGCACTTAGCAGGGAAAGCTGGTGTATCTCATCTGCACTTTGCAGGGATCGCTGGTGTGCCTCATCTGCACTTAGCAGGGAAAGCTGGTGTGTCTCATCTGCTCTTAGAAGGGATCGCTGGTGTGCCTCATCTGCACTTAGCAGGGAAAGCTGGTGTATCTCATCTGCACTTAGCAGGGAAAGCTGGTGAGTCTCATCTGCACTTAGAAGGGATCGCTGGTGTGCCTCATCTGCACTTAGCAGGGATCACTGATGTGCCTCACCTGCACTTAGCAGGGATCGCTGATGTGCCTCATCTGCATTTAGCAAGGGTTGCTGGTGTGCCGCATCTGCACTTAGCATGGCTTGCTAGTGTGCCTCATCTGCATTTAGCAAGGATTGCTGGTGCATCTCATCTGCACTTAGAAGGGATCGCTGATGTGCCTCATCTGTACTTAGCAGGGATCACTGTTGTGCCTTATTTGCACTTTGCAGGGATCGGTGTTGTGCCTCATCTGCACTTAGCATGGCTTGCTGGTGTGCCTCATCTGCACTTAGCAGGGATCGCTGGTGTGCCTCATCTGCACTTAGCAGGGATCGCTGATGTGCCTCATCTGTACTTAGCAGGGATCGCTGATGTGCCTCATCTGCACTTAGCAGGGATTGCTGTTGTGCCTTATTTGCACTTTGCAGGGATCGCTGGTGTGCCTCATCTGCACTTAGCATGGCTTGCTGGTGTGCCTCATCTGCACTTAGCAGGGATCGCTGGTGTACCTCATCTGCACTTAGCAGGGATCGCTGGTGTACCTCATCTGTACTTAGCAGGGATCGCTGATGTGCCTCATCTGCACTTAGCAGGGCTCGCTGGTGTGCCTCATCTGCACTTAGCAGGGATCGCTGGTGTGCCTCATCTGCACTTAGCAGGGATCGCTGGTGTGCCTCATTTGCACTTAGCAGGGATCACTGTTGTGCCTTATTTGCACTTTGCAGGTATCACTGGTGTGCCTCATCTGCACTTAGTAGGGATCGCTGGTGTGCCTTATTTGCACTTTGCAGGGATCGCTGGTGTATCTCATCTGCACTTAGTAGGGATCGCTGGTGTATCTCATCTGCACTTATCAAGGATCGCTGGTGTATCTCATCTGCACTTAGCAGGGATCGCTGGTGTGCCTCATCTGCACTTAGCAGGGATCGCTGTTGTGCCTCATCTGCACTTAGCAGGGATTGCTGTTGTGCCTTATTTGCACTTTGCAGGTATCGCTGGTGTGCCTCATCTGCACTTAGCAGGGATCACTGATGTGCCTCACCTGCACTTAGCAGGGATCGCTGGTGTGCCTCATCTGCACTTAGCATGGATCACTGATGTGCCTCATCTGCACTTAGCAGGGAAAGCTGGTGTGTCTCATCTGCACTTAGAAGGGATCGCTGGTGTGCCTCATCTGCACTTAGCAGGGATCACTGATGTGCCTCACCTGCACTTAGCAGGGATCGCTGATGTGCCTCATCTGCATTTAGCAAGGATTGCTGGTGTGCCGCATCTGCACTTAGCATGGCTTGCTGGTGCATCTCATCTGCACTTAGCAGGGATCGCTGTTGTGCCTCATCTGTACTTAGCAGGGATCACTGTTGTGCCTTATTTGCACTTTGCAGGGATCGGTGGTGTGCCTCATCTGCACTTAGCATGGCTTGCTGGTGTGCCTCATCTGCACTTAGCAGGGATCGCTGGTGTGCCTCATCTGCACTTAGAAGGGATCGCTGATGTGCCTCATCTGTACTTACCAGGGATCGCTAATGTGCCTCATCTGCACTTAGCCGGGATTGCTGTTGTGCCTTATTTGCACTTTGCAGGGATCGCTGGTGTGCCTCATCTGCACTTAGCATGGCTTGCTGGTGTGCCTCATCTGCACTTAGCAGGGATCGCTGATGTACCTCATCTGCACTTAGCAGGGATCGCTTGTGTACCTCATCTGTACTTAGCAGGGATCGCTGATGTGCCTCATCTGCACTTAGCAGGGCTCGCTGGTGTGCCTCATCTGCACTTAGCAGGGATCGCTGGTGTGCCTCATCTGCACTTAGCAGGGATCGCTGGTGTGCCTCATTTGCACTTAGCAGGGATCACTGTTGTGCCTTTTTTGCACTTTGCAGGTATCACTGGTGTGCCTCATCTGCATTAGCAGGGATTGCTGTTGTGCCTTATTTGCACTTAGCAGGGATCGCTGGTGTGCCTCATCTGCACTTAGCATGGATCACTGATGTGCCTCATCTGCACTTAGCAGGGAAAGCTGGTGTGTCTCATCTGCACTTAGAAGGGATCGCTGGTGTGCCTCATCTGCACTTAGCAGGGATCACTGATGTGCCTCACCTGCACTTAGCAGGGATCGCTGATGTGCCTCATCTGCATTTAGCAAGGATTGCTGGTGTGCCGCATCTGCACTTAGCATGGCTTGCTGGTGCATCTCATCTGCACTTAGCATGGATCGCTGTTGTGCCTCATCTGTACTTAGCAGGGATCACTGTTGTGCCTTATTTGCACTTTGCAGGGATCGGTGGTGTGCCTCATCTGCACTTAGCATGGCTTGCTGGTGTGCCTCATCTGCACTTAGCAGGGATCGCTGGTGTGCCTCATCTGCACTTAGCAGGGATCGCTGATGTGCCTCATCTGTACTTACCAGGGATCGCTAATGTGCCTCATCTGCACTTAGCAGGGATTGCTGTTGTGCCTTATTTGCACTTTGCAGGGATCGCTGGTGTGCCTCATCTGCACTTAGCAGGGATTGCTGTTGTGCCTTAATTGCACTTAGCAGGGATCGCTGGTGTGCCTCATCTGCACTTAGCAGGGATCGCTGATGTGCCTCATCTACACTTTGCAGGGATCGCTGGTGTATCTCATCTGCACTTATCAAGGATCGCTGGTGTATCTCATCTGCACTTATCAAGGATCGCTGGTGTATCTCATCTACACTTATCAAGGATTGCTGGTGTATCTCATCTACACTTTGCAGGGATCGCTGGTGTATCTCATCTGCACTTATCAAGGATCGCTGGTGAGCCATCCAACTTTTGCCAGTGATCAATGAAAGCTTCTGTACTCCCCATACACTAGTTTAACAATCGTGGGGGCCTATGCGTCATACCTAAAATTTTGATGGAGGTAATTAGGTTTAGAACTCGCATGGAGTTCTACCTAATTACCGGAGGAATTCATCATTCCTCCTCTCCATAACTACATCTTTCGAAAAGCTGTAATTTTTGCAATTACATCCATTCGGGAGATAGATACTTTTCCCTACCTAGTCCTACCTTACCGCAGCTGGAATCCATGCTGCGCATGCGCTGTTACATCTGTAAAACCAGCGCATGCGCAGCACTGCCTACAGCTGCGGTAATTTTTTGTCCCCCTCACCCCCCTCCGCATACCTCCCCCCTGTCCCCCTACTTACCTGCCCGCTGCAGAGCCTTCCGGTTCCGTCCTGCTGCTCTGACACGTGGTCTCCCAGCAGCACACAGTACAGTTTAGAAGAAAAAAAATCTTTTTATTTTTTTTCTAAACTTTATTGTGTTCTGCTGGGAGAACACTTCTCAGAGCAGCCACTGGAGCCAGAGGACAGACCAGAGTGCTGGAGGAAGATGTCGGGGAACTCACCAACTGGAAGTAGGTAAGTGTTACCTGCTATTCGCCACCTCACAGTGGCGAATAGTAACTCCATCAAATTCCAAAAATACATAATTTTCAGAATTTGATGAATACCATAATTTCTATATCCCCATACTAATGTACTAATGTATGGGGAGTGTGGAAATTAATGCAGGGGGACTTAACCAGGAGATATCAGTGATATCTCCTGTGCTAAGTCTCTTCATGAATACTAAAATAATGATAATTAAGTAAAATGACCTTAAAAACATTATTTTAGTGTTGATGAATAGGCCCCTTAGAGATTTTCCATGTCTACTAAACAGAACATGTGCAGGTGTTGTATATAGCAACCAATCAGATTTTGGCTATAATTGTAAATTCTATAAAATAATACTGTAGCTAGAATCTGATTGGTTGCTATAGACAAAACCTCCAATTGAATC
Source organism: Taudactylus pleione (assembly GCA_031769625.1). Taxonomy (NCBI): domain Eukaryota; kingdom Metazoa; phylum Chordata; class Amphibia; order Anura; family Myobatrachidae; genus Taudactylus; species Taudactylus pleione. The sequence goes on from JAUIMM010000275.1 coordinate 9,738,168, forward strand.
TTAAACCTCCCCCTTAGTCTGCAGATCCTTTATGTTCCACTACAAGAGTACTGCAGATGAGGCACACCACCTTTTCTTTTTCAGGTTCCCAGGCAAAAGGCGTGACCAGAGGGAGTGGCCAGGGGCATTGCCGAGACTGCAGTAGGGTAACATCCATTTTATTTGTCAGATGTCAGCCCATTATTTACCACTGTAATAAAGGACCCCTCATGCCCCTTTTATGCCCTCAGAATCCCATCATGCCATTATATATGCCTCAGACCAATCTAATTGCCCGTATTTGCTTTAAATTCCTCAGTGCCTCATCATGTCCCTTAATATCCCCGGAGCTTCCCCATGCTCCTGCGTATGCCTCAGAGCAACTTCACGCCCTTCTATGTAAGCCTAGGATCCCCTCATATCCATTTATATGCAGTAGAACTCCCCCCCCCATGCATTTATATATGCCTCAGAGCTCACGCATGCCTTTAATACTGGATTCCCCCTACATTACTCATCCAGAATTAGCAAGCCTCCAGACTCTGGACAACACTGCTGATTTCTGAACTGTCCAGAGGAATCCTAGAATGGTGGTAACCATAAGTGGTAGTGACTAGGAGGCCTATTCATCATACCTAAAAATTTGATGGTGGTAATTAGGTTTAGAACTCGCATGGAGTTCTACCTAATTACTGGAGGAATTCATCATTCCTCCTCTCCATAACTATTTCGAAAAGCTGTCATTTTTGCGATGACAGCTTTTCGGGAAGTAGATAGTTTTCCCTGTCTACACTAACTGACCGCAGCTGGAATCTGTGCTGTGCTTGCGCTGTTACATCTGTAAAACCAGTGCAAGGGCAGCACTACTTACAGCTGTGGTAATATTGTCCCCCCCCCCCCCCATGTCCCGCACTTACCTGCCCGCTGCAGCGCCTCTGGCTCTGGTGGCTGGTCTGACACGTGTTCTCCCAGCACACCACAGAACAGTTTAGAAAAAAAAATCGTTTTGTTTTTCTTCTAAACTTTATTGTGTTCTGCTGGGAGAACACGTGTCAGAACAGCCACCAGAGCCAGAGGATGGACCAGAGCACCGGAGGGAGACACCGTGAGACCTGCCCACGCTGACACAGGTAAGTGTTACCTGCTATTCGCCACCTCACAGTGGCGAATAGTAACTCAATCAAATTCCGAAAATACATAATTTTTGGAATTTGATGAATACCATAATTTCCATATCCCCATACTAATGTACTAATGTACTAATGTACTAATGTATGGGGAGTGTGGAAATTAACGCAGGCGGACTTAGCCAGGAGATATCAGTAATATCTCCTGTGTTAATTCTCTTCATGAATACTAAAATAACATTAATTAAGGAAAATGTCCTTAAAAAACGTTATTTTAGTATTGATGAATAGGCCCCTAGGTCTCTTTACAGTGGCTCCACAGAGTCCAGACTACTCCAGGTAATGCTAGAAAAAGCCCGGCTATGGGCATTAGGTTTAATTATTAATTTACCAGCACCAGACTGGTAGTTTGAATTTTTTTATTATTATTATTATTATTATTATTATTATTATTATTATTATTATTAGTAGTAGTAGTAGTAGTAGTAGTAGTATTAGTATTATTCTTTGCAATTGCTACCTTGCTTCTACAGCAGCACAGTGGTAACTTTACATGCCATGTTTGTTGGTGGTCCGAAGTTACCATCTTTTACTTGGCATCTTTCCAACTCATTGCTGAATGCTGCCAGGATTCAACTTGCTGAATATCGCTGCTCTTTGCCATTGAATGCAGACCTAACAACTGCTTAGCAAAATAGCCCTGCAATAACCAGCACCGGTGAGCAATGAGAGATAGAGGTGATTAGTAAGGAGACACCTTCAGGTCTTATGCCAAAGATGCAGAGCGATTTAGTTACACGCTACCATTGACATGCCAGACTCTAATCCAGAATACACCGTTCTGCTTTATCAATACATGAGACTTTAGCTTCAAGGTGACATTATTACCTACAGTACTCTCATTTTATGCTTTGCTGATTCCTGAGCCTCAGCCTTTGTGCCCTTTATTGCTGCCCAAATGAGCAATCACATGTGCAGTTCTCATGTTTCATTGCCTGAGGAGAGCGCACCTCTCCCGTTTCACCCTGGTGCAAGTTGGTGGTTCAGAGTTTCATGCTATGAACAAAATATGAAACTTAATGTTTGACATGTTAGTATGGTATTTCAAACTTTTTATTATTTTTTTGTTTGTTTCAATTACAAATCAAACAGTTTTTCAAACCTTTCAGTGACTCATTACTGGAGATGTGCCGTTTGGGTCTCCAGAATTCCGAATCCACCCGAATTTCACGAATCCGGACAGATGTGAGTCACGGTTCTAAGAAGATCCGGATAACTCCAAGTCGCAGTTATGATCTTCCTGCAATTTGGAATTTGGATATAAAATCCAACTTTCAGGTTTTGGATTGCAAAAATTGCATGATTTTAGCTGTTTTTGAAAACTTTTTATCAATGGAAAAAAAAAACCCAGATCCAAAACACAGGGGTCAGCGCAGAGCTCATTACAGAAGGTATTATTCATATATTTGACTAATAATTCTTTGCTTTTATTGTCTACCAAAACCCACAATTTTTTATATTAACACAGCAGACAAGCAGGAATATTTAGGGACACAATGGGCCTGGCTCTGCGTTGCAGGCAATGCTGATATTTGCGCAAATGTGTTTCCACTGCGCATATGTCTAGGTCGCTAAAAAGTCGCACTGCGCATGCGTCCGGCGGTGTGTATGCGCATAGATGCAGTTGCGATTGAGATGCATGGTCTTAGACCGGTATTGGAAATGTATTCGCCGTTCCTGGGTGGTGACTAGCAGGTGGCTATTCAGATGCACAAATATGGTCTGTCTTATGGGCGCCTATGGAAGCATCGCGGGGGTGTTGCTGAATTGGTTGCAAACTCAGACACTTAGGGAGTGATTAAGAGCAGTCGCTGAGACCGACATGCCTGTAACACGCCAGCGTCTGAGAGCCACCCACCCAATTTCCCCCCACCCCAGAAATGCCCATCAAAATTGCATTAATCTCCACGCAATTTCGATCTGCATCTCTGTGCGGTGACCATCGGTGAAGTGAGGCTCAGACACATGCAGAGCGAAACCATCAGCCTCAGGGCCGGCCACAGAAATATAAGAATACAAAAATAATGCAAAAACAACAGAGAAATTCAGTCGGGAGGATACTGAACTGACCTTTCTGCAGCAGGCAACTTCCCGTGGCCGACACAGCAGGGCAAAGTAACGGAGGAGACCAGGACCGCGTGCCTTACTGTAGGGTTGCTGCTATTTCCAAGTTGGAGAAAGGACCTCTGTGCCGTAGACACCACGTGACGGCTGCAGGAGGCTGGACCGCTCCTACGTTACCATCCACTAGGGCACAGAGGGGGAATAAATATCTGTGGCGAGCGCAGCGAGCCACCGTGCCCGAAGCGCGGCGAGCGCAGCGAGCCCGCGAGGGGACAGTTTTGGTCCCCCGTTACCATCCCCCGCCCCTCCCCCTTTCAGGCGGAGTCACGTGGGTGTGATGTCACAGGGCCATCAGCCCTGTACAGTCTAGACATAACCCTTACTGTAGCTGGTCTAGGAAGTAGGAACTTAGGCCACTCTCACCACTCCCAACTCTTTGCGACGGGGCTGGTCTCTAGAGTGTTAAGACAGGAACCCGGCAACTGCACTGTCAGGGAGGCGAAGGTAAGAGGAGGGGAGGACCCGGGAGGGGAAAAGAGAGTAGAGGGGTCGGATCATCCGCCTTCTTTGCTATGGCCCGTGGCAGGTACTGTAATGAGTGGCAGGCACTGTAATGCCGCTGCGGGCACCCGCAGTGCACCCTGCATCGCAACAGCAGCAGAGCACTCAGCAGTTAAAAGTATTTGTCTGTGGGCCCATTCGGGGCCCCTAGAATCTCAGGGCCTGGTGAGGACTAGGGGCACAGCCTCACTAGGGGGGGACTAGGGGGGACTAGGGGGGGACAGGGAGTAGGCCGGGCCTGCCCGGCCTACTCCGATGGTTTCCTTGCATCCACCTCATAAAATCTGCACCTAGGCATAGGGCTGGTGCAAGATCCATGGTGCACCAATTTGCACCATCGTTTCGGTGTTTAAAGATGCTCCAAGTAAAGTAGGCCTCTCAGTCCTTGCACAGTCAGATACACCTCTGTACACCAAGGGCTGATACTACTGCGGCATAGTCACAGATGCAGCTACAGCAATAGCGGTCACGGCAGTGTGCAACTCTGGATCAGCTCAATATGTTTTGCTCCTCCAAATTTTTCACAGTATATAATTAAAAATGATTTTTAAGATGGCTATTTCCATCATCTTTATTTATTACTGAACCTTCTGATCATGACACGTCCCGATGTCACCTACGGAGTGTTATCCGAGTGTTAGCTGAAAATTTATGGCTGTTCTATTTCTGAGACGTGAAGAGCGGTGTTAAACATGTTGAAAAGTACACTAATGCTTGTTTATCTGAGGAAAAACATCTGTTATTGCAGATTTCAGCAGAGATTGAGATTAATTATAGGTTTACGATGATCTGAGTGGAAACTTGAGTCTTAAACATTGTTTGGGGGGGTGTTAGGTACGTGCGTTTGATTGCTGCAGGCACTGGAATGACATATGAACAAAAACTGAATGGGCTGCAATAAATGGGACTTCATTAAGCTTGGATGAGATTTACAGATCGTTTAATTTAGCATAATCTGAAAACATGAAAGCGACGTTTCATGAATCCGGATGTCATATCATTATCAGGCAGCTCACAGTGCAGGTGTCCTCTTCAACAGAGTTAATACAGTAGAAGAGGTTATTCATTTGAAGGACTGTCAGGAGCGAGTCATCCTGCACTGTAGGAGATTGCTGCTCCTGTTTAGGTGACTGGATGGAGCTTGCCCAAAACTAGAAGCTCCTAATCTAAAAGTCATCTTCATGCACCTTTAGAGAAATTGCTGCCTTTCAAATTAGAAAACTGTTGGTGCAGATGTACTAAGCTCTGGTATGTGATAAATCGGAGAGTGATAAGCTACCAGCCAATCAGCTCATAGCTGTCATTTTTCAAACAAAGCCTGCAATACACACACTTGCCTACACTCCCAAAAGTTGCGGGAGGCCCCAATTTTCGGGTAGCCCCCCGCACCCCTGGAAGTGTAGGCAGATCTCCCGCATCCTGCCCACTTCCTAGTGAAGCGGGCAGGATGGGGAGATATAATGGAGAATGTGCGCGTCCGCGCAGAGGGGGCGGGTCTAAATGGCACTTTATGTGTAATTTACCCCCGCCCCCTCCTAGTGGACCCACAAATCACGGACTTTTCCTAGGTGGGGCTTAATTACGTCAATAGTCCGGCCCCGCCCCCCGAACCGGCCTGCAGGAGGGCTGCTCTTGGCAAACATTTATAGGAAGTCGGTAAGTATGTTGTAACATAACAGGAGCTGATTGGCTGGTAGTTTATCACTTTTCAATAAATCACTTTTCAAGCTTAGTACATCTCCACCAATGTATTCAAAAGTAATGATTTGGCATAAAAAAGAATATGAGAAAAACTAATGTTGAATCTTATGTTTTTGCTTCCCAAGATGTTGTAGAATTAGTAGTGACTGGATGAGGAACACCTAGAATAGATTTCACAGCCTGGGGTTTTATAGTTATTAATGAGCCTACATGTGCCTGGCATGTCATTCGTTCTGCACTAGAGTGTGGTGAAAGTAAATGAAACAAATATATAACAACAAAAAATAAAAAATAAGATATTTCAACACATTGGAACTTTAGCAGGACATGAGATTAAAGTTCATTGGGGGAGATGTATTATAGCAGCACATTAAGTGCTGCTATATCACTTCCTGCTTCGCGGCAAAGCAGGAAGCACTAACGATGACATGTATTAACATCTCATCGGCTGGAGAGAGGGAGCGGTAACTCTCCCCACCGGCGATCCCTGCCTGAGGACGTAGCGCATCAGCCTAGTGCGGCAGCCACCGCAGTAGGGACAGCACTGTCCCTGCTGTGGGGATAGGGCATCGCCAGGCTGTAGCTGTCGATAGGGACAGCTACAGCAGGCGGAACGTTCAAATCTGACCATTCATACATAGCCCAGGCTATCGGCGCTGTTATCTTGTAGATAGCAGCGCCGATAATGACAGGGCCGCATAGTGACCCTGTCATTTACCGCGCAACCCCCCGATCATACATCGGGGAGAAGCAGTATCAGCGCACATAGCGTGCGCTGATACCGCTTCGGAGCTTCATACATCTCCCCCATTGGCACATAATGGTGATCCCAACAGAATGTACTTGAACTCTTTATAGCATGACCTAGCTCTCCCATCGTTTATAGGTCTGTCTAGATGACAGCTCCTGTCATTTTTCAAATACAACCTGTACGATGACAGGAGCTGATTGGTTGGTACTTTATCTCTCTCCACTCCTCCAAGCATTGATAAATCTCCCCCAAGGACAGTATAAAAACGTAATTAAGTATCTATGCGGATTAGCTACCCTAAGTAACATCTCCTACTTCAATCTTCAGTAAGACATAAAGGTTTTAGTAGCTGCCAGAGGTTCCAATTGAGTCCATGTCCAATCATGTGTCCAAGGACAGCCCAGGTCCAGTCTAGAGGTCAAGAGAGAGTCCGGGTTGAGTGCAGGAGAGTCCTGGATCATTCTAGTTGTTTGCAGAATATCATGTTCCATTTCCACTAGTCAAGTTGCCTGCTGCTTGTCTAGGAACCACCCTACAATGCTGAAACGCCTCTTTCTCTTCTCGCTTGCACTTATCTGTTTATTTTGTAGAGATCTACTCCCCTTTCCTGGTGTGAGTGTTTGTGAGTCATCACCAGTCATATAAAGGGAACGGAACAAGGGTTTCCCCGAGTCTACTCCTGGTAGAGCTGCCAAGATCTACAACCTCGAAGGGAGAACATGACTCAGATGGTGGCACTGTGTCTGGGAAATTAATTAAAGGAGTAAGATGACCCTAACCATGAGATTTACCACCCTTTTCCGCTCCAGGTTTGAGATACTCAGTGGTTCTTGAACAGGATACAAATATATAAATATATATGTTTCTCCTTTATTACTTTGACAGGTGTGAACCAATGAATATATCAGATGGAGTACTGTATAGTGTATTGCAGAGACCAGCACAGAATATGTTGCTTTCCCTGTTTCCTATTCATGACTAAACAATCCAGAGCCCTGTCACAAAAATCACAGGTCCTAGAGGTAATCTAGCACCTAGGATCCACCATTCACATCAAGTCTCTGCATCTGTATAGTTCGAGACTGATTTAGGGCTCTATTTACTAAGCAGTGTTAGGAGACAGAGTGAAAAGTGATAAGGTGCCAGCCAATCAGCTCCCAACTGTCATTTTTCAAACACAGCCTGTGAGATGGCAGTTAGGAGCTGATTGGCTGGCACCTTATAACTTTTCACTCTGTCTCCTAACACTGCTTAGTAACTAGACCCCAAAGAGTTGAAGGGAAATAATTACAGATATTGCATTGCAGGGTTGCGCGCATCTATGCGGCTGCTGTACCTTTATCTATCCATTTGTGGAAGTAGCCTTCATCACTTACAGTGCGGACTCACACCAGTCCGATCTCATCACTCCCTCACTGAGCTTAGCCCTATTGCCACCCAGTTATGCCCATTCAGCCACAAGTGAGTTGCCACTGAGATTTGTATGACTCTAAATTGCTCCTAGAGAGGTGAACTCCACTCTGGTGTGAAGTTGCTAAAAGTCACAAGATGCATATGCAAAAAGGACATGTGTGAAACTCTGGATCAGGACCTGTGAGTGTCTTCTGCATTTTAATAAAAGCTTTCCTTTCTGTGACCCAATTTACAAACTTGGAAAATAAATTGCTTTGAAACTTTGCTGATAAGTCATAGGGGTATATTTACTAAAGAGTGCGTTTTTAGAAGTGGAAATGTTGCCCATAGCAACCAATCAGATTCTAGCTATTATCTTCTAGATGGTGCTAGAAAAATGTTAAGTAGAACCTGATTGGTTGCTATGGGCAACATCTCCTCTTCTAAAAACTCTCACTTTAGTAAATAGACCCCCTAGTATCTAAGCCTGTCGTGCATTTACCTTTATGCGTATAATTCCCTCCATACAGTATTATGTTTACTGGATTTCATTATAATAATTATTTACCATTTCAAATGCTCTTCTTCAATAAATATATCGTACACCACCCAAAGAATAATACTAGGTAGTGGGAATGGCACCATTGTGCAAAATACGAGAAATAGTGACATGCAAATGAACATTACAGGTTGAGTCTCCCATATCCAAATATTCCGAAATACGGAATATTCCGAAATACGGAATATTTTTGGCATGACTGAGATAATGAAGCCTTTGTTTTTTGATGGTTCTATGTACACAAACTTTGTCTAAGGCACAAATTATTCAAAATATTGTATAAAATTACCTTCAGGCTGTGTGTATAAGGTGTATATAACACATAAATGTGTATATTTGGGTCATATTCCCAAGATATCTCATTATAGTATGCAAGTATTCCAAAATACGGAATATTCCGTTATCCAAAATACCTCTGGTCCCAAGCATTTTGGATATGGGAGACTTAACCTGTATTTATAAGCGTGGAGGGGGCATTATCCATGGGCAAATCATTTCAGGGACAAATCTTTAAGATTTAGGATTGTTACCGGAAACGAGGGCAGTTGACACCCATGCAAAATTTATAAACATTGGAAAATCTGTAAAACATGTTTTTGGACAGTTTTGTAACAACATACAATGGCATAAATGTATGAACATGCCAGGAATTATCAAAGGAAAGGCCTAAGTGTGTCCTTTTTATCTTTGCACTGCCCTGAAATTAAGAGCAGGTAAGGGCTCTCTTTCAGCACTTTGAAAACAAATGGTCAAGTGCCACTAACCTGTACCAGCTTGAAGTTTCTTTTACTGGTTATCTAAATGTTTCAGGATTTTACTAGTCTCTCTTTAAACAGCATCTGTCATTGGACAATTACGGAAATATGGCTACACTTTTAAGTACAAAGGACCTTCGTGTCTAAGGTTATTAAAATATTCCTACAAACGAAAGAAATTCATCAGGTATTTAACTACACTTATATTGCCGGAAAAGAATAAGGCGTTATGTATCAGTTTCCATGCCTTGGTGAGGGATGTGGTGTTACAAAATGTTCATATAGCAGCACACAAAGGGACACATCTATGCAGGGCCATAGAGAGCCGGCCTGGGCCCCGTTACACTTGGGGTGTGTGGCCTAATCATGAGAGGTGTAGCCACGCCTCCTTAGAAAATAAAAAACATTTGAAGAGAGGGAGGACGCTGTGAGCCTCTCAAATCCAAGGTGGGGGGTGCGATCAGTGGGATTGTGACTGCTGTAAAGCAATAATGCTAACTAGAGATGAGCGGTTTGGTTTTTGAGAAAACCAAACCCACCCAAAATTAGGGGTACCAAGTCAGACCAAGTCCCAGTTTGGAATCACTTTGGGGTTCCGAGTAGCACCAACAGGGCAGTAACTAGGGTGGTGCGACCTGTGCCATGGCACAGGGCACCACAGGGCAGGGGGCGCTGTTGCTTTGGGCCTGTCAATTTTCCTGTAGGGCCTGTCAATAGCTTCCTCTTATTTTATCCCCAGCATCTCCAGGCCTCCCCTGTCTCTTCCTTGGCCCTTCCCCATGAGGCCATGGCCCATTTTTGGGGGCGTGTCTTATGTCCCTGTTTGAAAAATGGGGAGGGAGGGGTCGCCAATACTCTTTCTGGCACATGGCACCAAAAAGTCTAGTTACTACTCTGAGAACCAAGTCCTGACTCAGATCTTCTAGCAAATCAGAACTCGTAATTAAAAACCGTATCTGGTGTATTTTGGATTGCATTTAAGTCCCTCCCTTGTGTTTGCAGGTGCAGTGAGGTGGACACAATTGACTGGGTAATGACTGGAAATGAATGTTATCCTATTACTAAGACTATTGGAACAAAAGCAGATACAGGTCACATGATTATAGCTGTTTTTATCAAGTTTTAAAGAAATCCAAAACCAAAACAGAACCAAAACATATGAGGGTGGATTTGGCAAAACCAAAACATGTGGGGTCCACGCACATCTCTAATGCTAACCACTGTGTCACCATGCCATCCCTCTCAAAATGCTTGGGTATTTCAGATAAATCATGTTTCTCTATCTCGAAGGACCATACTTTAAATGCATTCAATTACACCTTTTTGTTCCCTACACTGATGTTGGCAATCCCCATCACAATGACATTATATTTAGCAACATTATTCTCTGCGGCTCTTGGTGAAAGCAATTGGTGATCATGTCTATGTGTATAGGCGTCGGAACGGGGGGGGGGATTCAATGGGACAGCTCGCTCCCCAATCATTTTAAAGCTGGTGGACGGTCAGGGGCTGTGCTTTATAACAATAGACTGCATGGTCCCTGCATTTCACAGAGGGGGAGGTGTAATGTGCAGTCTAAGCTCCTGATTGTCCTCGGCCACCGTTCCAGTCCCTGCGCACCGGTAAGATGGACGGAGGGAGGGGTGTGATCATCGGAATTATTTTTTTGCCCCCCCCCAACATAAAATCACTCCAACGCCCCTGTCTATGTGTATGATGTTAACACTAAGGAGAATAATTTATTTAATTTTAAGGTGTTTCTTAGATAAAAGGTAACAGGGGGTGATGTATCAAACCTTCAAAAGCGGACAAGTGGAGGTTTTTTCCATAGTAGCTAATCAGATCCCAGCTCTCATGTATCTAGCACACTCCATAAAATAACAAACGGAATCTGATTTGGTTTTAATGGGCAACACCACCAATTGCCCATTAGATGGTTTGGTAACGTTCTCTCATAGTACCAGTAAAGGGGTTCATGTAAGAAGCAGTGAAAAGAGCAGAGAAGTGAAGCAGCTGAGAAGTTGCCTATATCAACCAATCAGCTTTGAGGTAGGATTGATCAAGTACGTACATTCTATAAAATGATAGAATCTGGTTGGTTGCTATGGGTAACTTCTCCACTGGTCCACTTCTCCAGCCATTTCCCTGTGTGATACATCAACTTTATGGGGTCTATTTACTAAGCAGTGTTAGGAGACAGAGTGAAAAGTGATAAGGTGCCAGCCAATCAGCTCCCAACTGTCATCTATTTACTAAGCAGTGTTAGGAGACAGAGTGAAAAGTGATAAGGTGCCAGCCAATCAGCTCCCAACTGTCATCTCACAGGCTGCGTTTGGGAGCTGATTGGCTTGTACCTTATCACTTTCTTATCATTTTTCACTCTGGGCCTGATTCAGAGCCGGACACTCTTTCAGAGCGCTCGCTCTGAATCAGGCCGGCATTTTATTTTTTTTGAGAGCCGGCCTCCTGGCCGCTCACTAAGCTGTGGGTGACCACCCACAGCTTTTGCAAGCGGCCAGATGATGATCGTGATGGTTGCGACCATCGGGCTTGCGACGAGACCCTTGTGGTAGGGTCTTGTCAATCGCAAGCCCCAGTGAGCCTCCGGCTCTAATAGAGCCGGAAGCTCACTACTGAGGCTGCCCCCAAATGGCAGTCGTTCATTTGGGAACGCCTCCATTTGGCGAGGCACCCCCCCTGCCCGCCTCCAAAATGGGGCGAGCTGTCAATCACAATCGACAGCCGCCTCGTTTTGGTGTGAGACCCGTAGCGACGGAGCGCCAGTCGCTGGTCGGGTCTCGTGCATGCGCATGCCGGCTCCATCGTGCGCATGCGCAGTGGGGGGACCATCATCTCACTTGCGAGCGCTGTGCGCTCGCGAGCGGGTCTCAATCAGGCCCTCTGTCTCCTAACACTGCTTAGTAAATAGACCCCTGTATCATTAAAGAGCAATAGCTTATATATAAACAACTTGGTTACCACCAACAACAAAAAAAATCAGACATATGATATTTCTCATTTAATAATATTCCAGTTCAACATGTTGCTATTCATAATACCTTCCTGGCACATTTACAACTCATTAACAGAGGGGAAAGGTGGCACATGTATAAATTAAAGCAACTGGGAAGTCATGTAAATAAAGACTAGAGGTCACGGGAGGCCGGGCTGGGCCTCGCTTTGTCAAGAGGCTTAGATTTCATGCATTGGTTAAAAATGTCAGCAGAGCTCCTAGTTTATTTTGATGTAATCAATACTGAAAGTAGGGGTGTGCACCGGCCACTTTTCGTGTTTTGTGTTTTGGTTTTGGATCTGGATCTTTCTTCGTGTTTTGGATCTGGATTGGTTTTGCCAAAACCACCCTTCCGTGTTTTGGGTTCTGGGTTTTGTGTTTTGGATCTGTATTTTTTTGAAAAAAAGCATAAAAACAGCTAAAATCACAGAATTTGTAGGTTTTTCTGCTCCTATGCTATTATTAACCTCAATAACCTTAATTTCCACTCATTTCCAGTCTATTCTGAACACCTCACACCTCACAATAGTGTTTTTATGTCCAAAAGGTTGCACCGAGGTAGCTGGATGACTATGCTAAGCGACACGAGTGGGCGGCACAAACACGTGACCCATCTAGGAGTGACACTGCAGTGGCAGGCAGGATGGCAGTTAGAAAAACTAGGCCCCAAACTGTACATAATGCAAAGAAAAAAAGAGGTGCAAGATGGAATTGTCCTTGGGCCCTCCCACCCACCCTTATGTTGTATAAACAGGACATGCACACTTTAACAAATCAATCATTTCAGCGCCAGGGTCTGCCACACAACTGTGGCTGAAATGATTGGTTCGTTTGGGCCCCCACAAAACAAGCTGGCAATTAATGTGTCCCTGCACAAACTGGCTCTACGGAGGCAAGATGTCATCCTCATCCTCCTCATCCACCGATTCCTCACCCTCTTCAGTGTGTACATCCTCATCCTCACAAAGTATTAACTCGTCCCCACTTGAATCCACCACCACAGGTCCCTCTGTACCTTCTGGAGGCTGGTCTCCCTGGAAGAGCTGATAATTCATTTTGATGAACATCATCTTCTCCACATTCTGTGGAAGCAACCTCCTACGCCTTTCGCTGACAAGGTTCCCGGCTGCACTAAACACTCTTTCGGAGTACACACTGGAGGGGGGGCAACTCAGGTAAAATAGAGCCAGTTTGTACAGGGGCCTCCAAATTGCCTCTTTTTCCTGCCAGTACAGGTATGGACTGTCTGACATGCCTACTTGGATGCTGTCACCGATGTAATCCTCCACCATTCTGTCAATGGTGACAGTATCATATGCAGTGACAGTAGACATGTCAGAAATTGTTGCCAGGTCCTTCAGTCCGGACCAGATGTCCAAACTTGGTCCTGCCTGCCCTGCATCACCGCCAGCGGGTTGCTTAGGATACCTAAGTTTTTTCCTGGCAGCCCCAGTTGCGGGAGAAAATGAAGAAGGAGCCGTTGACGTGTCACGTTCCGCTTCAGCTGACAGTGTGTTCACCAGCAGGTCTTTGCACCTCTGCAGGCTTGTGTCGGCCGGAAAGAGAGACACCACATAGGCTTTAAACCTAGGATCGAGCACGGTGGCCAAAATGTAGTGGTCTGATTTCAACAGATTGACCACCCTGGAATCCTGGCAAAGCGAATGAAGGGCTTCATCCACAAGTCCCACATGCCGAGCGGAATCGCTCCGTCTTAGCTCCTCCTTCACTTTCTCCAGCTGCTTCTGCAAAAGCCTGATGAGGGGAATGACCTGACTCAAGCTGGCAGTGTCTGAACTGACTTCACGTGTGGCAAGTTCGAAGGGCTGAAGAACCTTGCACAACACGGAAATCATTCTCCACTGCGCTTGAGTCAGGTGCATACCCCCTCCTTTGCCTATGTCATAGGTGGATGTATAGGCTTGTATGGCCTTTTGCTGCTCCTCCATCCTCTGAAGCATATAGAGGGTTGAGTTCCACCGCGTCACAACCTCTTGCTTCAGGTGATGGCGGGGCAGGTTCAAGAGTGTTTGCTGGCGCTCCAGTCTTCGGCACGCAGTCGCTGAATGGCGAAAGTGGCCAGAAATTTTTCGGGCCACCCAAAGCGTCTCCTGCACGCCCCTGTCGCTTTTCAGAAAATTCTGCACCACCAAGTTTATTGTGTGAGCAAAACATGGGACGTGCTGGAATTTGCCCAGATGTAATGCCCGCACAATATTGGTGGCGTTGTCAGATATCACAAATCCCCAGGAGAGTCTAAGTGGGGTAAGCCACTGGGCGATGATTTCCCTCAGTTTCTCTAAGAGGTTGTCGGCGGTGTGCCTCTTACTGAAACCGGTGATACACAGCGTAGCCTGCCTTGTAACGAGCTGGCGTTTCTGAGATGCTGCTACTGGTGACGCTGCTGCTGTTGCTGCGTAAGGTGATACATCTACCCAGTGGGCTGTCACAGTCATATAGTCCTTAGTCTGCCCTGTTCCACTTGTCCACATGTCCGTGGTTAAGTGGACATTGTGTACAACGGCATTTTTCAGGACACTGAGGACACTTTTTCTGACGTTTCTGTACAGTCTCGGTATCGCCTGCCTAGTGAAGTGGAATCTAGACGGGATTTGGAACCGGGGACACACTACCTCCATCAATTGTCTAAATCCCACTGCACTAATGGCGGATACCGGACGCACGTCTAACACCAACATAGCAGTCAAGGCCTCAGTTATAAGTTTTGCTTCAGGATGACTGCTGTCGTACTTCATCCTCCTCGCTAAGGACTGTTGGAGGGTCAATTGTTTAGTAAAAGTAGTGGTGTTCCTACTTCCTCTCTGGGATGATGAACGACTCCCAGCAGCAGCAGCAACAGCAGCAGCGGCAGCAGTAGGCGTAGCAATGCAGGATCCTCCGGAGGAATCCCGGATAGGAGAGTCAGTCATGCCAGTGATATGGCCTGCAGGACTACTTCCGATCCTGACTAAGGAGGAAATTGACGAGGAGGGAGTTGACGGGGTGGTTTGCAGGCGCTTGGATACAACAGGACAACGGGATTTAGGTGTCCCTGGACTGCTTACGGTCTGAGCCAAAGTTTCTGAACTTGACAGTAACTTTTTATGAACGCGCTGCAGGTGCCGTATAAGGGAGGATGTTCCTAGGTGGTTGACGTCCCTACCCCTACTTATTTCACCTTTACATATGGTACATATGGCAAGACAGTTGTTGTCCGGATTTGGATAGAAATATTGCCAGACCAAAGAGGTGGAATGTTTGGTCTTCTGCCCAGGCATGACCGTGATGGGCTTTTTCATCCCACGGACAACAACTGTCTCCCCCGGAGCCTGATTTAAACAAACCACATCACCATCAGAATCCTCCTCGCCAACTTCCTCCTCAGCGCCAGCTACACCAGTATCCTCATCCTGTTGTACTTCAACAGTGACATCTTCAATTTGCATATCAGCAAGTGGACTGTGGGTGCTCCTTTCAGCACTTGCAGGGGGCGTGCAAATGGTGGAAAGAGCCACCTCTTCCCGTCCAGTGCTGGGAAGGTCAGGCATCGCAACCACCACCACACTTGGACTCTCTTTGGGGATTTGTGATATCTTCTTAGAAAGCACAGTTCTTCGCTGTGCTTTTGCCAGCTTAACTCTTTTGATTTTTTTAGTGGGAGGAGTGCTTCCATCGTCATGTGAAGCTGAACCACTAGTCATGAACATACTAGGGATCGACCTTAGCCGTTCCTTGCCACTCCGTGTCGTAAATGGCATATTGGCAAGTTTACGTTTCTCTTCAGCTGATTTAAATGTCTTTTTCAAGGTCATTTTCCTGAACTTTGCCATTTGGGATTGTATGTGCCCTCTACTATGACATTGGGCATCGGCCTTGGCAGACGACGTTGATGGCATGTTATCGTCTATGTCATGACTAGTGGCAGCAGCTTCAGCACTAGGAGGAAGTGGTTCTTGATCTTTCTCTATTTTATTTTTATCGGAGAAAGTTTGGTCCTCCATTTATGTTATATCGATTTGATATATACGTGCGGCTAAACACAGAAAATAAATTTTTTTTTGGTTCGGACTGGAGTGTACTTTGTGGGTTACAGCACCCTTTAACGGTCAAGCCAGCCGGCCCTTTACTTATGACACAGGCGCACTCTTGGCACTACTTTGTTGATGCACGTGCGGCTACTGCGCACACAATTCACAAACACAGAAAATAATTTTTTTTTGGTTTGGACTGGAGTGTACTTTGGGGGTTACAGCACCCTTTAACGGTCAAGCCAGCCGGCCCTTTACTTATGACACAGGCGCACGCTTGGCACTACTTTGTTGATGCACGTGCGGCTACTGCGCACACAATTCACAAACACAGAAAATAATTTTTTTTTGGTTTGGACTGGAGTGTACTTTCGGGGGTTACAGCACCCTTAACGGTCAAGCCAGCCGGCCCTTTACTTATGACACAGGCGCACGCTTGGCACTACTTTGTTGATGCACGTGCGGCTACTGCGCACACAATTCACAAACACAGAAAATAATTTTTTTTTTGGTTTGGACTGGAGTGTACTTTCGGTGGTTACAGCACCCTTAACGGTCAAGCCAGCCGGCCCTTTACTTATGACACAGGCGCACGCTTGGCACTACTTTGTTGATGCACGTGCGGCTACTGCGCACACAATTCACAAACACAGAAAATAATTTTTTTTTTGGTTTGGACTGGAGTGTACTTTCGGGGGTTACAGCACCCTTAACGGTCAAGCCAGCCGGCCCTTTACTTATGACACAGGCGCACGCTTGGCACTACTTTGTTGATGCACGTGTGGCTACTGCGCACACAATTCACAAACACAGAAAATAATTTTTTTTTTGGTTTGGACTGGAGTGTACTTTCGGGGGTTACAGCACCCTTAACGGTCAAGCCAGCCGGCCCTTTACTTATGACACAGGCGCACGCTTGGCACTACTTTGTTGATGCACGTGCGGCTACTGCGCACACAATTCACAAACACAGAAAATAATTTTTTTTTTGGTTTGGACTGGAGTGTACTTTCGGGGGTTACAGCACCCTTAACGGTCAAGCCAGCCGGCCCTTTACTTATGACACAGGCGCACGCTTGGCACTACTTTGTTGATGCACGTGTGGCTACTGCGCACACAATTCACAAACACAGAAAATAATTTTTTTTTTGGTTTGGACTGGAGTGTACTTTCGGGGGTTACAGCACCCTTAACGGTCAAGCCAGCCGGCCCTTTACTTATGACACAGGCGCACTCTTGGCACTACTTTGTTGATGCACGTGCGGCTACTGCGCACACAATTCACAAACACAGAAAATAATTTTTTTTTGGTTAGGACTGGAGTGTACTTTCGGGGGTTACAGCACCCTTTAACGGTCAAGCCAGCCGGCCCTTTACTTATGACACAGGCGCACGCTTGGCACTACTTTGTTGATGCACGTGCGGCTACTGCGCACACAATTCACAAACACAGAAAATAATTTTTTTTTTGGTTTGGACTGGAGTGTACTTTCGGGGGTTACAGCACCCTTAACGGTCAAGCCAGCCGGCCCTTTACTTATGACACAGGCGCACGCTTGGCACTACTTTGTTGATGCACGTGCGGCTACTGCGCACACAATTCACAAACACAGAAAATAATTTTTTTTTTGGTTTGGACTGGAGTGTACTTGGGGGTTACAGCACCCTTTAACGGTCAAGCCAGCCGGCCCTTTACTTATGACACAGGCGCACGCTTGGCACTACTTTGTTGATGCACGTGCGACTACTGCGCACACAATTCACAAACACAGAAAATAATATTTTTTTTGGTTTGGACTGGAGTGTACTTTCGGGGGTTACAGCACCCTTAACGGTCAAGCCAGCCGGCCCTTTACTTATGACACAGGCGCACGCTTGGCACTACTTTGTTGATGCACGTGCGGCTACTGCGCACACAATTCACAAACACAGAAAATAATTTTTTTTTTGGTTTGGACTGGAGTGTACTTTCGGGGGTTACAGCACCCTTAACGGTCAAGCCAGCCGGCCCTTTACTTATGACACAGGCGCACGCTTGGCACTACTTTGTTGATGCACGTGCGGCTACTGCGCACACAATTCACAAACACAGAAAATATATTATTTTTTTAGCACTTGGGGGGAGCACCCCTGATGGACAGAGCACCCCCTGGACAACACTACAGCACTCCTTTAGGACTGGGACACTGCACAGGACTTTGGAGTGGACACAGCCCCTATGGAGAACTGACTGCACAACACAGTCCAGCCAGCCCCTATGGACTTTGAAGTAGTGGACACAGCCCCTATTAACAACAGCAGCACAGCACAACACAGCCAGCCCCTATGGACTTTGAAGTAGTGGACAACAGCAGCACTACACTACACTACACTACACAGCCCTAACTCCCACCCTCCCTCTTCACTGTCCACAGCCGAGTGAGAAAATGGCGCCGACGTGTGTACCTTATATAGGATCCAAAACCCGCGAGACTCGGAAGGCGGGAAGATGACGTTTTGCCTCGATTTCAGATCCGAGTCAGGCGGGAAAAGTCGAGCCTGACTCGGATCGGACTCGGATCGGGGGGGCTCGGGGGGGTTCGGATTTCAGAAATCCGAACCCGCTCACCCCTAACTGAAAGTAATGCCATCAACGACAAGTTATGATGTTAACTAGAATCATGTGCTGTGAAAAGCAGTTTTTGGATCGAGTTAAAAGGAGAACGATGTTTGGAAGTTATAAATGGAAGAAGTGATTGCCATTTGCCATTTGCTCTGTAAGAGATTTTAAATGAAAGTACCAAACTTTATGTTAGGTCCCCCGTGCAAGGGGAGCATGAAAGTTAATTAATTTAAATGCTTTCATCTTTTGTTGAATTCTAATATTCTTACCGTTGGTTCATAAGGAGAGTCGGGAGATTATAAGGCAGGTGGCTTTGAAGAACCCTAGGAACTAGATGAGGACAGAAATATAACATGTTGGAGCATGTTGGAGTAATATTTAGGAAACAAAGGAGCCATAAATATAAAACATAGCCAATCAGCTCAGGCTTGCCGACATTTAGCTCCCTCCTTCCGGGAGGGAGCAGTCGGGCTTACAGGCCTGGGGGCGTGATGCTGCCAAAGGGGGCGGGACCCTGCACCTGACGTGGCATTGGGGGTGGAGCATGGGGCGTGATTGTATCATCATGGCTCCGCCCCCTCTGCACAATGCCGTGATTAATTGCATTGTGCAGCTGGGGGCGGAGCCACGATGACGCGATTCAGCGCGAATTGCGTCACCGGCCCCCCTGCTGCCGGTGTTTTTACTTAAAAGTGCGGGGGAGTGCGGGCACATCGCCGGGGCCGGGAGGATTGCCTGCCTTCCCGGGAGGTCGGGAGCGGCACGCGATTTTCGGGAGGCTCCCGACCAAATCGGGAGGGTAGGCAAGTATGAATCAGCTCCTAACTGCCATGTCACAGGCTGTGTTTGAAAAATGGCAGTTAGGAGCTGATTGGCTGGTACCTTAACACCGTTCACTTTATCTCCTAAAACAGCTTAGTAAATAGACCCCTCGGTATGTTAAGGTGGACACCGAGCAGTATAACTGGACATATTAATTGCATAGAGAACTTGAAGCTTGTAAAAGCAGCAACAGCCCTTTTTAATTAATCTAATTTGTTGAATTAAATGAGAGTGCTGGAAAATAAACTATTAAAAGTAGAGATGTGCGCCGACCCCCGTGTTTTGGTTTTGGATCTGGATCTCCCCTGGTTTTGGATCTGAATCTGGTTTTGGATTTTTTTTCCTTAGTGTTTTGTTTTTAGGTTTTGGTTTTGGTTTTGAATCTGTATTCTTTCCAAAAAATTATATAAACAGCTAAAACCACATAATTTGGGTCTGTTTTTGTTCCTACAGTATTATTAACCTTAATAACAATCATTTTCAGGCATTTCTAGGCATTTTTAACCACCTCACAGCTCACAATATTGATTTCACTATTTATCACCAATACAGGCCAAAGGCTGCAGCGAGCTGGCTAAAGTAAGCAACAAAGCAGCGGCACAAACGCACGCCAGTTTAAAAAAATATCAGACATCTATGAAACATTGCCACACAGCAGTAGCAGACAGGATGGCAGTTTAATAAACTATAATAATGTCAGTCGGCAATGCCCCAAATTGTGCAAAATGTAAAGGAAAGAGATGCAATATGGAATTGTCCCTCCCACCCACTCTTATGTGGGATATTAAAAAGAACATGCACAGTTTAACAAACCAAGCACTGTAGCGACTAGGACTGACACTTTCGTGGCTGAACTCCTTGGTTTGTTTGGGCCCTCACAAAACTACCTTCAATTATTAAGGAGGAGGTTGATGATGAGGGTGTTGGTGGTGGAGATTGCATGTGCTGGTCCAAACTGCTGGTAGCTGGATACTGGACTGCTTGTTATTAATTTACAAATTATTTTAATTTTGTTAAACAAATTGCATGAGCTCGCTGCAAATGACGTAACAAGGAGGAGGTGCCTAGATGGTTAACATCCCTTCCTTTGCTAACTATGGCTTTACAAATGGAACAGAGGCCTTCACAACTGTTGTCAGAATTTAGATTAAAATAATTCCACACCCAAGACGTTCATTAGCAAGAACTGCTGCCACTGGTGGCTGATACGCAAACCACATCCTTATCATCAACATCCACATTAGCGTCAGATAGGACACAAATTTCCCCCTCATCCTCCTTTTGCACTTCCTCCACACTATGATCCTCATTTTTTATTATTTCACCATCTAATACTAGCACAGCACTAGCACAGCCGTCGTGGCGTCAGTGATTCGCTGTTAAACTGGGTGACAGATGTTATACTTACTTCCTCTATCAAAGGACTGTTTAATAGTCAATTGTTTTTTAAATTACTTCTGATCATGAATGAAGATGTTGATGATGATGCAGGTGTTGGTGTTGGAGATCGAAGGCAGAGAGAAAGCAGGTAGGTGATACTGGACTTGTTACGTTTTGAGTTCTGGAACTTGGCAACATATACTTTGATATTTTATGAATGCGCTCCAAGTGACGTAACAAGGAGGAGGTTTCTTAGGTGGTTTAGGTCCCTCCCTCTACTCACTCTTGCTTTGCAATGGTTACATATGGCTTGACAACTGTTGTCCGGATTGGGGCTGAAATAATTCCACATGTGAGAAGTGGATTTTTTTGTCTTTTGCCCTGGCATGGCAACAATGGGCTTTGGCTTTTTCAATCCATGGGCAACAGCTGTTGCCTTACTTACACAAAAGACATTCTCGGCATCAACATCCTCATCACCAACATCTTCATCATCAACATCCTCATCATCCTTAGCACCTTCAACTACCAAAATATCCTCCTCCTCCATGTGCAATGCCACAGAAGCATCCTCAATGACTATGTCTGCAAGATGTTGACTGCCCTTCTCCACATTTACAGAGGGCACACAAATGTTGGAACTTGGAGGATCCTCCAGTACACTAGTATTTAAGTCTGGCTCACACATGGCAACCGCAGACTAACTTGCACTCTCCTCTGGGATTTGTGATTTCAATTTCTCAGGGCACGTAGTTGTTTTGCTATCAGAATCAGAACCAGCAGTCTTCATAAAGAATCCTTTCCTTGGCAATTCGTGTAGTGAATGGCATATTGCCAATTTTTTGTTTATCTAAAGGCAAATTTCCTTTCAATTTTCTTTTCTTAACTTCAGTAAAAGTAGTTTTACCATATCGATGGCGTGACTTAAGCCCTGGGGCATGGGCCTTCATAAAGGACAAGGAAGTTGATGGCCTTGCACTGCTGGTGGCAGCTACAACATGTGGTTCTTGGCCTTGCTCTCCTGTCATGTGACAGCTCTCCATATTTTCTGCAGTCTTGAAGCAGTGTCACAAGCACCAATAGTGTAGCCAAGGTGCGGTTACAAAATTCACACACATGCAGTCGTGCGCACACAGAAAAAAATGTACAAAAAAATACACTATGGTTTTTTCTTTTGCCGGTCCACAACTTGGGCCCGGAGCACCGATTGATGACGACTGGAGTTGGGCAGCACTAGGTTGCGTTGTTGACTTGTTAGATCTTGTGCGGTTAAGCCTAACATGCAAACAGACAAATATATATTACACAAAAAAAAAATTTTTGGGGGGGGGGTCCAGAACTTGGGCCCATATGGACGCAGCAGACAGCACCAGCCCAGATGGATCAGCAACAGCCCAGATGGACACAGCAGACAGCACAACAACACCAGCCCAGAATGGATCAGCACCAGCCCAGGACACAGCAGACAGAACAGCACATCACCTCTCCCCAGCCCTACACTACCCACCCTCCCTGTTCAGTCTCCACAGCTGGAGTGAAATGGCGCCCACCACGTCCCTTATATCTAGAGACGAAAGCTTGCAAGACGTGAGATTTCATCTCTATGTTTTTGCCTCAATTTGAGAGATCCGAGTAAGGCGGGAACATCCGAGCCGGCTTGGACCCGACCTGGATCTTCAAAATTCGGGTGGGTTCGGGTCTGTGAAAACCGAACTAGCTCATGTCTAATTAAAAGCAATAATTATTATTATTATTAATAATTATTACTACCAAACTATTATGCAGCACTTTGGTGGTTACAGTCTATTGCCGCATACACACTAGATGATAAAAGTGAACGATATGAATGATAATTATATCGTTCAACGATATATTGTTCATGTCGTCTAGTGTGTATGGTCCGAACGACCAATGATGCGCGCTCCTGCGGGATGGTAACGATGTCTGCTGTCGTCCAAACATGCAGGTAAATCATCAGGAACTGCCTGTTCGGTGATGTTGTTGGATGACATCACTGAACGATATAGTTAGCGCTATCGTTTAGTATGTATGCACTATGTTGTGTTTGGCTGGCAGTCCAAGTACAAACACTGACAATATCGCTCACGGAGCATATCGTATATTGCAGGGGTGGGGAACCTTTTTTCTGCCTAGAGCCATTTTGATATATATAACATTATGCACGGGCCCGCTGCAGGACACGCCCCCTCTGTGATGTCACATGTGGGCGGGGCCACCATCACCAGTGATTACAGCAATGCCTGGTGCATCCTGAGGAACCATCTGAAGCATCGTAAGTATGCTCCAGGTGGAACTGCTGCATAGATTCTGGCCGCAGGGTGCCATTATAGGCACCCCGCTAGCCAGATGAGGCTAGCACAAAAAAGGTCAATGGGCCAGACCAAATGATTCCGGGGGCCTTATTCGGTTCCTCATCCCTGGTCTAGTGTGTATGAGCCTTAAGGGGTTTATGTATCAAGCAGTGAAAAGCGTGGAGAAATGGACCAGTGGATAAGTTGCCCATAGCAACCAATTAGCTTTGAAGTAGCATTTATCAAGTACAGTCTATAAACTAATAGGTAGGAGCCGATTGGTTGCTATGGGCAACTGGTTCACTTCTTCACGCTCTTCAATGCTTGATACATAAACCCCTATTTCATACCTCCCAACTTGACCCTCTCCATGAGGGACACAATGCTCTGGTCATGGACTTCCCTGGTAAGAGGTGGGGCTGCAGTGCAGTTCAAAAGTCAAATAGGGGAGTCACACCAACTGTCATTTCACACGCTGCCATACATCACTGGCTGGGACTCACTGGCAGTTGGTTTGACTCCCCTATTTGAATTTTGGACTGTACTGCAGCCCCACCTCTGGAGCCGCCACCAATCATACATTACCAGGGAAGTCCAGGACCAGAGCAGTGTGTCCCTCCTGGAGAGGGTCATGTTGGGAGGTATATTATTTTCTATACCAAGCACACATGCACACACTAACATATAGTATCAGTAGATTTTTGGAATGGGGAAGGACACCCACACAAATACAGGGAGATCATATAAACGCTAACAAAATACTGCCATTGTAGAGTACCAATGATCACATTCCTGCGAGACTAGCCACTATGCCTCTAAGCAGCAATCCTAGGTTTTGAATAATTATACCCTCTTAGTTGCTTGATTAGGGTCTGTACTTTACATTCTGAAGAAACCCCTACGTTTTTAAGTCTTCCCCCTCATTCTTTTCTGAGCCCCCTGATACCTGTCAGGTTGGAGCCACTACTGCTTCAGGAAGACCCTGATAGTCAACATTCCTACAACTTGGAAAGCTCGGACTTCAGGGACCTGGATTTCTGGGCCTTTCAAATGTTGGGACGTACAGTCTGCACTTGGCTACACTGACATTTATGCAGAAGGCATGGAGTAGGTTAGGGCTTTCCTGTTTAGGTGATGTCATTGTGTTACTATTATTTGTTCTAAATGTTACTAATCCATTTGCTATAATATCCTTCACATATCATTGTCTGTGCTTATAAACAACAACATTTATCATTTTTGACTTATAAATAAGGTGAAAGAAAGCCAAATGGAAGTATTACTGCACCTCTGTAACACATACACATAAGTAAGTAATACTTTATTGTCATTAACAGCACAAGTGACTGGGCAGGTGGCTAAACTGTTTCCAAGCAGTGTTAACTAAACTAACATTCTAAGGGGTATATTTACTAAAGTGAGAGTTTTTAGAAGTGAGTTTTAAAAGTGATGTTGCCCGTAGCAACCAATCAGATTCTACTTATCATTTAACTAGCACCTTCTAGAAGATAATAGCTAAAATCTGATTGGTTGCTATGGGTAACATCACTTTTAAAACTCACTTCTAAAAACTCTCACTTTAGCCATTTTAACCCTAAAACTAAGCATTCAAGAAAAATCATTATTATTTTTATTATTTTATTATAATACTAACTAGGATACTCGGCATTGCCCGGGTTAAAGAATGGATCTTAAAGTACATCTGCAGCCTTCATATATTACGTTGTCCTCACCTATAGCCCCATTCCATTGATCCTGCAAATGACCCCACTGTTTGCTAACATGGCTTTAGCCCTGAATAGGACCTATCTATCCATTTATATGGAGTATTTAGACACTTTTACCTCAACATTGAGGTATAATTAATCTTGTTTGTTTTTCCATTAGGAGCTAGAATGAAAAGGCTGTGAGATGCCCCCACTCTTGGACATGCCACATACAACTGCCCATGGGAAAAGCAAGGGGTTTGCAGGTCATTACCTGCTACCTTCAAAGATTGACCTTGGGCCTTATTGATGGTCGTTGCAAAAGAGAGTTGGATTGGAAATTGCAATCTCTTGAATTGAGTGGGATGCGGGGAATGAACACATCCTCTCCTGTACCTCATCCTGTTTTGATAGTGGCTTCAAGGACATGGGCTTTGAGAGTTTTTATGCATAACCTTGTACCATGACAAAGCTTTGGAGCATTCAGGTTTTTAAGCAGCATGGCTGGTGCACTAACCATCAAAATAATTTGTGAAGAGGCATTTTTGCAGCTTTGAAATTCATTTGGATGATGCACAGACCATGGCATATGAAAATATGCTTGGAGAAAATTAGTAACTGTCAGTGCAGGTGCAGTGTGACAGTTGAACCTCTGACTCACTGCTCTTCCATTGGATCTCTGCCTGCCCCCCACTGGTACATAGCAGCCTGTGCCTTCAGATCAGTTTTAGGCACTGGAAGACATCCTGAGCGAACTTTCTTAAACAAAAAAGTCAAAACTCCACAGCCTACCCCGGTGGGCACCATGTAGACCTGCATGGCTCTGATGAACTTCAAACATAATCAAAAACCTAATCCTGGTCAGACTACAGCACCATGCCAAATTTGGTGGAGCTAGGTACAAAACTCTGGCTGTGCATAAAAGGACAAACAGACAGACACTTCCTCACTTTTTATATAGATTACTATTATTATCATAATTATTATTGTTCAAAATAATAGTCATATGTGATGATGATAATGATAATAATAATAATAATATAACACTATATTTAGTTTTTAAATAGTACTGCAAAATAATTTAGCAGCATAGTAGTGTTTTATTAGTGTGTAGCTTTACAGAAAAAAGGATGCTCTATATTATTATGACAGCCCAGTTCCTTTATCTGTGCTTTCTAATTAATATAGGGCCTGCTTCAGAGGTGCACGCTAACTGCAGGCACGTGCATTCCGATGGTTACCGAATGGAGACGCAGAACGAATATGGACTTCTATGGGTGTCCCCGGGAGGTACCATGGGGGTGGCTAGGTAGATGTGGCAGTGTCACTGACCCCCAGCAACTGTGCCTAAAGATGGAGTAACGCTGGCACAGGATGAGATGTTCCATTGGTGAAACTGCACCTGCCAAAGGGCTGGTGCAAGCTTTGATATTGCAATCGATGTTAAAGACGCACCAAGACATATTAGCGCCACTGCCTCTGGGCGTCTCAGTAGGAAGATCATTGGTTACGACATTAGCATAAAGGCGCTGGAGTGGCGACAGGAAAAGTCACCGCCGCGTCTGCGTCCACCTCTCAATCAGGCCCATAGAGTGCACAGAGCAAAGGTACGGCAGCTTCCTCAGCAGCCCTAGCAGTATGATACGTACACCGACATCTGGTTCCTACATGTAAGATACCTTGTTAAATTTGATAATTGGCTTTGTAATGGAAGAAGGTGGTTTTCCTATGTACATTTTTCCCATGTACAGTGAATGTCTGATAGAAAAGGACAATATCTTGCATTGTAACTTTGACCTAATTCAGAGATGTATGCAATTCTGATGGTATACATACACCTCCGATGCTTGTTGAACTGCACATGTACAGATTGGTTCTTGTGTCGTTGGTCGCAGTACAGCTGCAGTTGTCAGGTGAGTGACAGTCTGCAGCTATTTGGGGGCAGAGCAGGGAGGGTTTTACAAAATGGTGGCGTGTTAGCCCCGCATTGTAATCATGCCAAAGTCAGAGTCCGATGCAGCTTTACTGGCCCCAGCAGCATGAAAACATCGCCCATCCTTAGTAACCTGAAGGTTACTCAGATATCTGATGTTCACACAGATGATCTGATGCTGCATAGCAGCAGCGAATCACAACAGCCGGCAGTGGGCGTCTTTCTTCTATAGATGCCTCCTGCTGCTTCTACATATTTTAGCACAGCCACCATAGGCATCGGAATGGGCGAGCAAGGGAGCGTCACACCCCCCCCCAAACATTTGAAAGGCGTGGCGTTCTTTATAGCAATAAGCTGCACGGCCCCTGCACAAAGGAGGTGTAATGTGCGGCCTTTAGGTTAAAACACTGCACATTACACCTCCTCCGTGCGGTGCAGGGCCCGTGCAGCTTATTGCTACAAAGCACAGCCGTCCGCAGCCGCCGCTGCAGTCCCTGCGTGCCCAAGAGAGAGAAAGGGAGGGAGAAGGGGAGGGTGGAGCGCAGGGGCATCGGAACAATTTTATGTTGCCCACGCCAACATAAAATTGTTCCAACACCCCTGACACCCGCTGCCACCAAAAACACAGCGACTGTGCAATTCTGTCCATCTCTGAATCAGGCCCATTATCGTTATTATTATTATTATTATTATTATTATTATTATTATTATTATTAGGGCAGCACAGATGGTGTAATGGTTATCATTACTGTCTCACAGCACTGAAGTCATTGGTTCGATACCCACTACAGCCCTAACTGTGGAGATTGTATATTCTCCCTATGCTAGCGTGGGTTTCCTCCGGGTACTCCGGTTTCCTCCCACACTCCAAAAATATACTGATAGGTTAATTGGCTCCTAACAAAAATTACCCCTGTGTGTATGTGATAGGGAATATATAGTGTAAGCTCCACTGGGGCAGGGAGTAATGTGAATGGGTGAATATTCTCTGTAAAGCGCTGCGGAATATTTGTGCGCTATATAAATAACTGGTAATAAATAAAAATAAATAAATATTATTAATAATAACACCTGTTTACAAGGAGCCACAAATTTCCGCAGCGCCATACACAGCAGGTTTACAAACATGCGTGAATATTACAAGAATCCCACATTACGGAATATTGTATCAACTTCTACTCTGAGTTCAGCAACCTTTGGAAATACCTCTTCCAGTATCCTTGTATTTTCTCTATTTAATTTAGATTAGCGCAGTGTAGTCAGCCGAGCCCAAGATGACAGATAAGACGGATACGCTCGCTCCTTAGTCATGTAATCCCCTAATACAGCCATTGTCTCCAACAACACATAGAAAAACAAGCAGCGTACACATACTTTGCAGAAATGAGAGCGTTTAAGCAAACAGTGCTGTAATTTTGACTCCCAGGTTGAGGATGTCCCTGACAAAATAACAATTGTCATATTTCTTAATTTTTACATTTTTCTCCTTATGGGGTTTTAGTGCCCGAGGCAAGGTATTTATGGTAAGATTAAAACCCCTTGTTTCCTCTAACTGTCAGCATATTTTAGCCAGGTACTAAAATTCCTGCACGACCCAACTCGCTAGAAGACATGAATTAGGGTATTAAGACATAAGTAAGATTCTATCATTGTCTTTCAGCCTTCATCACAAACATGGAGCATTACGCCGTGCAGGCAGCAGGGAGACTTGTGCACTTTCTCTCTGCGTTGCGCTTTTTTGATTTACAGTTCTTACTCCTTCATCCGTCCAGACAAAGCTGGGATTGGAATCTTCCCTGGTGAGTCACTGATGAAGAACATGAATCTGACAGTTACCTACGAGCTTTAGTTTTATGCATACACATGCCTGGAGGAACATTCTGGGCAAAATAGAGCGAATCCTTTCACTAATATATTCACCAGGTGCATCGGAAAAACAAATAAATTAATAGGGAATCCCGCATAAATATTTATTTCCTTGTATACATAGATCCTTCAGATAATAGGATGAAATGGGAATTACTGCTATCAACTTTTCTGCTGCATTTTGGCAGAACATTCGGCATTCGTATGGGCTCTGGGCCTGATTAGGACCCGGTCAGCCGGCTCCGTCGTGCGCATGCGCGAGACCCGGATAGCGACAGGCAAGCCGTCGCTCCCGGGTCTCGCACCAAAGGGGGCGTGCTGTCAATGTTGAGTGACAGCACGCCCCCTTTGGTGGGCGGGCCAGGGGGTTGGCTGCCCAGACGGAGGCGTTCCCATGTTAGAGCCAAAATCTCTCTGGGGCTTGCGGCAATGAGACCCTACCACAAGGGTCTCGTCGCAAGCCCGATGGTCGCGATGGTCTTGACCATCGTGACCATCTTCCTGGCCGCTCGCTATAGCTGTGGGTGGTCACCCACAGCTATGCGAGCGGCCAGGATGCCGTTCTAAAAAACAAGAAGGCTAGCCCTGATTCAGAGCGAGCCCTCTGTCAGAGCGTCCGGCTCTGAATCAGGGCCTCTATCTCTTTGGCACTTAAACACTGCACCTGACTTGTGGGGTTATCGCAATTGCACAGTCTGCAAATGTACATGATATAAATCTTATTCTAGTTAATGTGTCCGCACACGTTCGCATTCACTGCTGAGCGCTACATGCAGAAGCACCATTGAAAAGAATGGACCATTGACAAGAAAGAGCTCCCAAGCATTGATCATTTGTTTTTTTTTACCTTATCAATAGAGATACCAGTGTCACATTGAGGTCCACATGAACCTGGATCTAAAATTTATGAAGGGCCTATTGTGTGCTGCCACGGGGAAGGGGTGGTGACCAGCACAGCGGGTGACTAGTGATGTGGAGGGCCTAACTAGTGCTGTGAGGGTGTGGTCTGCTGGCACCATAGAGAGCATAGCTATACACATATATACGTATATTTTTACTTTAAGTATTATGGGGCCTATTCATCATAACTAAAATTTCTCTGGAGGTAATTAGGTTTAGAACTCGCTTCATCATTCCTCCTCTTTATAAGTATCTATTTCAAAAAGCTGTCATTTTTGTGATGACAGCTTTTCAGGAAATAGATACTTTTCCCTCTCTACTCTAACTTACCGCAGCTGGAATCAGTGCTGTGCATGCGCTGTTACATCGTAAAAACCAGCACATGCACAGTACTGCCTACAGCTGCGGTAATTCTGTGTGGCAGAACACAGTAAAGTTTGGAAAAAAAAAATATATTTTTTTTTCTCTAAACTTTACTGTGTTCTGCCTGGAGAACACAGTGTCAGAACAGCCAACGGAGCCAGAGGAGAGATCAGGGAGTGCCAAAGGGGGAAGAGGAGGACCTGCTCACACTGACACAGGTAAGTGTCACCTGCTATTGGCCACCTCACAGTGGCAGATAGTAACTCCATCAAATACCGAAACTACATAATTTTCGGAATTTGATGAATAGCATAATTTCCACATCCCCATACTAATGTACTAATGTATGGGGAGTGTGGAAATTAACGCAGGGGGACTTAACCAAGAGATATCAGTGATATCTCCTGTGTTAAGTCTCTTCATGAATACTAAAATAACGGTAATTAAGGAAAATGTCCTTAAAAATTTTATTTTAGTCTTGATGAATAGGCCCCTATATCTTATTTAATAAAAGACTAGTCCTTGGGTGATCCGAAGGTGGAAAGAACTTAACAGATAGAAAGTTCATCAACTGACTGTCAGTGTGTATATTATTTACATCTCTGGGCTGGATTTGCAGCACATGATCCTATGCACTTTTATGAGTCATGACATTCACTCGGTGGGTGATAACATAAGCAAATTATCATATTGGTGAATACACATTAGTGAAAACATGGGTGACATGAGTTTAACCACATGAAAATTTTGAGGGACCACTTTCCTATTCACCCTGTAAGCATAGAAGTAATATTGCATATTTATTACTCAGCAAATGGATATATTAAGTAGCATTTCTGCTAGACTGTTTTAGCAGGGCGCCTTGTCCGATTTCAAAAGGGCAGAATGCGCCCTGCCCCCCTTGGCGGCCCACTAAAATAGCCTGCGAGTGCTGTCCCACACCAGCGGGCCGCAGTGTCCCGTGGGTGGAAAAATTGCGGTATATCGAATACCACCGGTGAATGGACACCACTTCGCTCTGCTCCTTCCTCCTCCACTTAATTTTGCTGCGGGCGTGGCTGAAGGAGGACGGGGGCTGCTCGGCAATAAACAAAGACGGAGACCTTGTTTTTTTTTTATATGGGGACTCAGTGGCACCCTCCAGGGGTCGGCGCTCCGGGCGACAGCCCGGTTAGCCCACCCCTAGAACTGTCCCTGGTTAGAGTAGGGGTTAGGGTAGGGATTAGGAAAATACTTACGTGCGTTCCTATGGGTGTCGAGATTCTGCCTGTCGGGATGCAGCTGTCGGTATTTTGACCAGCGGCATCCCAACAGCTGGGATTTCATAGCTAACATAAAATAGACCTACTAATAAAGATTTAGACAAGCCCTCCTAATAAATGTACAAGTCTTATTGAACCAATCAAACTAATTAGCACAATCCATGTGATATGTCTGAATCCAAACTGTCCATGGAACCCACATGAGGTGACCCACTTCTTAGTAGGGGTGTGCACCGGCCACTTTTCGTGTTTTGTGTTTTGGTTTTGGATCTGGATCTTTCTTCGTGTTTTGGATCTGGATTGGTTTTGCCAAAACCACCCTTCCGTGTTTTGGGTTCTGGGTTTTGTGTTTTGGATCTGTATTTTTTTGAAAAAAAGCATAAAAACAGCTAAAATCACAGAATTTGTAGGTTTTTCTGCTCCTATGCTATTATTAACCTCAATAACCTTAATTTCCATTCATTTCTTGTCTATTCTGAACACCTCACACCTCACACCTCACAATAGTGTTTTTATGTCCAAAAGGTTGCACCGAGGTAGCTGGATGACTATGCTAAGCGACACGAGTGGGCGGCACAAACACGTGACCCATCTAGGCGTGATACTGCAGTGGCAGACAGGATGGCAGTTTGAAAAACTAGGCCCCAAACTGTACATAATGCAAAGAAAAAAAAGAGGTGCAAGATGGAAGACAGGACATGCACACTTTAACAAACCAATCATTTCAGCGCCAGGGTCTGCCACACAACTGTGGCTGAAATGATTGGTTCGTTTGGGCCCCCACAAAACAAGCTGGCAATTAATCTGTCCCTGCACAAACTGGCTCTACGGAGGCAAGATGTCATCCTCATCCTCCTCATCCACCGATTCCTCACCCTCTTCAGTGTGTACATGCTCATCCTCACAAAGTATTATCTCGTCCCCACTTGAATCCACCACCACAGGTCCCTCTGTACCTTCTGGAGGCTGGTCTCCCTGGAAGAGCTGATAATTCATTTTGATGAACATCATCTTCTCCACATTCTGTGGAAGCAACCTCCTACGCCTTTCGCTGACAAGGTTCCCGGCTGCACTAAACACTCTTTCGGAGTACACACTGGAGGGGGGCAACTCAGGTAAAATAGAGCCAGTTTGTACAGGGGCCTCCAAATTGCCTCTTTTTCCTGCCAGTAAAGGTATGGACTGTCTGACATGCCTACTTGGATGCTGTCACCGATGTAATCCTCCACCATTCTGTCAATGGTGACAGTATCATATGCAGTGACAGTAGACATGTCAGAAATTGTTGCCAGGTCCTTCAGTCCGGACCAGATGTCCAAACTTGGTCCTGCCTGCCCTGCATCACCGCCAGCGGGTTGCTTAGGATACCTACGTTTTTTCCTGGCAGCCCCAGTTGCGGGAGAAAATGAAGAAGGAGCTGTTGACGTGTCACGTTCCGCTTCAGCTGACAGTGTGTTCACCAGCAGGTCTTTGCACCTCTGCAGGCTTGTGTCGGCCGGAAAGAGAGACACCACATAGGCTTTAAACCTAGGATCGAGCACGGTGGCCAAAATGTAGTGGTCTGATTTCAACAGATTGACCACCCTGGAATCCTGGCAAAGCGAATGAAGGGCTTCATCCACAAGTCCCACATGCCGAGCGGAATCGCTCCGTCTTAGCTCCTCCTTCACTTTCTCCAGCTGCTTCTGCAAAAGCCTGATAAGGGGAATGACCTGACTCAAGCTGGCAGTGTCTGAACTGACTTCACGTGTGGCAAGTTCGAAGGGCTGGAGAACCTTGCACAACACGGAAATCATTCTCCACTGCGCTTGAGTCAGGTGCATACCCCCTCCTTTGCCTATGTCATAGGTGGATGTATAGGCTTGAATGGCCTTTTGCTGCTCCTCCATCCTCTGAAGCATATAGAGGGTTGAGTTCCACCGCGTCACAACCTCTTGCTTCAGGTGATGGCGGGGCAGGTTCAAGAGTGTTTGCTGGCGCTCCAGTCTTCGGCACGCAGTCACTGAATGGTGAAAGTGGCCAGAAATTTTTCGGGCCACCCAAAGCGTCTCCTGCACGCCCCTGTCGCTTTTCAGAAAATTCTGCACCACCAAGTTTATTGTGTGAGCAAAACATGGGACGTGCTGGAATTTGCCCAGATGTAATGCCCGCACAATATTGTTGGCGTTGTCAGATATCACAAATCCCCAGGAGAGTCTAAGTGGGGTAAGCCACTGGGCGATGATTTCCCTCAGTTTCTCTAAGAGGTTGTCGGCGGTGTGCCTCTTACTGAAACCGGTGATACACAGCGTAGCCTGCCTTGGAACGAGCTGGCGTTTCTGAGATGCTGCAACTGGTGACGCTGCTGCTGTTGCTGCATAAGGTGATACATCTACCCAGTGGGCTGTCACAGTCATATAGTCCTTAGTCTGCCCTGTTCCACTTGTCCACATGTCCGTGGTTAAGTGGACATTGGGTACAATGGCATTTTTCAGGACACTGAGGACACTTTTTCTGACGTTTCTGTACAGTCTCGGTATCGCCTGCCTAGTGAAGTGGAATCTAGACGGGATTTGGAACCGGGGACACACTACCTCCAGCAATTGTCTAAATCCCACTGCACTAATGGCGGATACCGGACGCACGTCTAACACCAACATAGCAGTCAAGGCCTCAGTTATACGTTTTGCTTCAGGATGACTGCTGTCGTACTTCATCCTCCTCGCACACTACCTCCAGCAATTGTCTAAATCCCACTGCACTAATGGCGGATACCGGACGCACGTCTAACACCAACATAGCAGTCAAGGCCTCAGTTATACGTTTTGCTTCAGGATGACTGCTGTCGTACTTCATCCTCCTCGCTAAGGACTGTTGGAGGGTCAATTGTTTAGTAAAAGTAGTGGTGTTCCTACTTCCTCTCTGGGATGATGAACGACTCCCAGCAGCAGCAACAGCAGCAGCGGCAGCAGGAGGCGTAGCAATGCAGGATCCTCCGTAGGAATCCCCGATAGGAGAGTCAGTCATGCCAGTGACATGGCCTGCAGGACTACTTCCGATCCTGACTAAGGAGGAAATTGACGAGGAGGGAGTTGACGGTGTGGTTTGCAGGCGCTTGGATACAGCAGGACAACGGGATTTAGGTGTCCCTGGACTGCTTACGGTCTTAGCCAAAGTTTCTGAACTTGACAGTAACTTTTTATGAACGCGCTGCAGGTGCCGTATAAGGGAGGATGTTCCTAGGTGGTTAACGTCCCTACCTCTACTTATTCCACCTTTACATAAGGTACATATGGCAAGACAGTTGTTGTCCGGATTTGGATAGAAATATTGCCAGACCAAAGAGGTGGAATGTTTGGTCTTCTGCCCAGGCATGACCGTGATGGGCTTTTTCATCCCACGGACAACAACTGTCTCCCCCGGAGCCTGATTTAAACAAACCACATCACCATCAGAATCCTCCTCGCCAACTTCCTCCTCAGCGCCAGCTACACCAGTATCCTCATCCTGTTGTACTTCAACAGTGACATCTTCAATTTGCATATCAGCAAGTGGACTGTGGATGCTCCTTTCAGCACTTGCAGGGGGCGTGCAAATGGTGGAAAGAGCCACCTCTTCCCATCCAGTGCTGGGAAGGTCAGGCATCGCAACCACCACCACACTTGGACTCTCCTTGGGGATTTGTGATATCTTCTTAGAAAGCACAGTTCTTCGCTGTGCTTTTGCCAGCTTAACTCTTTTGATTTTTTTAGTCCGAGGAGGGCTTCCATCGTCATGTGAAGCTGAACCACTAGCCATGAACATACTAGGGATCGACCTTAGCCGTTCCTTGCTTCCGTGTCGTAAATGGCATATTGGCAAGTTTACGTTTCTCTTCAGCTGATTTAAATGTTTTTTTCAAGGTCATTTTCCTGAACTTTGTCATTGTATGTGCCCTCTATTATGACATTGGGCATCGGCCTTGGCAGACGACGTTGATAGCATGTTATCGTCTATGTCATGACTAGTGGCAGCAGCTTCAGCACTAGGAGGAAGTGGTTCTTGATCTTTCTCTATTTTATTTTTATCGGAGAAAGTTTGGTCCTCCATTTATGTTATATCGATTTGATATATACGTGCAGCTAAACACAGAAAATATTTTTTTATTTTTGCTGGAGAGTAGTGCACTTTGTGGGTTACACCAGCCTTTAAGAAATGAGCCAGCCGGCTCTTTACTTATGGGACACAGGCGCACGCCTGGCGCTGCTCCTTTGTTGATGCACGTGCGGCTACTGCGCACACAATTCACAAACACAGAAAATAATTTTTTTTTGGGTTTGGACTGGAGTGTACTTTGGGGGTTACAGCACCCTTTAACGGTCAAGCCAGCCGGCCCTTTACTTATGACACAGGCGCACGCTTGGCACTACTTTGTTGATGCACGTGCGGCTACTGCGCACACAATTCACAAACACAGAAAAAATATTTTGTTATTTGGTTTGGAGTGTACTTTGGGGGTTACAGCACCCTTTAACGGTCAAGCCAGCCGGCCCTTTACTTATGACACAGGCGCACGCTTGGCACTACTTTGTTGATGCACGTGTGGCTACTGCGCACACAATTCACAAACACAGAAAATAATTTTTTTTCTGGTTTGGACTGGAGTGTACTTTGGGGGTTACAGCACCCTTTAACGGTCAAGCCAGCCGGCCCTTTACTTATGACACAGGTGCACGCTTGGCACTACTTTGTTGATGCACGTGCGGCTACTGCGCACACAATTCACAAACACACAAAAAATATTATTTTTTTAGCACTTGGGGGGAGCACCCCTGATGGACAGAGCACCCCCTGGACAACACTACAGCACCCCTTTAGGACTGGGACACTGCACAGGACTTTGGAGTGGACACAGCCCCTATGGAGAACTGACTGCACAACACAGTCCAGCCTGCCCCTATGGACTTTGAAGTAGTGGACACAGCCCCTATTAACAACAGCAGCACAGCACAACACAGCCAGCCCCTATGGACTTTGAAGTAGTGGACAACAGCAGCACAGCGCAGCACAGCACAGCACAGCACAACACTACTCTGCACTACACTACACTACACAGCCCAGCCAGCCCTAACTCCCACCCTCCCTCTTCACTGTCCACAGCCGAGTGAGAAAATGGTGCCGACGCGGGTACCTTATATAGGATCCAAAACCCGCGAGACTCGGAAGGCGGGATGATGACGTTTTGCCTCGATTTCAGATCCGAGTCAGGCGAGAAAAGTCGAGCCTGACTCGGATCTGCCTCGGATCGGAGGTGCTCGGGGGGGTTCGGATTTCAGAAATCCGAACCCGCTCACCCCTACTTCTTAGCATGTGAACCAGCAACTTTGTTATTGATTGGAATTACAGTAATTTCCCTATTTTTCTGGAGGTACAATTATAAAATGTTAAGGCTATTGACCCAGCATTTTATGATTGAGGAACAGGGTAGGATGTAATCCTTAGGGATGATGATTGGAAATTAAATGTCAAATTACAGTAACTGACCCAGTAACGTCACTGCCATCACACTCACTTTTAATATACTGTATTTAATTTTTTTTTTTAATCCAAATATAAGTAAACACTATCTGCTCCTTCTTTCACTGCCTTCCTTGCAACATCATCATTACTTGCAAATCATTATCTTGCATTAGTGATTAATTGTACATATTAAATGCTTTTTTTTTTACATTTTGGGCTATATTTACTAAAGTGAGAGTTTTTTAGAAGTGGAGATGTTGCCCATAGCAACCAATCAGATTCTACTTAACATTTAACTAGCACCTTCTAGAAGATAATAGCTAGAATCTGATTGGTTGCTATGGGCCACATCTCCACTTCTAAAAACTCTCACTTTAGTAAATTTACCCCTTTTTGGGGTTATTTGTAATCAGTGAGAAGAGCAGTTTTTCTACACTAATGGCATTCCACAACACCAAAACACTTCTTGGTTTATGGTGAAATGGTTTTATGCTGTTGTTGGTTCTTTTGAGTCTATGTTAATAGTGGGCCTGATTCAGAGATTTACGCTAATGCAATCGCAGCTGTATTCTCTCACCGCAGTTGCTAAAATATGTTAATGCCTCCCAAAGCACAGCCGAGCATAAGGACACCCACTGCTGCCTTCTCATATCTGTCTGACAACATACAACAGCATAATCATCAGTAACATTAATGCAGATTGGGCAGCCACGCAGAATCTGCGGTATGTCTGGCTAGCCGCAAACACTGCAGCTCCCCTGACACACAGAGAGCTCTCTTGCTGCACAGGAGATCGCAATGACTAATTTATGCACGCCCATGAAATAGCATATAAACGGTCAGACACGCCTGTATTTAGGGGCGTCTTAAGAGAGGAGGGGTGTCCGTGTGTATTCCCCGGGACGGGCCCCCTCTTCTCTCTCCGGTGGCCGGCAGCCGACTGATGCGGCTGGCCGGCCACCGCAGAGTCAGTAGACTCTGGGCACAAGAGTGCTCCCAGAGTCTACTGCACATGCGCAGAGCCCTGGAAAAATGGCAGCTGCGGCCATTTTCCGGTGTTCTGTGCAGCGCTGACACCCAAGGCGGGACCACGGACAGGTGAGTTTTAAATAATATGGGTGCAGGGTGTGCATTGCGGGGCCCCTCTGGACCCGGCGGCCCATGTGCACCGCACACCCTGCACCCATTATAGTTACGCCCCTGCCTGCGTTTGCCTACTCTCTCCCCGTTACTACCCCCCAAATGCTGACTACCTGTCACTCACTTTGCGAGTGAATCCTCTGTGTGAGCATAATCGCAAAACAATTGCTACACATGCACAGAGCGGCTTACACGCATGCACAATGGCAAACAATTGCTCGATCTGCGGAAAATATCGGCATTGCGTCCATCTCCAAATCAGGCCCAGTGACATATTATCAGAGGGTATTTTTTTGTTCTTTCTAATAAAAACAATATATATATTTTTATTATTTTTTATAAACTTTTTATATTGAGCAAAGTAAAAAAAAAAAAAATCAACCTTTTGGATACAGAAAACAAGAGATGGACACACCACACACAAACACACACACACACACACACACACGTCACACATGCCTCACACATGCCACACACATACAAATATCCATGACTAATAGTTGATGCAAAAACATGAAAAAGACAAATTAAAAATTTGTCTAGCAGACTAGCTAGATAATTCAGGCCCGATGCCCATGAAACCCCAACTCCAGAGCAGGATTCATATACATTTTAGACAGATAGAATAGAATCTGATTTATTTTGTGTTTTGGATGTACTGTAGATAATATCATACTTGCCTACATATTTTTTTTTTCTCCCCGGGAGAATGGGGGGCGGGGCCTGACGTGTTGCATCAGTAAGCCCCGTCTCCTCTCTGTAAATTGCCACAATTAGCCCATATTTAAATAGGGGCGGGGCTAAATGACACAATTCTTGTAGAAGCGCATCATTAAGCTCTGCCCCCTACTCGGAGATCCCCGATCGCGGTGGATATTCTGCCCATTCTGCCCACTTCACTAGGAAGTGGGCAGGAATGTGAGAGAAGTGCCTACTCTAACAGGGGGGGGGGGTTACTCTGAAAATCGAGAGCCTCCCGAGACTTCCGGGAGAGTAGGCATGTATGGATATTATGTGTACAAATACTAGGTAAGAAAACATTACCAATACATTTCCAAAGGAAGGGAGAGCAAGATAACTAGAGGAAAGAGATGTGAATGTTCAGGGAGCAGCCAGTCCAAGGGAGCAAGTGAAAAGAAAGGGGGAAGGGGGAGGGAAACTGGGGTCAAGTGAGTGCAGGGCAGTGACAGGGCACAAATATGCCCTGTGGCAGCCCCGCCCCCTGAGTGCACAATGCTATGATGTAATGATAAAGGGGTGAGTCCTATTGGTGTAGAACGACAGGCACCAGCGGAATGTGCAAAGGAGACAGTTTCTTCTTAAGCGGGCTTGGAGGTTTAGTCAGGTTTACAGCGGTTGTCAGAAGTAACACGATATGTAATACAGAGTAAGCGGTTGTGTCACCAGAGACAGCGGTAGCACTATCTTTGGAACTACAGTATGTGCCCAGTGGAGCATGTGCTGCACATCCATGCAGTACGCCACACAGTCACATAGGGGCCTATTCATCATAACTAAAATATCGATGAAGGTAATTAGGTCTAGAACTCGCATGGAGTTAAACCTAACTACTGGAGGAATTCATCATTCCTGATCTCCATCAGTATCTATTCCAAAAAGCTGTCATTTTCAGGAAATAGATATTTTTCCCTCTCTACTCTAACTTACCGCAGCTGGAAACAGTGCTGCGCATGCACCATTACAATCACGAAATCGGTGCATGCGCAGCACTGCCTACAGCTGCGATAATTCTGTGTCCACCCCCACCCCCCCATCCGCTCACCTCCCTGTCCCCCACCTACCTGGCCGCTGCAGTCGCGGACCCCAACCTCCCATCTGAGGAGGAGAAACCAGTAAAGTAAAAAAATATATATATATATTTAAAAAATAAAAAATAACACTACTGTGTTCTGCTGGGAGAACGCAGTCGAATTAGCAGCCGGAGGAGGGACGAGGGAGCGAAGGAGTGAGCCAGAGGAGGACCTGTCCAGCTGGAAGCAGGTAAGTGCAACCTGCTATATGCCACCTGAAAGTGACGTATAGTAACACCATCAAATTCAGAAAATACTTAATTTTCAGAATTTGATGAAAAGCATAATTTCCATATCCCCATACTAATGTACTAATGTATGGGGTGTGTGGAAATTAACGCAGGCAGACTTAACCAGGAGATATCAGTGATATCTGCTGCGTTAAGTATGTTATTGAATACTAAAATAAGGATAAATAAGGAAAATGTCCTTAAAACCGTTATTTTAGTGTTGATGAATAGGCCTCATAGTCACACTCTGAGACACATAAACAAGATGGCGCAGGATTAGGCATGCACAGTAAGGGTTTGCAGTAATCATCTTGGTAAAGGTAGCTGCTTGGCTTCAATACATGAACTGGAAATAGCACTCCTCTCAAAAGCTGGGTACACACTGAGACGTCGTCGTCATGATTTGGCCAAATCGTAACGATGTATCGTGCAGTGTGTATGCACGATATGCGCGCACCCGCGGTCGTATGCAATGTTGTCTGGTTTGATGTGCTGCACATCAAACCTGATGATATCACATGTGCCGCTATGCAGTGTAATGAAGGATGGAAAGAGTGAACGTTCGGTTGTTCATTACATCGTTCTGACGTGTACACGGGACTATATGTCAGCTGGGTACACATCGCTCAGTATGTACCCAGCTTAACATTGGGGACACTAGAAGATGGCATTAATAGGTGCTACTGCTAATGCAGGAGGGCTGTTGCTCTTCAGTAAGCTGCTCCATGCAAGTTGTGTGGCTCATTTCATCCTATTTTCAACCTCATGCATCAGGATCCTTAGTTTCTATTTATATTCTAGTTTCTGGTGCCCAGGACACAGAGAAGCAAGGTTACTTGTCTGACATTGATCTGACATTTAAACTAAATAAATGTTATTACATTTCACCACTGAGCTCATCCATGTAAAGACAATTACGTAAAAATAAGCTTTGATAAACGTCCTTAATCAAAGCAATGATACTCTGATATCTGAGACATGTTTCATTCAGATGTTGCTGACTACAGTATGTAGAACAGCCATAAACCACTATGTATTTCTCATTCACCAATATCATATTGTAATCTAAAATAGGTGGCTCACACATGCAGAATAACACTCATAACAGGTTATCACACATGCAGAATAACACTCACAACAGGTTATCACACATGCAGAATAACACTCACAACAGGTTATCACACATGCAGAATAACACTCACAACAGGCTATCACACATGCAGAATAACACTCACAACAGGCTATCACACATGCAGAATAACACTCACAACAGGCTATCACACATGCAGAATAACACTCACAACAGGCTATCACACATGCAGAATAACACTCACAACAGGCTATCACACATGCAGAATAAGACTCACAACAGGCTATCACATATGCAGAATAACACTCACAACAGGCTATCAAATATGCAGAATAACACTCACAACAGGCTATCACACATGCAGAATAACACTCACAACAGGCTATCAAATATGCAGAATAACACTCACAACAGGTTATCACACATGCAGAATAACACTCACAACAGGCTATCACACATGCAGAATAACAGTCACAACAGGCTATCACACATGCAGAATAACACTCACAACAGGTTATCACACATGCAGAATAACACTAACAACAAGCTATCTCAAATGCAGAATAACACTCACAACAGGCTATCACACATGCAGAATAACACTCACAACAAGCTATCTCAAATGCAGAATAACACTCACAACAGGCTATCACACATGCAGAATAACACTCACAACAGGCTATCACACATGCAGAATAACACTCACAACAGGCTATCACACATGCAGAATAACACTCACAACAGGCTATCACACATGCAGAATCACACTCACAACAGGCTATCACACATGCAGAATAATACTCACAACAGGCTATCACACATGCAGAATAACACTCACAACAGGCTATCACACATGCAGAATAACACTCACAACAGGCTATCACACATGCAGAATAACACTCACAACAAGCTATCTCAAATGCAGAATAACACTCACAACAGGCTATCACATATGCAGAATAACACTCACAACAGGCTATCACACATGCAGAATAACACTCACAACAGGCTATCACACATGCAGAATAACACTCACAACAAGCTATCTCAATGCAGAATAACACTCACAACAGGCTATCACACATGCAGAATCACACTTACAGCAGACTCTCAAACTTGTACAGTCACACTCAGAGCAGGTTCTTACACAGGCAATATATAAAGAACTGGGAGCGCTAAATCCTTTCACAAAAAAACTGGTTTAATATTATTATATGAGTGTTTAGTAAAAAAAACCACATATAAATTAGATCTCGTAGGAGAAGAATTATAAAATAGACAATTAAATTAACATACATAATAAAAATATAAGATAAAATTGGCAAAAAAATTAAAACAAGCTAATTGCTGACGATATCATCAACAGTAAACATAAATTTGTGGTCATTATGGCCACAGTTAATAATGTAACAAGTAAATGCAATTGGACAAGAATATAGCAGTAGACTGAATGTTAAAGTGAAAAGCAACACCAGGCATATAACAATATGTCATGAATCTAAATGTGCAGTCCAAAAAAACCTTTATAATAAGATCATCTGTATGGGTCCATTTGCAGCAATATGAAGTAACAATTCGTATATGTTATCAGAAAAAATAAATATAGTGTATAGTCAAACCAATGTCACTCACATATATATGGACACTGTGACCACAGTTGATGATCCAGAAAAAATGGCAATCTGACTTAAATGTAGCTGTAAAATGGGTGCATAGGTTTACACCATAAACAGGTAAAAACGATTGATATCGATCCATGTGCACAATCCAAAGAGCTCCTTATGAATAGTGTGTTCTTAACTTCTTATATCCAAAAATGGGATTTTGGTACTTACCAGTATATCCTTTTCTCTGATTCCACAGGGAACACTGGAAGCTATGACACTGGAGTATAGAGGCGTGGTTAGTTGGAGCTAGCACTTTAAATCATTTAGAAGTCTGAAGTTCCTCCCCCTCTATGCCCCACAAGCCCTCAGTTTAGAAAAATGAAGACCAAGAGGAGATGGAGAACAGCAGGAGTCAAGAGAATGGACGATCACACAACAAACAGAACTACACAAACATATGGAACCAACCGAACAGGCAGACGAAGATCGCTGAAGTGGGCATCCAGTGTCCCCTGTGGAATCATAGAAAAGGATTTACCTGTAAGTACCAAAATCCCATGTTCTCTTTCATCCACTAGGGGACACTGGGGAGGTCCCAAAGTTTTCCGCATGGGCGGGAGCGCTCTGAGTACCCTGCAAATCAAGGCGGCCAATTCGTGAAGCTGAAGCCACAAGCGAGTCAAACCCATACATCACAAAGGTATGTACCGAGGACCAAGTAGCCTTACGACACAGTTGCATGGTGGAGGCACCCCGACGTGCCGCCCATGACGTACCCACAGAGCATGTGGAATGTGCTGAAAACAGACAGAGGAGGAGGCCCATTGCTGCTGACATAAGCCTGATGTATAGCCAGTCGAATCCACCTCGCCAACGTGTGTTTGGACGCTGGCCAACCCCTCCAAACAGTATTGTACATAACAAATAACAAATCAGTTTTATAGAAAAACACTGTCCGAGCCACACAGACACGGAAAGCTCTAACCACACCACATCCAGAGTGGAAGATACTCCAGAGTCCTCAACCAAGTAAGGCACCACAATACGCTGATTTATGTGGAAAGCCGACACAACCTTAGGAAGGAAAACGGCATGAGTCCTGAGCTCTGCCCTATCATCATGAAAGAAAAGATATGAGGTGTACAAGACAGGGCCCTCCCAACTCTGAAACCCGACGGGCCAAAGCCAATGCCAGGAGGAAAACTGTCTGCCAAGACAAATACTTGATAGTGACTCCAGCAAGCGGTTCAAACATGGAAGACTTAAGGAACGTATATACCAAATTTAAGTCCCAGGGAGCTGTAGGTGGAACAAAAGGAGGCTACACCCATAACACTCCCAGAAGAAAAGTCCGCACCCAGGTATGAGGGCCAATTTGCATTGAAAGAAAATACATAGGGTAGATATCTGCACTTTAAAGGACCCTAAATAGAGACCAGCATTGAGTGCCGTTTGAAGAAAAAAATAGTCTATATAAACAACAAATCCTAGACGGAAGATCCCAACTGTCACAGCATGCTACATAAGACCAACCAATGCTGTGGTTATGCGCAGCCCCAACTGGTTTGCTGGTGTGAAGCATAGTGGGGATAACAGATTCTTGGATGCCCCTGTATCTCAAGATAACGGCCCTAACAGCCACCCCATTAAACTCAGCTGCAATAGGTGGGGGTGAACGAAAAGGACCCTGTTGCAGAAGGTCCAAACGAAGTAGTAGGGGCCACAGGATGTCTGCTAAGCGGAAGTAGTGGAATTGGAGGAAATAGGTTAACTATGTCATAGGTCCATGGAACTGTGAGCGCGTCAACTGCCTCTGCAGCCAGATACCAAGTTCTTGACACACATCTTGGTAGCTGATGTTTAATTGAGAAGCCATGAGGGCCACCTGAGGCCAACCTCAATGACGGATCAAAGCTTGGAATACATCTGAATGAAGAATCCATGCTCCTGGGTGGGGGTCCTGGTGACTGAGATATTCTGCTTCCCAGTTGTACACTCCTGGGAAGAACACCGTCGACTGGATCACTGACTGACTATCAGCCCACAGGAGAAGCTGAGTAACTTCTTGCAAAGCCATGCGACCACGAGTACTGCCCTATTGATTGATATAATCGAGGGCCGTTGCGTTGTTCCAACACATTCATGGGCAACCGTCTTTTCTGTGGAGACCAATGGCCCTGAAACTGACAGATTAGGA
This sequence comes from Taudactylus pleione, assembly GCA_031769625.1. Taxonomy (NCBI): domain Eukaryota; kingdom Metazoa; phylum Chordata; class Amphibia; order Anura; family Myobatrachidae; genus Taudactylus; species Taudactylus pleione. The sequence goes on from JAUIMM010000275.1 coordinate 9,782,857, forward strand.
CTACCGCTCCCTATCCTTGGAGACTGGCATCTGTCATCACGATTATCCAATCCCACACTCTGAATCTTTGACCTGCCAGGAGATTGTTGGGTTGCATCCACCAGAGGAGAGACATCCTGGTTGTCGAGGCCAACCGTATCATCTGATGTAGGAGTAGGTGAGACCCTGACCCCTGTGTCATTAGGTACAGCTGGAACTCCGAATTGTAGTGTCTCGAAGGCAGCTACCATCTTCCCAAGAGATGAAGACAAATAAGAAAAACACCTACTTTGGTCTGAGAACTACCTGAACTAGTAACCAAATGTCCTGCGCTTTGTCTTCCGGTAGGAACATCCGCTGCAGCTTTGTATCCAGGATTGTCCCCAGAAAACTGGAGACTTTGTGCTGCATCAGACTCTTGTATTATAGTATGGTGTGGTCCCAGAGAAGAGATTCCAATGGGGCATTTATCAACATGTTGACTAAGTAAGGGATTATTGTCACACCTGATGTCCGAAGGTGTGCAATTATGACAGACATGACCTTGGTGAAGACACGGAGTGCCCAGGATAAACCAAATGGCAATGCCCAAAACTGATAGTGATTATGAAATATCGGAAGACGCAGGAAATCTTGTTCCGATTCCCAAAGTAGGACATGTAGATACAGATCTTTTATATCCAGAGAAATGAGAGACTCCACCGGTTCCGCGTTCGCAGGACTAAGCGAATCGACTCCACCTTGAAGTGATGAACCATCAGATACTGGATTAAAAACTTGAGGTTCATGATAGGCCTGACAGACCCATCCGGCCTGGATACCACAAAGAAGTTTTGAGTAGAACCCAAGACCCCGATGATGTTCCAAAGCCGGAACCAGCACTAACGATGTTAGGAGAGACAGAATTTGCCACTTGCAGAACCTTGGCCATTGTCTGCTGACCTGGCAGATCCGTAGTGAAGAAATGGTTTGAAGGTGAAACTTCTAAATCTATCCTGTGCCCAACAGAGAGTAATCTGCAAATCCACTGATCTGAAAAGGTGTGGCTCTATTTTCAAACCTAATATATGAAATATGGTGCAGATACTGGCGCTTAAAACTAATCACATACACTCACATCCTAATTGACTTAAAAGTAATTAAAGTAAATAATATTTCCATTAAAATGTAGTTTGCGTGCTGATTATTTCACACGTTCTCCAGGACAATATAACCTCAAAAAAATATAAAATAAGAGAGAAATCCCAACATAGTGTCATATAATTTACACAAAATGTATTTTACAAATATAACACACAAATAAAAAATGCACACAAGGTGCAGGTTGGAGGATTTTACCAGAAAGTGGTATATCAGTTGTATGTAAGTCAAAGACTAGATCGAAGGCTCCTGAAACTTTTAGACCTGGCATCAAATGTTTCCAACTTCATGGTTAAAATCCTCCATACTGCAACTCACTCCACTGCCAACACGTTTCGAGCATGGAGCTGTTCCTCAAGGCAAGGTGAAGAGGAGCTTCCATGTGGTCCTTTTTATAGCATGGTGGGAATCTGCTTCCTGGGTCGCGGTGACTTCATAACTCGGAAGTGATGTCTTACATATTATAGTATAAAATTTCTATATCATGGACCTCTGGTTACACACTTGTTACTCCCAGTTCGGTATTCCTATAGACTCCAAGTGTCCATCCTGCTATGTCTAATAGTTAAAATACTTCTACAATTAATAATAAAGAAAAACGGCCCGGTACTTCCAGCAAATGGAACACATACTTCCGGGTTCATGACCCGCAAACCGGAGGTAGCGCAATCTTCACATAGGTGCTGGCTCGCATTTGATCTTCTTGTGATGTTGCACCCACCAGAAGTGACATTACGCATCTGGATGACGTCTCGTCCACTCCGTGGAACACCAATGTTGATGTAATTTCCTAGGAAGGAAACGCAAGCTGGGAATAATATCCATATGTGATGTTATATATTCTAAAACCACTTATTGCTTCCAGTTATAATTATCTGTAAAAAAACACATATTAAAAAGACATTCTTATATAAGATCACTCAAACACATAATAATGCATATATATAGCATATATTAAACTAGATATAATAATCATATTCAGGCTGGATACCCATACTTCATAAGTATAATATTATAAAATAATCCAGACTAAGTACTCAATATAATAATAAAATCCATACCAATATAATAATCATGTCCTGATTAAACTAATCATAATTCATAAATACAACATCTAATAAACTTAATAATAATATGATAAAAGAACATGGTAGATTCAAATAAATCCAATGAGGATAAAATAGAGACAAAGTAATAAAAAAAAATATATACATATTTTTTAACTATCCATATTAAAAAGTATATAAGTATGCATATAATACTGCATATATATATCACAAAAAATATCCTATACTGCACTATTAATATAGATTACAGCAGCACCTTTCAGTAAGTTCTCTGTTAGAAGGACTATTATACAGAATGAACAAATAGATTACTGATGGGGCGTTTTTAATAAAACATAACTTCTTCATATAATAAGATGCAATGCACTCCCTCTTAGGACTTATATGTCTTCTATTCTTTTGAAGAGACAATTTCGCTGTAGTTCCTACTTGCTTTTCAATTCAAATTAATTAGTCCAGATAATGAGCTTGCTTCAAATCCTCCTCGAGGTTCTATAAAAGACACCCAGACAGTTGGCCCAAGGAAATATTAATAAACAAATTAAAAAACAATTACAATTCTAAAATAATAATATTATTTCTATATTAAATCCCAACAATATTGTAGATGAACATTTCTTCCATAATATTAATATAAAGCAACCAACCAATCTTTAAAGAAGGATAATTTACACCTTCCAATCGGGAAAATGTTTAGATGTAGTGTCCACCTTTCTTTTAAAACTCAACGCGTTTCGTCTCTTTATGAGACTTCCTCAGGGGTGAATCTCAAAATAGGTGTACACACTTGTATTTAATGTGAAACCAAAAATTATTATATGGTTCTCTGAATCAGATGTTGTAGAACCTCATAACTGGAATGCATAAACCTATGCTCATGGTTTATGATTGACCATCTATAGTTGATTCATAGAAACATAAAAACTGGATACGTGCTTATGCTTCTCAATCCAATATATATATTAAAAATTATGTAAATAGGCATGTCAAAATATATAAAATGTACAACATGTCAACATAATGTTAATAATGTATTTAAAGGAGCCATTTTAATTCAAAGTCTTGATTTAATCTTATAGATCCATCGCATCTCCGCTTTGGCGAGATTAGCCTCATCATTTCTGTCTTGCCAGTTGTTTCTAATGTTCTGGATAGCTATTAATTTCTTGAATCCTTTTGTGGAGCAATTATGTTTCTCTTTAAAACGATTTGAAAGAGAATGCGTACTTAACCCTTTTTTAACATTACGCATGTGTTCAGCAAGACGGGTTTTCAATGCTCTGCTTGTTCTCCCTACATAATTCTGATTACAATCACACTCAGTCATATATACTACATTAGTTGCATGACATGTAATGAATTGGTTTAGATCATACCACTTGTTCTTCACTTCAAAATTTTCATATTTCTTTACAGAGCTTTTTACTTCCTTGCATGCTTGACAACTGCCACATCTATAAAATCCCTTAGATCTTATTGGGTGTTTGGGACTATCAGTCAATAAACTATTTGTTAATTTATCCTTTAAATTAGCTGCCTCCTATACATTCATTTTTTGCTTTTTGGGCAATATTTTTCTTATTGCAACAAATGCCAGTATTTATTAATTATCTGTTCTACTTGTTTATGCTGACATGTATAATATGTTATAAATGAGAACTGATGTTCATTGTTCCCATTCTTCTTCTTTCTACTATGTTCCTTAATCAAATTTTAATATCTTCATGACTTCTTCACAGACTTCTTTCAACTCTTTGCTGTCATATCCTTTATTAATGAAAATTTGTTCCATTTCCATAATTTGTTTTTCACATTCATCCATTTTGCTACAATTATGTCGCAATCTCAAATACTGGCTTTTTGGGACACTCTTTAGCCAATTCCTAAGGTGTTCACTAGTTGTAGCAATGTAGTTATTGGCATCTGTGGGTTTACTGTAGCATCTTGTCTCAATCTTATCATTCTCAATATAAATCTCTAAATCCAGGAAGTGTACTTTTTCCTGACTCTTCTCGATTTATAATTGGATATTAAAATCATTTGAGCTGAGTTGATTGCAGAAGTCTTGCAGTTCCTTATCTGTGCCATCCCAACTGAATAGGATGTCATCGATGAAACGATGCCAGGACACCAAGTTCTTACCCCGAGCCACGCTATGCCAAATCTCTGTTTCTTCCCAAAATGCCATAAAGAGATTTGCGTAGCTCGGGGCGATCTTGGTGCTCATAGCTGTTCCCATCATTTTAAAATAATACTCGCCATCAAAGTAAAAGAAATTGAAGCACAATAGATGTTAACTCTGTCATTTATCCAGTTACAGGATGTTATTGTCTGTGTGTTATGTGTCCAGTTACAAGACATTTTTGTGTGTGTTATATGTCCAGTTACAGGACAATAATAATTCTTATGTGTGTGGATTTTTTGTAATCATTATAAACTGTGATTGGCAACACTGCCTTATAACTTGCACCAAAAACACGTATACTGCAACCCAATTGAAATTATAGTGTGATAAATCTCTACACTCATAATAATCAGGTACAGCAACCTGACTGCTCTATACAATAAAGAGCTATTAGTACAGTTAAACATCAAATAATTGCTGACACTATATATTAATAGACTGGAGTTATATATATTAGATATTACATATATATTTACATATACTCTTCTAAATGAGTCAGGGAGGTAGTAAATGCAGAGCTGTGTCAGAATAACATTTGATTCAATAGTGGCACATACATTATGTGTATTTCATTCTTAACAATATTTCAACAGATAACAACCACAATTGGAGTATCTGTCTAATCTGCAATATTGTTGCATAATACCACAGCACACAAAATCACATGAAAGTGTACTAATAACACGCACATTGGTACCTAGTTAGAATTATATTGAAATTAACTGCCACATAACATAGTTGAATACACTGCTATTTATGATATATATGTACTGTATAGAAAGTAGAGGGGATGACAGAATTTAATTAACACTCCTCTACTGTGAATAGAGTGTATTTCTCATTAATTAATGCAGAAGCTCTGCAATAATAATACTTGCTTCAATAGAGCATGGACATCTAGGATATTACTAATAAAAAATAAATTCACACTCTTTTGATTTTATTATCACATCTTTATTACAAATAGATTCACAATCACGTTTCTTTTCATTATTTAGCCTTTATTTCGCTGGAACTTGTTCTGATTGGAATTTTTTAATGCATATCTAATAAAGAATTACATTTTTAAAAATGTTCACAAGTGCGCCATATAGGAAGACAAATCTTTGCCTTCTCTCTTTTTGTGAATATTTCAATACTCCTTTGTCGATTGACAGCACCCCCGTTCTCTATAAGATCTATGAAAATAAAAAATATGGGGTTAATATTAACATTAATATGATATGTGTGCAGATGTGTATATCCCTTTGTACTATATGCTTTCAATGATGAAATAATTTGTTTCTTCCATATTGTCAGTTTGGTTCAAGTACCATCTTACTGATTCTATTCCCTAACAATGCGGAATATTACAGTATAGAGATGCTATGACTGCTGTGGCTAATGTCATGCCATTCTTCCAAATTATAATCTTAATTTTCTTGATGACATCTGTTGTATCTTTCAGGTACGATTTATTTTTTATCACCAATGGTTGTAGTGCCACATCTACATATTCTGACAAGTTGATAGTGAGGCTCCCCACACCCGCTATAGGCCTCCCAGGAGGCTTAAGATTCTTGTGCACTTTCAGCAGTATATACATGGTTGGGATGATTGGTTCCTCTATATTGAGAAAGTTGTATTCTTGTTCCGTAATTACACCCCTCTGATAATATTTATTTAGAAGTTTTAGAAAGTTGGTCTTGATTTTTGTTGTCGGGTCTGTTTTAAGTTTTGTATAAGTCACTCCATCATTCAACTGACAATGTATTTCTTCTTTATAGTCCTCGATCTTTAAGTCTACTACCCCACCTTTGTCACAAGGCTTTATAATGATGGAAGTGTCTTCTTTGAGGGATTTTACTGCATCTCTTTCCTTCTTAGTTAAATAAAATTTCTTAACTCTATTGTTTTCCAATTTTTCATTGTTGTCTAGGATTGTTTTCTGAAAACTGTCAAACAGACTCCCCTTGTTTTGGATAGAAGGTTGACTTTTTCCTAAAAGTCTTAACCTCCTTCTCTTCTTCTGAATCCTGTTCTTTTTTAATTATTTAAAAAAACATTTTGATAGTCAGTTTTCTGATGAATTTTTCCATGTCGATGAAAATTTTAAATTGGTTCACTGATGTTGTGGGAGCAAATTTAATCCGTTCAAGAGTACCTGTACTTCTTCTTTATTTAAAACTTAATTGCTTAGGTTAAAGATCTTACCTAATTTTGTATTTTCATTAATTGTTTTTTTATTTATTTTTGATGTTTTATCCCTCTTTCTCAGGATCCCTCCCCTTGTACCCCTTTTCTTTCTCTTTTCCTTTTTCTTTGGGGTTACCATTCTCCTGGCCTGTATTTCTGCCTCTCTAAAAAAGAAGAGGGATATTCCTCTGTTCTAGATTGCATCCAACTCTTCCTTCGATAGCCATTGTCATTTCTTCTTCCCGACAGTTATCTCTGTAAAAAGTATGATTATGTTCGCATGCATCATAATTGTGTCTGTATGGTTATTATAATTAATTCTAGATTGAGAAAGATGAGTTGATTTGAACCTATGGGTTTCATCATTTCTATTCCTCTTTCTGTTCAATATCGGTGTATAATCGATCTCCAAAAAATCATCTTCTCCTTCAGAATCTACCATCTTTTTATTATATTTAGTGAAGGTTTTGAGGTGTTGATCTTCTATCGTTTTCTTCTTCTTTTTCTTGTTCTTCTGTGTATCCTGTGGTGTGTTTTATTTCATATTTGATGTTTTTGTTCCTTGTTTCTTTGGTGATTCTTTCCTTCCTGTTAAAAAATCAGTAAGTGAGCTCCTACCATAGGAGATCCCAAGTGGGATAGGAGACCGTCATGCCACCTGTTTTCAACTGGCTGTAGTCCCTGTCGACGTACTACCATCTGTTGGCGACCACTACTTTTGCCACCCCTAGTGTGCGTGGAAACAACCCTGGCTCCACCAAAAAAGGGTTGCTGGGAATGAAAGGAAAGAAACTTGGGACCAATGGATGTTCTTCTGGATGGCAGGGCAGTTGAAGGGAGGAAAGAAAACTTACCTCCTGTGTCTGGGGATATCCATTAGTCTAGTTCTGGACCAAAGAGCATATCTCCTGAGAATTGCAGACCTTCAACAACCCTTTGTGTACTGCGTCCGCCTGCCAAGAGTGTAGCCAGAGTGTTCTGCGGGCTGCAATTGCGGAAGCGGATATATGTGTACTGATTTGGCTGATATCCATGGAAGCCTCTCCCAGATACACCACCGATTCAATAATGTGTTTGGCTAGGAATCATAACTCTGCTCTGAAAACACCGGAGTCCAGACCCATTATGAACTGCGCCGCACATCGGGCTACAGCCTTGGTAACCCAAGCGCTAACAATTGTTGGTCTGAATTGTGCTCCTGTACACAGATCGGAGTGTTGTTTCTAGCTTACGATCCAAAGGGTCCATAAATTACTTTGCACCTGGGACCTGAAGCATTCTTTGATAGCCGAGAACTGGATGCATCCACTAGTGGAAGGGTTTCCCTATTTTCTAGCAGAGATGAAGAAACCAAACTTCTCCGAATCTGGAAACGTTTATCTGGTTGCTTCCAGGCCAGAAAGCTGGACCTGACATTAATGTGAAAAGGGAAAAACAACAGACGTCTTTTGCTGTTTACCAAATGGATCAAACTATTCATGTACTATGGCTACTGGGAAAATAAGTACCTGTTGACCATGAAGATTAATGGCTCTTTCCCCTGAGTACCTGATATTAATATGGTACTGTTTCAGTAAGAAGTGGAAGGCATTCTAGTAGTGGAACCCATATCCACTGATTTAGTCCTTCCTACCCTCCCCCCACCCCCCACCCCGGCGGACTCTAATAACACTAAATCATAATGCCTGCTAAGGCTGAGGCCCACGGAGGAGCAAGGAAATCATAGTAACAGGGGAATCTACTGTACACGTATCACATATTGTGGTACCAGTAGGATGTGGTTGAGTAAGATTTGTCATTGCTTATAGGGCTAACAAACAACTTTAGAGAGCTTTGGAGGCTACCTTGTCATTGGTAGAGACACACAACCAACTCACACAGAACAGGGAAATATATACAGTTAGAGATCAGAAGGCTAATGGGAGACAACTTGGGAGAAGCACACTGCTCACTTGTCTACACAATGGATTCCCTATAAGCATGAGCCTTTGAACATCCCAGTGTACTCACAGCCCTTGAATGTCAGAAGGTGCTCAAGGAATCACTGTAGCCTGTAGTCTCTGTAACCTGACTCCTGCAGGAGAGATGCAGACAGAAGATGAGTAAGATCCAGAGGGAGCAGCAGTGCTGTTTGTTACAGCCTGTGTGCATAGGAGCTCATTCAGAGCCGCTCGTAAGCGGACGCTCGTTCGTTCCGAGCGATGTTCGCACATCTGCGCATGCATATGGGTTGTAATACGCATGCGCGAACCAGTCAGTGCGGTCAGAAATCGTGTGCTCGCAAAATAGCGAATGCCTGCTAATTTGAGTGACAGGAGGAGACGTTTGTGGGTGGTAACAGGGGAAGGTGCTTGAAAACGGGGAGTGGAGATCAGAACGCAGGCGTGCCAAATGGTCAAAACGGGCGTTTTAGGGGTGTGCATAATTAACAAAGAAGCGTCATCGACCACGTCACTTGGTTGTCTTTTAGTTTGAACTGCTCGCATGATTGCGGTAGGAAAATCCAACAACAAGAATAGCGAGCAGTTCATACGCCGTTCGATGTACTCGATTAATCTAATAAATAGCGGACATGACGTATGATGCGAGCGGCCAGGGGGCGTTTTTTTCAAAATAACGACCGCAAGTTTTGTTCACACGTTCAGACATAGAGGCGTCAACAGACCGCAAAGAGCGAACGGTCAATTTAAATAGTCAGCCCCTTTTTCTGAAGGAACGAGTGCAAATAGCGTCCGGCTCTGAATCAGACCCATAGAGAGCCCGCGCTTTCACCGCCCCTTGAAGCTCTGCCCCCAACCCTTCTAAATTCCGGCGCCATGAGTATAATTATACAAGCATCCGCTAGCGCCTGGTGTTTGCGCGCTATGAATCTCCTTTTACCGGCATACACTCCCCCTGCTTCCGTGTCATAGAAGCAGTGGGGGAAAAGTATTGAGAGCTGCAGTAGCGAAGCTCACTGCGGGGGATGGGGGAGTGCGTGTGGGAGCCGCAGCAGCGCTGTTTCATAAGCCTGTGTGCTCCTGGGCCATTTACATGCAGCCCCTTGTTTCCAGCTGCCAACAGCACCACAGCATAAACACCCACTGCTTCCATGTCCTAGAACAGTGGGCAATAGTAGAGAGAGGGAGCCGCAGAAGCACTGAGTGCAGCCATCTGGTTACAGGCTGATTACTGAGTAGAGAATGGATGCTGTTTTGTCCATACTCACTTCATCCTTGTCGGCTGCGGAGGGGAGCTGTCAGGGGCTTTTGGAAGAAGCCCTGTGCACTCCCAGTGGCTTTCATGTTGCGGCGGCGGATGGGAGCTGTCAGAGGTTTTTCATAGAAGCCCTGTGCACTCCCATCTGAGGAGAGTCAGGGCACCAGGGACCCGGACCCCAACCTTTGGATAGGTGGCGAAGGGTCCCTGTAAGCAGACTGCCTATGTAAAAGTTAAAATAAGATAAACTACAGATTAAAGCAAAATGCTGGAACTCTATCCTGAGTGACCAGCTCCTATGGCACATTTTTCTAAACTGAGGGCTGGTGGGGCATAGAGGGGGAGGATCTTCAGATTTCTAAATTATTTAAAGAGCCAGCTCCAACTAACCACGCCTCTATACCCCGGTGTCATAGCTTCCAGTGTCCCCTAGTGGATGAAAGAGAAATGAGAGCTAACAACTGTAATCCATTAATAAATTGTAGCTATACTTCAATGGAAACGGTGACAAACCGAATATCGGTGACAAACCGAATAAAGCAATATCTTACGTGTGTGAGTTAGCTTTGTTCCAGTGTGCCTGTCTTACCAGTGGACACTGTAACATGAGATTGTGATAACAGTGACAGTCATATTTCTGAAAGGAACTCACGTCCGGGTCCGTATCTGGAGGCACGCCGCTGTGCGTGAAGAGGTCTTTCCTGTGATCCGGATAAAACTGCTGCGGTTAGGATGTGTACTTATCGGTGATAGTCAAACTGAAACGCTGGCACGCTAAATACTGGTGAAGTCGTATGCTCAAAACTTTGTCAGCTTGGTTCTGAGAAATTCGTGGAGCTGGGGTATGTATCACCTAATGCGTTTCTCAACCCAAATGACTCTGGTGGTTTCCTTAGAGGCATATCCCCTCTCTCTACTCCATGTCTAAAATAAACTCAGGTAGAATCATACTTACAGCAGGCTCCCACACATACAGAATCACACTCACAGTAGGATCTCACTACATTTTCCCAAAATTAAAGGAAAAGAGGTATAGGTGTAATACCCTGTAGTGGTGAGGATATAGATGGAGTGAAGTGGGTGTAAGCTGGAATTACCTCTTTAGTGGACAGACCCATCTTCTCACTTCTTCCTTCAGTGGCAACTCTTGGCTCAGACTACACCTTAGCAGAGAGGCAAGAGTCCCCCATCCCAATGCAGACAATAAGAGGCAAATATTTTTCATATTAATAATAATAACCCTAGAGGTAGGTTAGAAAGGGTAGAAGGGGTACTGAAAATGGTTTCTTAGCATTCAAACTATAATACAGTTAAAATAGAGCAGTACCTAAGATCAGCAATGCAATATTCAGTACACAACATTATGCAGTAAATGAGTAGTTTGGTCCTGCACAATCTATATAAACAGCAATACTGGATTCAATAACGCAATATTACATTCATATAAATAACACTTTATAGTTTATAATAAAAATAACCATTTGACCTAACTAAACATTTTCAAGACACTCTGTAAGTTATGGGTAAACTCTCAGTGTTTTGGATCATGGCAATCCAGACTGCAGTTGGGTCTCTAGAGCTCATTCAACCCGCGCGCTACATGCGTTCGCTCGCACCCAGCGTATGCAAATCTGGCACACATCCAGCAAGGCAGGCGATCGCACAGCAAGGCATAAGCACACCCACTATGTCTTGGCATGCAATCACTTTGTGTATGCAGACGCCCACCAGCCTGTCTTAAGACGCCCACTTGCGCACGTCCTCTCCAGGAAGTGTATGAATCCATCGGTACATCGAGGACCATCGGATGCGATCGCAGCGCTTGAGGTTGACTATACCCTGGCACAAGCACTGTGATCACTTCAGTGTGAAATACAACCAGGTGACGTGTACTATGACGCTGCCTGTTAATTATGCACGCCTCTGAAACGGCGTTAGTCAGGCACGCCTGCGGTCGCACCTCCACTCCCCCATTGTTAATAGCCTGCCCCTGTCACCACCTACAAATGACTTCTCCTGTCACTCACTCTGCTGGGCTGTCTATGCGCAGCGTGCGAACGCTTCCCGATCTCTTGCACTGGTTTGCGCATATGCACTGTGATGCATACGCATGCGCAGCTTGCTTAAATCAGCTACGAGCGAACGCATCCTAGTGAGCGGGTCTGAATCAGCTCCTCTGTGAGCACAGATGGACTGTATAACTGTATGTTGCAGTGCAGTTATAAGATTAGCAGCAATGTCTAGCACACCAACTTGTGAGGTGTATAGTTGTTATTAATGGGTTTCTTACCAAATATAAGATCTGAAGAAGAACACAGCCTCCAGAATTTAGGTGCGGCATACACTGGGACACTGCAACTGCCAGAATCGCTGCTATCTTCTTGCGCTCTCTTTGGATGCGGTCAGAGGACTCAAACCAGTCAATGGCCCATTATCACCTTGGTAAAAAAGGGCTGGTGTGGTGTCACGGGTTGGATACGGATCCCAGCTGTCAGAATGCCAATGATCAGAATACCTATGGTGGCATCCCGATGGTCAAAAATCTGATTGATTTTTGTAAGTATTTTAACCCAAATTTGAACCCTTACCCTAACTCTAACCCACCCCTCCCACAGTCTAACCCTAATCCACCCCTCTCACTCCCTAACCATCGTGATGCAGCTGTGACCATCGCCATTCTGACGGTTGGGATCCTGACTACATCCTGGTGTCGCCTTGGCTCATAGCCCTGCACAACCTGCACCCATTAGAGCAGGGGTTCCCAACTGCAGTCTTCAAGGCACACTAGCAGTCCATGTTTTAACGATAGTCATACTTGAGCACAGGTGACTTAATTAGTATATAGTTTTTTTTTTTTTAACCATCTGTGCTCAAGCATGGATATCAATAAAACCAGGACTGCTAGTGTGCCTTGAGGACCGATGTTGGGAATCACTGCATTAGAGATACGCCACAGCTTTAAGCATTTTCTATAAATGAAATATTAATTTTCACTATAGACAATCTTCTGCCCAGATTTTCATACATAAATTGTACAAATATATACAGTATGCTATCATATATTCTGTATATTTTTCCTCAGTATGTTGTGCAGAATTGGTAGCCAATAATACTGTAGATACTGCTATACCTTTAAATCCAGACTCATGAATTCTAAATGCACAAAAAAAAATCTGAAATAAAGGTCATTCTAGTTTGTTATTTTCAAATAATAATCAAGTCTTTAAAACACTTTTTTTTCCAACATATTCATTTTCCTACCCACTGTATTCCTGTAATTGCTTTTTTAAAACCACAATATTTGGTGCACAGTCGTCTAATTATCTGACTCGGAGTTCTGGGGGAGTCTTGGCAGTTCTAAGAGTCCTTGGTTGCCACTCTCCTTTCAGCCAGCTCCAAAATCTTGCTTACATTCAGAGCATCAGCATTGCTAAGTACAGGAATACAGGGGGAAGACAGGATATTACTGGGCGTGTCACTGACAATAAATAGATATTACTAGAAATATAGGAAACCCAAGAAATTATATTTGTGCTGATTTGCATGAATTTGGATTCATATTAGTGATTAGTGGCTCCTACCAATGAATCAGCAATTGCCTCTCCCAGTTTTCAAAGTGCTTTTACAGAGCGGAGGTGGTTGCGTTGCCTTCTGCAAAACACAGTGTGCTCTTTAATTCATCAGCATTTCTTTGTCTACATATCTTGTGAAGGAATCGGTATGTAATACTGACAGACGGGATCCGGGTAGTGAGAATCTCGATGCCTGGATCCCGACAGGTTTAACATACCGACACTTGGTGGTCGGTATGCTAACCCTCCCCCTCTCCTTACCCTAGCCCTCCCTTCTTGGGGCCTGAACCTAATCTCCCCCCCTAGTACCTAAACATAACCTCCCCCTCCCCGCACCCTAATGGTGCGTACACACTGGGCAATAAAGTGGACGACTGAACAATAACGATATCGTTATCGTTCAGTCGTCCACTTTATCGTCCATTTTTAACCCCAAAACGATGAACGATAACGACAACGTGCGTTCCCGCGGGTCGTTCGTCATCATCGTTCATCGGACTGACATGCTGGCCAACCTGACGATCTCGTCAGGTTGCTGCATGTTGGGGAATGGGGGAGAGAGCCCGGCGCTGAACGATATCGTTAATGGTATCGTTTAGCGGCTGTGCTCAATGTCATGAACGACATTGAGCACAGCCTGCCGGGGACACACTACACGATATCGCTCAGGGAGCATATCATGTAGTGTGTACGCACCATAACCCTCCTCCCTTAGTGCCTAACCCTAACCTTCCCCCTAGTGCCTAACCCCAACCCCTAACCCTCACCCTCCCCCTAGTGCCTAACCCCTAACCCTAATCCTCCCCCTAGTGCCTAACCCTAACCACGAGGGGTGGGTCGGGGATGCCAGGATGGGGGATCAGAGGTGCCGCGAAGGGAGTGGGGGGTCAGGGTTCCGCGAGAGGGAAGTTGGACAACAGGGGGCAATGGGAGAGGATCAGGAAATAAGCAGGAAGGGCCCAGGAGGAGTAGCACCGGCCCATGCGTGTCACAATGTGAGCCAGTGTTTGACTTGGGAAGGGGGGGAGGTTGTCAGTGGGTGGGGCTATGGCTGCTATAACAGCACAGCAGCTGTTTAAAAAGTTTTAATAGGTGCTGCTGCCCCGTTTTTTGTGTTCCTGATCCTCGGGGTGCCTCTGATCCTTGGGGCCCGGTATGGGTGTCCCTTATGTCCCCTCCTGTCGCCGGGCCTGACTGTAACTGTTATGGTTGTCACTCAATGATGACAGCCTGTCAGTGTGTGAATAAAAATGACTGTGCAGAACATGAAGAAAACTGGGCCAAGTCTGTACTAGCATTGCTGCCAGCCGATCTATCAGGGCCCATTACAAGGGTGGTTTGGCCAATCTTGTAGAGGCGTGGCTAACTCCCTTTGTGCATGCAAGGGTACTCTTTTCATTCTGCTTTGCCAACTGAAGTGGGAATTAGTAGTGGAGGGAACACTTAAGGCAAATTTGATAGCAAATTGTATGAAAAGTTACAGCCAAATGCAGTAAAAGGCAAAAATTTGATGGAGTTTAGCTCATCTCCTGAGCGGTGAAAGAAATGACAAAGTGTGCAGAGGGTATAAGCTAATTATCAAGGGCTATAGACATTTGCCATTTCTTATTAAGCAGAGTATATGACTGAGCAAGAGAAGCCAACTTTTACATCATGTGAGCTTATCCGCAGGGAGGTCTGACTACACCAGAG
Source organism: Taudactylus pleione (assembly GCA_031769625.1). Taxonomy (NCBI): domain Eukaryota; kingdom Metazoa; phylum Chordata; class Amphibia; order Anura; family Myobatrachidae; genus Taudactylus; species Taudactylus pleione. The sequence continues at coordinate 9,797,865 of JAUIMM010000275.1, forward strand.
TGGGAGGAGGAAGAGAATGGGAGCTGCAGTATTCTTTTCTTTTCTTCCTCTGCGGGCTCCTGACTAAAGGTAATTTGTATTATGAACGTTTATGTTTATTGGATTAGTGAATGGGTGGGGACATGGGTCTAAGGGGCCTGATTCAAGAGATGTATGTTCCTCTGAGGAAGAACGCACATCTCCGATGGTTAGGGGTCTCCATCTGCACAGGAAACGTTATGTGCATGTGCAGAACGTGTCCTGCGATCTCCCTCGCAGACGTACCAAGCAGCAGCATGGAGTTTGAGGATGGAGTGGGGGATTGCCTTGTCGCCGTTCCTGGAGACGGAGGCCTGTTGCCTCCGTTTTATGGGAGGGACAAGGCCAGGGTCTGTGTCAGCAGACACAGATTCCTGGCCTCTTGCGTGACCAGGCTACAGGTTGCTTCAGCTCCCGCAGCCTTACCAGAGGAGCAACCGTCACGACCTTCGGTCACAATGGCGATCCCAGCCTGCTGACACCTCGTGCGGATTTGCACGGACGCTTGTATGCAGCTCTGCAAATTCATCAATCTCTGAATCAGGCCCTAAGTTTGAATGACATTGGGGGATATGTCAAAACATTTGTGTTAGTTTTTGAGTACATATGGAATCTAAGGGCATTTGGTGGGAAATTTTCTAGCAAGAGGCGGGTCTTAGTACTTGTGGAGGTTGTTTTTTAAATAGGAGTTCTGAGTGACATGTGGCTAAGTGAAGTGCGTTTTGGGACGATTGCTGTGGGGGCGGTCATTTAGGGGCTGTTTTTTTTTTAATTCAGACAATGAAGGGTAACTAATGTGTGGCTTTTTTTTAAGGGTGGCTGGCCACATATGCAGCCCTGGTTGCCCATCACTAATCTAAAAAGTTTTTTTATCTGTTATCTCCAAGACTTTTGAACAACACATAATTTTAAAATAGGAGATTATCGTGTGTACTGCGTATCATTTATCAAGACCTTTTGAAATGAACCTAGAACAGTTACTGTACATACTACATATCTCAGGAAATAATTGTGCACCAAAAAATGTTGATATTATGCTGTGAAATGGAGATCATGCTTGGCTGAAAAGTGGAATTAGACATAAACTCTTTGCTACTTTTCCATCTGCCCTACTTTTAGCTGCACCCTGTGGGACACATTACCTTGAAGAGGGGAATAATGAAGCACAGAGCGTACTTCATTTTAAATGGGCTGCACTCATTCAGTTTTTTGCAACAAATTGCCTAGAAATTGCCTAGTCTGTGATGCGACTTCTGAAGATAAGACACCGTCAATTTAATATTACGTGTACTGTATATCATTTTGGATCATGTTTTTCATATATTCTCAAGAGCTCTCGCTGTAAAATAAGACTGAAATGTAAACTACATGTAATAGTCTCTTAAAGTGCTCCTTTCACTATACTTCTGAAAACAGCTATTTAATAGGTACGCACTAAGCGCATGTATTCTATACTTCAGGTTCTGATTTTCTTCTCTTATCTTTCCTAAGTTATCCCTGGACTATCGGATCACAGCGTGAGTTCCCTGGTCTAATTGTATGCCTCCATCCATCTTTGAATGAGGCCCTTTGTTTGTCTATTAGAGCAGGAAGTCCACTCGGGCTTGCGAGAGCAGAGACCCTACCACAGGGTCTCCTCGCAAGCCCGATGGTCGCGATAATTGCGACCATCGCCATGCCACCCGCAAAAGCTGTGGGTGGTCACCCACAGCTTAGCGAGCAGCCTGGAGGCCAAAAAAAACCCCGCCCTGATTCAGAGCGAGCGCTTAGCTTGTCTAATTAGTGTGTCTCTGGGTCAGTTTCAGGCCCTTAGTCCTGAGAGGACAAGTCATGAGAGAAAAAGCTGAAGTCATTGAGTTGAAAAGGGTAGAAACAAGAGGGATGAACCCAAACACCATTGAATGGAGAATGCAGAATTGCAAAGGAACGAAACTGAAGTAGATAAACAGACCAACAAAAATAGACTCAGATAACAAAAATTCCAATTGTGCACTTGAGAATATTGTAGGAGTGTGAGTCTAAAGGTGGGTACACACTGCACAGATATATCTGCAGATGATGGTCATTCATTCACACTTGCCGATGGACAGATACAATATGTCTGCAGATATATCCGCGGTGCCTGCAACGGCGCTGTTCCTGGCCCCCTCCATTTCCAGCTCCACATCCTATGCAGTCAGCCCCTCCACTGTAACTATTGCAGACCCTCATCTGTCACCTCGTCCCTCCTCTAACCCTCCTCCCACAACCCTCCTCCCGCAACCCACCCGCCTTCTCCTCCTTACCTGGCCAGCACTGCTCCTTCTGGCATCGCGCTGGTGATGGGCTACTTCACGGGTTCGCTCTCCCTTCCACCTGCTGTCACATGGCTTTGTTGTTTCCATGCACCTCGCGTCCTCTGCCTCGCGGGCTTCTAGTGGTCCCGCCGGCCTTGCTCTTGCGGCGGGCCCGGCAGCCATCTTACCACAGCCGGCCATTTTAGGATCCGCTTCCCCTTACAGTACAAGCTTCAGCAGCCAGAACCCAAACATGTTATCCCCACATTTGGCCCCCGCTAGTTGGCACACTGTAGGAGTTCCAGTCATTACACCTGCTCCCTCGCAACCCCCCTGGTACATGGCCGCTAGTGGTTAGTCAGCCATGTACAACACGCAGGTACCCCTTTCCATGGTTGGTCCTTCCTGGGGCCAGGCATCATGGAGCTCGGGATTGGCACCCCCGGTGTTCTCTTCTGCTGCTGTAATGCCTTCCACCCCCTTTTATGCCCCTCCTGTTTCATCCTGCCCCTTGTCATATGCTACATATTTTCAACAGCCCCAACTTCCCTACCCATACCTTTCACCCTGGCAGGGTTACACCCCCACTTCTGTTCCTCCTCCTATTCAGCCCCCGCTGCCCTCCCACATGGGTCACACTCATGCCTTGGCCCCTGCAGTGTCCAGGTCCGCTAGGGCATTGCCCATTCCATCTGCACCTCCTTCCCTGTCACTTGCCCCTCCCACTCCTCCCACCCCCACACCTGCTGTGTCTCACTCTTTGTCAGTACCTCCCCCATCCCCTCCAGTTTCAGGTACTGAAGTCACAGGAGGTTATAATGGAGAGAGGTCAATGGTGCAGGTGGTTCCCGTTCCAGGTCCAGTTGAGATGACCCCGCCAGTCGAGACAGGGAGGACTCCGCAGGAGACAGTGGATAAGTCGGCTCCAGGACCCTCTTGTTCTGGTGAGTATGACGTAGCTATGTCATCTTCTTCTAATTCTTCTTCTGATTCTTCTCACTCTTCTGGTTCCCCAGCACGCCCGTGTAAGATAGTCAGAATGGTTGCACATCATTTGGCTAAAAAGTCAGGTAACACCGCTAGGAAGGACGCAGAGATAGGGAATAAAGAACAGGAAGGATTGTGCGAGGCAGGATTCGTGGGGGTAAATTTGTTGACTTTTTCTCCCTCACTGACGAGATGAAGAAAAGTTTTACTCAGGCTAAAAAGACCGGGGGCATAGGGGAAGACGCATTTTGCAGTTTTAATAACTGGTTGAAGGACATGTTCATATTCGCGGCATGCTATCTGGAGACTCGGGCGGAGGAACATGTGAACATTGTTAGATATTTATTTTTGGTATTGGACATGTTCGTTCGGTCTCAAAATTTGGCATGGCGTGACTATGATTTGCAGTTTAGGAGAAAACATGATGGCAATCTGATCATACCATTTGAGGTAAAAGACGTCGATGTTTGGTTGGAGGTGTCGCAGCAATGTCGACCCCCCTTGGATTTGGTGCAGTCACGTAGGAGCTTTGCAGCCAGTAGGCCGGGGGTGACAGGAGGGGTGAGAGGCAAATGTTTTGCCTACAATGACTTCCGGTGTATGTGGGGGTCGGGCTGTAGTTTTCGCCACTCCTGTCATCTCTGAGGAGGTGAGCATCCGGCCAAGGACTGTCTACGTGGGGCACGGCTCCAAGGGAGCTAGTTAAGGCTAGTTTGCCGGTCTGTTTGGCTTCTCTTACCAGATGGCTACGGTTATATCCACGTAAGGAAGTGTGTGGATTCAAATGTATGTGACTGTCTCATCCTGCTTATTGCACCGATATTTTGCATAGAACCTCATGCTTGCAATCGTGTGTGGATTCAAATGTATGTGACTGTCTCATCCTGCTTATTGCACCGATATTCTGCATAGAACCTCATGCTTGCAATCGTGTGTGGATTCAAATGTATGTGACTGTATCTCTTGCATAGATTTTTTTTTTCTCTTCCTGTATAGTCTGTATTGGTCAGTGAAGCATAGTTTATGGTATATATCTGGCCTGGTTTTTGCTCCAACTCAGAGCAAGTTATCTCCTTTGATCAGCAGGCCAATTGAGTCAGTTGTAGCCTGTCTTAATCAAGGGATACCACTCCTTATATTCAGTCTAGGGGCAGCTGGGGCTGTTTGCAGCTGGGGTTAAAAACACCCAGGGCTCTATTTACTACAATCCGCATATTGAATGCGGATTGTAGTGTGATATTACCGAGTGAATTCGCATTCAGGCAATATCACAGGGATTTACTATAAATCCCTTGCAGGGACAGAGCTTGCGATAAAGCTCTGTCCCTGCGGATCCCATCCGCACTCTAGTCACGGTATTTTCGGAAAAAATACCGCAACTAAGAGCCCGCGCATGCGCCGACCGACCACCGCTACTACCCCCCCACCGACGCTAAGCCCTGCCCCCCGGCGCTAAGCCCTGCCCCCCGCGATCGCGGACCCCCACGACCCCCCCTCCCCCCCCGCGACCCCCCCTCCCTTCATTAGACTTACCTGCATCCTCCTGGCCTCCGGTGATCTTCTCCAGGCTTCCCGATCAGGTGATCTCCCATACTGCACTGGGGCCCGATCACCTGATGACCGGGCCCCAGTGCACTGTGGAAGACCAGCTGACCGGAGAGGAGCCATCACCGGAGGCCCGATCACCGGTCCCTGGAGTTAGGTAAGTAAAAAAAAAAATGTTTAATTTTTTTTTTCTTTTTTTTACAGCAATCAGCTTGCGGTCTGCTTAGACCACATAGCTGATTACTGGTACCGGCTCCCGCCTCTGCTCTCCCCATTAGAGCAGAGTGGGAGCCCGGTAACCGGGGGAGACCCTGGATAATGCCACCTCCAGGTGGCGTTATTATCACAGGGCTTCCCCCGGTATTTTTTTACAATTTATTTTTAGTAACTGTGGTCGGATCACATTTCCCATTACAGTTATGGGAAATGTGATCTGCTTTACTAAAAATAAGTGATACTGGGGGTTGGAGTAGAATTTTACTAATTCTACTCCAATTGCCCTGTAATAACTACAGGTGAAACTAAAATAATGTGAAAAGGGTGTGAAAACACCCTTTTTCACTTTATTTTAGTAAAAATAACGTTAATAAATAGAGCCCCAAGTGTTAAATGCACAAAGTGTGATTACATAACAGTTAATCAAACAGTTGAACAAACATTGACCAACATCTAAGGTAATTTCAGATTAAGATACCATTACTTAAAATTTGTCTAAAAAAAACATACCTAAAACTCACCATGTACTACACATTTCTTTTTTTCAACTCCCTCCTTTGTATTTTCTCTAAGGATATAACATCCCTAACTCTCCCTGCATCTCACCTCTCTGGGCACACTGCTGCCCTATTGAGTCACTCACCTCCTCTAAAAACTAATGAGATTTCTTTTCATCAAAAATTGACTATTACAGCCTCATTGTGTCACTATAAACATTTTTTACACACCTACAACTATATCTACTTCTCCATTCTTCTGCTTTTATTATCTGGAGACATATCACCAAATCCAGGCCCCACACACGGACAGCGTATATACTATGGAATAAATATCCTGCAAACCTCACATGTCTCCCATCACCCTCCAAATCAATAAATGTGCCTTATAGAATTCACACTAGATCACAACTTATTATTTTACATCTGAACATCTCTTTACAATAACTACTTTTACCAATTTCTACATTTACCTGAGACTGCTGGTTTATACGTTAACCAAACTCTCTAAATAGCCCTTCATGAAGTGGCTTCAGCTACCCGTCAGACTTCACGTAAACTGATATAACAGCCATGGCTTTCCACAGACACCGACAAAAACTGCCTCTTAAAGTAGAATGTCAGTGGCATAAATTTTAATTCAAATGACTTCCACACATACTGTAAAATAGGATTCCAGCCATCTGTCATCCTAACCTTCTGTCCCATGCTCACTGTCTACCCCATCCGTGTCACCCCTGTCTGTTTGCCCATCCCCTCTAGAATGTAAGCTCTCACGAGCAGGGCCCTCTTTCCTCTTGTGCTTATCCTTTCTTTACTTATATTATCTGCTCTATACTCAAAAGCACCTAACCCGTGACTTTTGCCATCCTGCTTCTGTTGCAGCAGTGTTTATATACCATGTACTTGTATTGCATTGTCTTAAACTGTATGACACTGTTTTCTTGTTCTGCTCAACTGTTTATGTACTATGTCTATGTACTATGTTTGTGCACTAAGTTTATGTACTATGTAAGGCGCTGCGGAACCCTTGTGGCGCCATATAAATAAAGGATAATAATAATAATAATAATAATAATAATAATAATTATTGTTGAACGGTTTTTCGTTTGGTTTTCAATTGCCTGTAGACGGGCCTTTGCTAATTAGGGCGTCCAGTAACTTGCGCTCTGCCAGGGATTTTCCTGATGATTTAAATAATAAAGTGGGAGCGGAGGTGCTGCTGGAGTGAATGGAGGGTCCTTTTCCCTGTCCTCCCTTGCAGGATCTCTGTATATCCCCATTAGGGGTTGTTCCCAAGAAGGTGCCAGGAAACTTTTGGTTAATACAGCATCTGTCGTATCCGCCTGGCGGTTCTGTCAACGATGCTATCCCAGAAAGTTTCTGTAGTGTAGCATATCAAGCATTTGACGAGACTTTGGGTTTAGTGTGTAGTTTCGGACATGGCGCTTTGATGACAAAATTGGCTATAGAGTCGGCCTTCCGTTTATTGCCAATGCACCCGAAAGCTATGAAGTTTATGGGTTTCCGACTAAATTCAGGTTATTTTGTGGATAAATGTTTGCCCATGGGTTGCGCAGTGTCCTGTGCCTATTTTGAGAAATTCAGTTCCTTCTTGCAATGGTGTGTACATGCCGGAACGGGGCAAACGGGCGTGGCTCACTATTTGGATGATTTTCTCTTTATAGGTCCGGGGGAGAGTGACGTCTGTTCTGACCTCCTATTTCAGGTTTTAGCAGTTCCCGTTGCTCATGAGAAGACGGAGGGTCCTGTTTCTTGCCTATCTCATTTAGGAATTGAGATAGATATGGTTGAGGGTTATTGTAGGCTGCCGCGAGACAAAGTAGAGAAGTTGCTGGCGCAAATTGCAGGCTGCTTAGCGGTTAGATTAAGTAGGATTCAGTCGTTACTAGGTTCCTTTAACTTTGCTTGCCGGATAATTTCCATGGTTAGAGTGTTTTGCAGAAAATTGGAGAGGGCTACAGCCGATTTGATCAAGCCGCATCATCATGTATGCTTGTCAACGGAGATAAAAGATGATCTTCGTGTTTGGGCCAGGTTTTTGGTCCATTTCAATGGCGAGCGTGTATGGCCCTCGCTTCCAGTAGTGAACAGTCTGTTACAACTTTTTACTGATGCGGCTCGGTCATCCGGTTTTGAGGCCTTGTTCAATGGGGAATGGTGTGCTGGCTCCGTGGCCACTAGATTGGCGCGAGGAGGGTTTGAAGAGTAATTTGTTGTTGTTGGAACTGTTCCCGATTGTCGTAGCAGGGGAGCTCTGGTCTGCGCGACTGAGTAACCGTCACGTAATTTTTCAGTGTGACAATCTGGGTGTGGTTCACGCCATCAAAAACCAGCACTAGTCACCTTTTGTGTTACGTTTACTCCATGATTTAATTTTGCGCTGCTTGGAGGGGAATATCAAAATTTAGGGCTAGACATGTCCCAGGGGTTGTTAACGAGATTGCTGATGCTCCCTCTCATTTTCAATTTGCACTATTTCGAGCGCTTGTACCGTCAGCTTCTGATGTTAGTTTGGTGTGCTCCTCGTTTGTGTGGCAGATCATCAGACCGGCTTAGAAAGTTTGGCACTGAAATCGCTGGCTCCTACCACTCTACGAACTCTGCCGCCTGGCAGGATTGGTGTGATCATTGTACGCTCCCGAATATGTTTGGGAAAGATACCAGCAGGGTAGATCCAGGGCCTTTATGGGGTCTGCGCTGGCGGGTGTCTCCTTCTTTTGTAAATTGAAAGGTTTGCATGATCCCACCAAGTCTTTTATACTTGTGAAGACTCTTAAAGGCTGGGCAAAGGGGTCCCTCGCTCGCACCGACTCCCGCCAGCCTGTGGACATGCAGCTTTTGTCGGCTCTGCTAGCCAATATGGGGAAAGTGGCTTCTGACAGTTTTGAGTTTTCTCTTTTTCGTCTGACTTTTTCTGTAGCATTTTTTGGGGCTTTTAGGGTTAGCGAATTGGTGGCGGTAAATAAAGGTTCCACTTCCATTTTATGTAAGGACATTGTTTTTAGAGATTCGGTGGTCCTTTGTAAACTCCGATTCTCTAAAACGGACCAAACCGGTAGGGGTAAATGGGTTACTCTAACTCAGCATCAGGATTTGACTATTTGTCCAGTACATTTAGCTTCTAATTACATGGCTTTGCGCCCAACTGGGGGGTCGTAATGGTTGCTACATGCTGATCTTAAGCCCCTCACTAAATTTCAGTTTGCCGCTGTCTTTAAACAGGGTTTAGTGGAGTTGTGTCTAAATCCTAAAGTCTATGGTACACATTCGTTCTGTATTGGGGCTGCTACTAGCACAGCACTGGCAGGGGCATCTCCTGTCTCCATTCAGATGGTAGGGTGTTGGAAGTAAGAAATATGGGCCTGATTCAGATCTGGTCGCAAGCGCTGAGCGCTCGCAACCGGGTCGATGGTGGCCCGGAGCCGGCTGCGTCGTGCGCATGCGCGAGACCCGGATAGCGATGGGCAATCCGTCGCTCCAGGTCTCGCACCAAAGGGGGCGTGCTGTCGATGTTGAGTGACAGCACGCCCCCTTTGGTGGGCGGGCCGGGGGGTGGCTGCCCAGACAGCAATGCGAGCAGCCAGGAGGCCGCTCCATAAAAAGACGCCCTGATTCAGAGCGAGCGCTCTGTCAGAGTGTTCGGCTCTGAATCAGGGCCTATGTGCATTGCGATAAGTTGTAGGTGTGCTCCTGGCTTCAACCCAAAAACGTAGTTTACCCGCCAATTGTTGAACGGCTAGCGTTCAACAATTGGGGGTGTGAAGGGATTTTTTTTATTTTTCCCCTCGGGAGCCACGATCTGGCTCACTTTGGTTCACGTGTAGGTTTTTTAGTTTTTTTCTTCACTCCTGTTTCTCCTGTTATACATCCCTGCTATTTAGTTGCTATGTGTTTTCATAAGTTGTGTTGTTTTTGACTCAGGTTGGTGTGGTTCTCATGGTCAGGGTTTCTTCCTTTTCCACAGCAATGGCAGCAGAAGATGGCCAGGTGTGGTTTGTGGGAAAAGCATGTGTTGGCAAAGAGTACTAGTTTGTCGCTTGGTGGACGTACGATGCGTTGGATTGGGGTGAGAGGTTTACCTGTAGAGTCCGTGTTGGAGTTGATTGAGTCTTCTGTGGTTAAGTGGGGAGTGCCCGAATTTATGGTTTTGCACGTTGGAGGGAATGATTTAGGTAAAATGAAGGGTTTTGAGTTGATTGTTCGCTTGCGCGAGGTTTGTGAGGTGGTTTGCTTACGATGGCCGTCTGTCAAGATTGTCTGGTCAGAAGTGATACCTTATTTGATTTGGAGAGGAGTGCGTAAGTATGGTGTGTTTAGATAGGGCACGGAAGAAGGCGAATGTTGCGGTGGCTAAGCATGTCGAATCCATTGGTGGCTTGGTTGTTAGTTATGGCTTTTTGGTGGGTGATCTTGAGCGGTTTTTGCGGTATGATGGTGTGCATTTAAATTCTCTAGGTACTGGTTTGTTTGTGAAGGAGTTACTTTCTTTTTTGGGCTAGTTTGTTGGGGTGGCGGGCCAGTCTCTTTTAGGGCCTGGCTTTGGCGGGAGTACGCTGCAGCTCAGTGGCTTTAGGTGGCGTAAGATAACTTTGTGGGGGCACTTGCCCTCGATGCCCCTGGCAAATTTGTCCTTCTCTGTGTGTACGGGGACCCTGGCGCTTTTCTGTGCGTAAGCGCCTCGGATTGGCCCAGAAGGGAAGTGAGGCTCTCACATCGTTAGTGCGTCTAAAGGGGGGACGTGTTAGTCATCCTCCGAGTATTTGAATGAAGTGAAAGCTAGAACTGAGCTTGCAGAGTCTCTTTGCCACGCTGGTTAGGTGGATTCATTCTAATTCTAAATAAAAAGCTGTGACCTTGTAGCCAAGCTTTGGTGTCCGTGTCTTTATTTGTAGTTAAATTAAGTAAGCTAATAGGTGTTATGGTGTAAAAGTAATAAACCAATGTAGATGTTTTAAAACAGTTGCCAGTGTTGACATTGCAGCGCCACCTGTCTTTTGTAGCCGGAATTGTGGCAAATCCTCACATGTTGCCGTTGTTATTATTGCTGGCACTCTACTACAGTGTACTTGTAGTCTTTAGGTTCGGTCTGTAGTTATATAGGTTCTGTCTAGACAGAACATATGCATGTACTCTGCATGGCATTTTGATTCTCAAAAATCAGGGGAGTGTGGACCGATTTACTTATAACCTAGTTCCAGTGATGAAGAAACAATCAGCCACTATCTTTACATTGTTATCATAAAGCCATTGGTTGTATGGCACTTTCAAAACACTTACGGGTTTATTCAATATGGGAGCGAAATGTCCGTGCTGGACTTTTCACTCCACATCAGAGGTTTTGCAGGGATAAAGTATCGGGTGCACGCCTGCTTTATCCCCGCATTCAATTTGAAAGCAGCGAAAACGGGACCCGGCAGAAAGTCAAGTATCGGAAAAAATTAGTGAATTTTCGGGAAATCATCCAGGGACCCCCCTAATGATGTCCTGACATGGGGGATCACTATCACCAGTGGCCTTCGGAAGGTAAGTATGGTTTTAAATAGCCGCGGCAGGTGTTTTTTTCCGCCTGGGAAGAAGGGGTGAAGAAGAGCACTTAGCATTTTTTTTTTTTACAAAAACAAACTAGGTGCATAAAATTTGGGGTACATGAAAATTGGTGCAAGTCCCTAAGGTGCATTTTTAAAATTCTACAACAATGCACCTGCCGCTACCACCTGCATTCTTTAAAACACCTGCCGCATACATGGGGACACCTCCTGAATTAATTGCGCTAGTTTAAAACTTTGTTCCCCATTTTTTTTTACCCCAAAATTCAAGTTACGTTTTTGGGGTGTCCCGATTTTGTTTTAAAAAAAAAATTTGATACAGATTATTTTTTAGGGGTCACTCCCAGGGCTGAAGGCTATTTTTTTTTTAAGCTTGCACCCCTAAATCCCAATTCTGCACTTTTTTTCCCCATATAAAACATGGTGAAAAGTTATCCCCGTTTTTTTACAAAGACTTTTCACACCGGCGAAAAGTCTTTGTAATTGAATACGGAGATAATTGAAACATGCGAAAATGACATAATCGGCGATAATTTATCGCCAATTCCGACTTTTCGCAGCCAAATTGAATACTGCCCTTAAGCTTGCCACACACTAGACCAGTGGTTCTCAAACTCGGTCCTCAGGACCCCACACAGTTCACGTTTTGCAGGTCACCCAGCAGGTGCACAGGTGTAATCATTACTCACTGACACATTTTAAAAGGACCACAGGTGGAGCTAATTATTTCACTTGATTCAGTGTTGAGACATGGAAAACATGCACTGTTTGGGGTCCTGAGGACCGAGTTTGAGAACCTGTGCACTAGACCAACTAACATCCAACCAGCTAACTAGTTGATTGGTTGGAATGAAAATCTGGTAAGGTATGAAAGCAAATGACAATCAGCAATTTGCTCCCAAATGCCGGAAAATGAACAAAAACTGTTGTTTGAACAAATTGTTTAGATCAAACATTTAACAAACTTGTCTGAACGACCATTTTCATCTGTTTTCTGGGATTTAGGAGCAAATTGCTGATCATCAGTTACTCCCATACATTACCAGATTTTCATTCCAACCAATCAACTAGTTGGCTGGTTGGACAGATAATCTTTAGATGTGTGGCCAGCTTCAGAAGTAAAATTGAGAGCCATTTTTTTTATATTTTATTTACATTGACAATAAATGATCTTGTATTTAAAAAAAAAAACACAGGGAACAAAGTTGGCAGAGAAGAGTTGTTTGATAGTGTTGATCAATATCACATTGTGAACAGACACATTTAAGAGGAAAAAAAGAATAAAGCTTTGGCTCAAGTAAATGAGTCTCCTGGAAGCACACCTGTTCAGTAGTCACTGCTGCCAGCTAGCAATCAGGCAAAGCCTATAATCAGGAACTGCAAAGGACTGTCCAGCTCTGTCTACCGCCTGCCAGTTCTATTCCCCAACAGAGCTGTTACCGAAAGTATCCCAAAATACCCAAAGACTCCACATTTTAAACGTTTATGAGAAATATATAATTTAATGGGTTTAGTAGAATCAGTTATGTTTTCATACTATAATATGGTATTTTGTCATATTATAGGGTTGTTTTGCCACTACTTTATATACCGTATAATGTGCGTCTGTCAGATGTGCAGTTAAGACTGTTGTTTCCATGTGCCTGTGGTAGAGGAACTGGCAGACTAGGATAAGTACTCTCTCTCTCTACGGATGCTCGTTAATGAGCCTCTGGTGTTCCGTACTAGCGTTAGGTCTATGGAAATACTAATGAAAACATTGATACATAACAAAATATTTGATCAATAAAAGCCCGGAGAGTACGCTGTTTAAAAAGATTTTGTTTAAGGGTTACGAGTTAAGTAGACCAATGATATATGAGTATATAAGTGTTTTAGGACAATTTGGAAACCTCAGGTCCTATGTCACAACATTCTACCAGCTAAGGCACCTCCTTATAGGACAGGGAAACTTTTCAGGTCTCTCTATTGTTTGGCAGGAAAAGCAGAACATATAAAAATGCTTTTATGACACTATGGACCTCATTTACTAACGAGTATTATCACCAAAACGAGTGATAAATGTCACTGTGTATGATAAATGGTGCTCCAGCCAATCAGCTCCCAACTGTCAACTGTTAGAAAAATGACAGTTGGGAGCTGATTGGCTGGAGCACCATTTATCACACACAGTGGCATTTATCAGTCGTTTTGGTTATAAACTCGTTAGTAAATGGGGGCCTATGTTATATAGAAATGTCATAGTGAAATATAGGCTATATGGGGAAAATCTCAGCGATGTCCATGAAGTGCATTCGAAAACCTGTGGCAGTGGCGTCACAAGGGTGGTGCGGGGGGGTGGGGGTCACACCCAGGTGTCACCCGCCGAGGGGTGACACCAAGGTGCAGACTGACACACCCCCATAGTGACAGGAGCCGGGTGCTGCACTGTAGTATTAAATGCAGCACCCGGCTGCTGACACTGTGAGGGAGCCGGCACTGGAACACAAGGCAGTCAGCACCCCATGAACCCCCCCCCAGTAATAGTAAGAACGGGACCATGGTGGATCAGGATCGGGCCACGATGCCATGCCCCCACACCGTGAGCCCACTCCCCTTCTCAAAAGGCCACACACCCTTTTCGGGGGACGCGCAGCTATGCCATGCTCAAAACGTCCCTCCCCGCACTGAGTGACACAGCAGGGAGGGACGCCACTGACCTGTGGTGATGGTCGGAAAACACTGGCAGGGGAGCCAAGAGAGGGGGAGCGGGCACTAATTACTTGGGCTTGCTGGAGGGGCACAGGTGGTCTGCCACCACCCCCCTCTTACTTGTCAGTAACCCCAGCAGAGCACAAGCTGCTGTGTGCTGGGCTGCAGTCTCCCCTGTCTATGGGGGGGAGCGATCACACTGACCATGCGCACCCGCCCCTGGATTTGCTTCTGGCTGAGGGGCTCACAGTCCCCACCTCTCCAGCGCCGCTTCGTGGTGCTGTAATTATTTTTTTCTTTATTTTTCCATAAATTGGCATGGTCATGCCTCACATGATTAGGCCGCGCCCCCCGAAAATAACTGGGTCAGGAGCTGGGGCTCTACGGGCCTAAACTCTGGCACCTGGCAAGCACAATCTTCACCATTTTCCCCCTCATTTATAGAGGTGCGAACGATAATGAGTGGGGTTAGGCAGTGGCAATTCTCTGGGATGTGCAGCTGGCCATCTCGGCCGCACATTGCTGAAAACTGAATTCTCCTCATAGATCGGTTTAAAATATTGGAAAAGTCTCAGTTTGATTTAGATAAGATGTTTGTGTTTATGTTCTCTCTATTAATTAAATTATCTACGATGATTCCTGAACCAATATTACCTGATTATTGGCATCAGAAAACAGTTCTTGATAGCAGTGGAGGACTGCACCTATCCTCGATATTCAATCTCCTTATTTGGAAGGTGTGTAATGAATGCATCAGCTGATTGGATGGTTGCACATCCTGTCCAATCAGATGCTGCAATTACTCCACGTCATCCATCCATTTAGATCTTAAATATAGTAGAAATGTGGGCCGACACCCCATGTTTTGGCTTTGGTTCTACTGTAATTCATCATTGTGTTTTGCTTTTGCCAAAACCACTCACATGTTTTGGTTTTGGATCTGTATTTTTTGTTTTATTTATAAAAACAGCTAATAGCATGTCATTTGGGCCTGCTTTTGTACTTACAGTATTATTGACCTCAGTAACATTATTTCCAGCCATTTCCAGTTAATTATGACCACCTAACAGCTCACAAAATTCTTCGCCAATATTTTCCAAGGGCTGGCTGGTTAAACACACAGCAGTTTAAAAGACTATAGCATATCTATGAAACATTGTCACACAGCAGTGGTGGACAGGATAGCAGTTTTATAAACTATACAACCCTATAGAAACCAAGAATGTTTTCATTAATAAAGAACTAGATCAGAGGCCCAAGGGCAGTACAGGGATATGGATGTGGAGCAGGTATGTAGTGGAAGGCAGGTAAAGGATTGACATTGATTGAATGATTGATTACTTGCGTATAATTGATTGATTGATTAAGAAAATTACATTAAAGGCCATAAAAGAATACACTGTTACTTACAAGGGTTGCAAGAGAAGCCCAAAAAATTAATAGTTGCACTGCAGAGCTGCAAACTCCAAATCAGCCTATTATACACTAACAAATATTAGGAGGCTGGCCATAATACCCCTACATCCTTCCTCATTGGTTAACACACTCTTGTAGTACATTTCTAAGGTGCACCAGAGAATCTGAGTATGAGGGATAATACCATGTGTTTTCTCCTAAACCTAGGATCACAAGTCTGCAACTGCACGCACCGGCACATTGCAAAAGTATGCAAATGAATTTGATCGTACTGTGATCGCAGCACTATACCAAGGAGCCCACCAGCTTATAAAGCTGCCCACTTCCCTTTACATACATCCGCAAGTCAGCAAAAACATCAGTAACATCGAACCCCTACGCAGAGTTGTGGTTAAGCTTCATGTAGAGCTCTTCCTGCTTATGACATCACTGGGGCTTTATTATGCCCCTGTATTATGCCCCTGTAATGGCGTTCAAATGCACATGCATGCCTGCGTTCCTTTAACCACCCCCCCTCTCCACCCCCACACAGGACTTGCCGTCAATCATTTCTCTGCCACTGCGTATCCGTGCCAGTTTGTGCACGAGCACTGCGGTGCATACGCATGCGCAGAATGCAAACATCTACCAGGTGCATGCCAACGCAGATCTGCAATCCAAGATGAATGAAGTCCCTAGTCCACAAGCAGAGAGAGTGTCTGCTTATCTATGATCTACAAGCTTTGAAGCAATTCTGTTGACTGATGTGAATAATTTGTTAAATTATCTTGTGCATATTACAGAATCATACTAAGTATGCTCCATAATTCTGTAAAGTTGTTTTTTGTGAGTCACCACATTATCTCTGGTTAAAAATGTGTTGCAAATTAGTAATGTATTAGAGCAATAACCAATAAAAATGTTTGTCTCTACTGAAAAGAACGTTTCCAATGCCCTTCCCCTCACACACACACACACACACACACACACACACACACACACACACACACACCGAAAATACAGCCCATAATGAAAAGTGTTGCATGAAGGAATTGTCCTTGGGTTTTCTCACGCACCCTTATGACATGCACAGTTTAACAAGCCATAAACTTCAGTGACAGAGACTGCCACTTCAGTGGCTGAAGTCCTTGGTTTATTTAGGCCCACACAAAATCATTTTTTGGAAGAATTATCTCTAATCATTAGTGTGCTGGTCCAAGCTGCCGGTAGATGATCCTGGACTGCTTTTTATTATTATTGTACAAATTATTATAATTTTGTTAAATAAGTTGCATGAACACTCTACAAATGACGTAACAGGGAGGCGGTACATAAATGGTTAACATCCCTACCTCTACTAACTTTGGCCTCACAAACGGTACAGATGCCTTCACAAATGTCATGATTTGGGTTAAAATAATTCCACACCCAAGAGGTGGCTTTTCTGGTATCATGCCCAGGCATGACAATTGCCTTGTTTTTATCATGAGCAAGAACTACTGCTACTGGAGGCTGACTTACACAAACAATACCCTGATCATCCACATCCTCATTAGCATCAGATAGTACACAAATATTCCACTCATCCTCTTGTTGCACTTTCACATTATCCTCAATTTCTATTGTCACCACCATCTTTATTTGTGCTGCTCATTCCCACATTTGGAGAGTGTGCAGAAATGGTGGAAGGAAGCTTCTCTATGAGTGCAGTATCAGAAATGTCATACTCACACATAGCACTCGTGTACACCCTTAGACTCTCTTCAGGGATTTGTGACATTTCTGAACACACAGTTTGTTCTTTAGCCTGAGGGGTATATTTGCTAAAGTGAGAGTTTTTAGAAATAGAGATGTTGCCCATAGCAACCAATCAGCTTATACTTAACATTTAACTAGCACCTTCTAGAAGATAATAGCTAGAATCTGATTGGTTGCTATGGGCAATAACTCCACTTCTAAAAACTCTCACTTTAGTAAATATACCTCTGAGTGTTTTTTTTCTGCACTGATTTGTCTGTTGTAATTTTGACACCTCTTCTAGATTCTGAGGAGTATATTTACTAAAGTGTGAGTTTTTAGAAATGAGATGTTTATCTAGCAAATTCTAGAAGATAACAGCTAGAATCTGATTGGTAGCTATGGGCAACATCTCCACTACTAAAAACCTGCACTTTAGTAATTATAACCCTGAGTGAGAAGGTGTTGCACTGTCATGTGAGGTTACAGAAGAAGATTACTGACAGCAGTTACAGAACCACCACTCACAAATAAAGGCGAAGGCCTGAGCCATTTCATGCCACTGTATGTGGGGTATGGCATATTGGCAATTTTATATTTTTCTGCAGGAGATTTTCCCTTAATTATTAAAGGTGATTTCTTTATTCTTTAACATTGTGAAATATTGTTTTGATTTAAGGTGTCCTGTCTAAAACCCTCTATGCCCTTGAGCACCGGCTTTAGTAGATGTTGAATGACTAGTATCATCATAACATGATTGGCAGCAGCTGCAGCGCTAGTACTTGGTTGCTGCTCTTGCTATTCTATTGCCTGGTCGTGATACATTTAGACTCACATCGCTGACATTAACGTGTCGGCATGCCACCGACTGAGCATTATTGTAACACAGTGCCACTGTCTGGCCCTGAACAACCACAATTTTTATAAAAAAAAAAAAAAAGCTTTGTGTTTTTTAACAAATGACAACCAGTTCACACTGTGAATCACATAGTGCTGGTATTAACAGAGGACTGCATCTACTATGCATTGTATTTAAACTTTTACAGAGCCCTGCCCAGTAAACACATGGTTTGCAAAAAAGTTTTTTGTAATTGTTTCAAGAAATTACAACTTCACGCTGTGCTGATATTAACGGTAGACTGCTCCTATTATACGTTATTATATGTTATTTTGACAACTTCAAACTGCAACACACAGTCGTCTTATTAATGGTAGCAGTGCACCTACTGAAAGTTATTTGTTAATTGCAGTGCCTGAGCCTGTCCTGAACACACGTTTTATGTATTTTATAATGATGGTTTGCCTAATAATGACATAGTCACAGTGCCTTCACTGTAATGACGACAGAGTGTGAGACACAGTCGCCTGTACAGCCCTTTATCACTGATGAACTGGTGATGACAGATACTGACAGTCACAGACAGTGACACTGAGTGTGATACACAGTAGCCTGTAGAGTCACAGTCACACTGCAGCCTGCCCCACACACCCTGACCCTCCAGCATCCTGTGTGAAATTGCGGACTGGATCACGAGGGCGGGACTTTTATTCAAACGAAAACCTGCGACATCTGACGCCGGGAAGATGACACCAGTCTGGATGCGAGTACAAGCTGGTCGGCGCCAGTCTTTATTGTACAATATCAGAAATTATATAAAGAAAACATAAACATAAATCCTAGCCCTGTCTGGGCTCTAACTTTACAAGTGATTTTCCTCACTACAACAACCTGGCAGGGCCTAATACCCTCACCAGCAACAAATGCACATCATAGTCCTCACTGCTAGGTTTCCAAGTGTCTCTGAGCAAACTTCCTGCCTGCTCTCCCAGGTGAGGCCCTCAGCCCCTAACAAACCAAGCATATCTTGGCCACTCTCAGCTGGGAGCCCTAATGAGCCTGTTACCAGGCTGAAAGGCCCAAAACCTGGAGTGGCCATGGGTGTAGCCCACCCTCTCCTCACACCCACACCCCCAGGTCCCAAACCGGCTTTTCAAAAAGCCAAAAGTCAAGCTTGCTTCACTGCAAACTTTCTACTGGGGGTTTTAAAACACATAGGTCAGAAACCTAGGGCAAACGTATCTATCACTGACCACTTTACCAGTGATCCTATCACATATCCCCCCCATTTGTTTCGACCTGTGGGGCGGAACAACTAAAGCCCCCAAGCAATGAATGCGTGACAATGCATCTGCATTGGCCAGCTGGCTTCCTGGCCTGTGTTCTACTGAAAACTTAAAGGTTTGTAGCGCCAAGAACCACCTTGTTATTCTTCTGTTACTGTCCTTGTTGTCGGACATCCATTTCAGAGGGGCATGGTCAGTAATCAATTTGAACTTCCTTCCCACCAAATAGTACCTGAGAGTCTATAATGCCCATTTTATGGCCACTGTGGTATAGTTTCTCTCATGTACATTCAATTTCCTGCTCAGGTAAAAGATAGGGTGTTCCTCACCCTCTCACCCTCTCTGCTTTGGGACAGGACGGCTCTGATGCCTACACCAGATGCATCGGTTTGTACCACAAATTCTTTATCAAAATAAGGGGTCATCAGAACAGGTTGGGTACTTAAAGCTATTTTTAAATTTTGGAAAGCTTTCGCCGCTTCTGGATCCCATTCCACCATGATTTTTTGTTTGCCCTTGGTAACGTCAGTAAGTGGGACCGCAATGGTGGCAAACCTGAGTATGAACCTCCTATAGTATCCCGTGATCCCTAAGAAGGCTCTCACCTGCTTCTTATTGAGGGGTCATGGCCAGTTCTGTATTGCCTCAATCTTATTGAGCTGTGGCTTTATCAAACATCTGCCAATAGTGTACCCTAGATATTTCACTTCCTCCATCCCGAGACAACACTTTTTCGGGTTGGCTGTCAGACCTGCCTTAAAGATGGAGTCTAACACTGCTTGTACTCTGGGTAAGTAAGACAGCCAATCAGGACTATGTATGACGACATCATCCAGATAAGCCACAGCATATCATCTATGGGGTCTTAGAATCCTATCCATCATTCTTTGGAAGGAAGCAGGCGCCCCATGTAGCCCAAAGTGTAACATCTTATAATGAAACAGCCCTTCCGGTGCAGAAAAAGATGTTTTTTCTTTGGCGTATTCGGTTAATGGCACTTGCCAATACCCCTTGGTTAGGTCCAGAGTGGTTAAATACCTTGCTGTCCCCAGCCATTCAATTAGCTCGTCCACCCTCGGCATTGGGTAGGCATCAAATTTTGAAACACTGTTCAGTTTACGGAAGTCATTACAAAAACGCACAGTCCCATCGGGCTTTGGAATCAACACAATGGGACTGGACCACTCACTGTGTGATTCTTCAATTACCCTCAATTCTAAAAAATTTTTAATTTCCTTTGACACAGATTCCCTTTGGGCTTCAGGCAACCTATAGGGCTTTAGGTTAACATTAACCCCCGGGTCAGTGACTATGTCATGTATGATGACCGTGGTTTTTTCTGGCAGGTCAGAAAACAGTACCCTATTTCGGATCAAAAATTCCTTGACCTCCTGCTGCTGACTGGCTGACAGGGTTTTTGCCACGGTTACTTTGGGTACCAGGGAACCGGTTTTTACTGGAGGGGCTTGGATGGCTGACAGTGCTGCTCTATCCCTCCAGGGTTTTATCAGGTTCACATGATATATTTGTTCGGGTTTTCTTTTCCCCGGCTGGTAAACTTTATACTTGACCTGTCCTACTTTTTCTAAGATCTCAAAGGGCCCTTGCCACTTAGCGAACAGCTTACTTTCTACCGTGGGAACCAACACCAACACTCTGTCCCCAGGAGCAAAGTTTCTTAACTGTGCATTGCGGTTATATACCTTCTGCTGTGCTAGTTGGGCCTGTTCCAAGTGCTCCTTAACTATCGGCACTACAGCCGCAATTCTCTCTTGCATCTGGGAAACATGTTTAATCACTGTTTTATAAGGACTGGACTGCCCCTCCCACGTCTCCTTTGCAATGTCTAGTAACCCTCTTGGATGTCTCCCATATAACAAGTCGAAAGGTGTAAACCCGGTGGAGGATTGGGGAACCTCTCTTATGGCCAACAGCAGATAAGGCAACAAATAATCCCAATCTTTGCCATCTTTGTCGACTACTTTCCTTAACATATGTTTTAAGGTCTTGTTAAACCTCGCGACCAGCCCATCGGTTTGGGGGTGATAAACCGAGGTCCTTAACTGGTTAATCTTAAACAGGCGGCACAACTCCTTCATAACTTTTGACATGAATGGGGTACCCTGGTCAGTTAGTATCTCTTTAGGTATTCCCAACCTGCTAAAAGCATGGACCAGCTCTCTAGCAATGGACTTGGTAGATGTATTGCATAGCGGTATCACTTCTGGGTATCTGGTAGCATAGTCCAGAATTACTAGAATATATTGATGTCCCCGGGCAGACTTCAAGAAGGGCCCCACCAAGTCCATAGCTATTCTTTCAAATGGTACCTCTATAATTGGTAGTGGGACTAGAGGACTTTTGAAATGTGGTCTGAGAACATGATACTGACATTCAGGGCAGGATGCGCAAAAGTCAGATATCTCTTTACGGAGCCCAGGCCAGAAAAACCTCTGCATAATTCGCTCTGTGGTTTTTTCTACCCCTAGATGGCCTGCCGTTATATGACCATGGGCCAGATCCAACACTGTTCTTCTGTAAGCTTTGGGCACTATTAGTTGTTCCACAATATCTTCCCCCTTTTTAGATACCTGATATAACAAATCCTGACATACTGCCATGTGAGGATAGGACAAAGGACTATCGTGGTCTATGGGTTTACCATTAATCACCTTGACATTCTCCCTGGCTCTTACCAGAGTAGGATCATTTAACTGCTCCATGGCAAAGACCTCCCTTCTGACCTCTAAATCAGGCAGACGATCAACTGGCTCAACAACACTTCCCACCTCAGTGGGAGGCACACCATCTGGTGAGCCACCACCACTCTCAGGTTCACCAACCATGCTAGAGAAAGGGAACATCACAGATTCAGAAGAAACTTCCCCTTCCACTGCATCAATAACCTCAAATGGGTCGGGGTTGTTCACTTCTGGAACAAACTGGCTTTCCCACAACTTCCAGAAGTGAACAAAGTCTCTCCCCAATATGGCATCATACATTAGACAGTGCACCAAACCCACGGAGACTACCGCAGAACCACATGAAGTTTTGACGTTCACTTCAGCAGTAACATAATACCGAGTATCTCCATGTATGCAGGTCACTCCAACAGTTTTTTTGCCTTACGCTTCAAGGGGTCCACCAGCTCAGCTTTCATACGTGTCACCAGGCTACCAGAATCGAACAGTGCCTCAACTCGGTTGCCTTCTACACTGAGTACACACATGTGCTTATCTGTCTCAGCCTGCCGATCAGCAGTACAGGCTGGCTGTGCAAAGAAAGACACCCTGCGGTAGACATGAGCAGTATCACATTGCATAGGCTCAGAGGTAAGTGAACAATTAGCGGCAATATGGCCGAAGCCACCACATCGGAAACACTGAGTCATATTAATGTCTAGTCGCTTACGGGGTAAGAACCTTCCCGGCCTGGCAGGCCTGTCTCCAGGTTTGACACCCTCAGTCTTAGGTACATTCCACCGCCCAGCACCCTTCTCCCCTGGAACAGTCTTACCAGCGTCTGTGGGAGTTCGCCGATGCACCATCGGGGCTCTGTGGGGCATACTCATCAGCTCCTCAGCCACCATGTACCTCTCCACCAGCTCGACCAACTGGTCTGCGGACTTATGGTCTGCATGGCTCACCCATTTGCGCAAGGATGCAGGTAGGGATCGCAGATACCGATCCATTACAACACGTTTGATGATTTGTGGTCAGCATCTCGGGCTGTTGCCACTTGGTGGATAGCTGGACGAGGTCGTGCATCTGCGAGTGTGGCGGTCTGTCCATTTGGAACTCCCAGCAGTGGACCCGTTGGACACGAACAAAGGTGGTGACTCCCAAGCGAGTTAGGATCTCCTTTTTTATAGTCCTTTGCATCAGTCAGGCATAAGTCATATTAGGCCTTTTGTGGCTCCCCAGACAAAAAAGGTGCCACCAGACTTGCCCACTGCTCCTTGGGCCAACTCTCCCTTTCAGCCGTTCTTTCAAATGCGGTAAGATATGCCTCCACATCATCGCCCGAAGTTATCTTTGGAGGAAGTGACTGGCTCGTATGGAGTGAGTGGTGGTGGGAGGACCAGTATTTGCATCTCCGGGCCGGGCGACCAGGTGCTGTACCACCTCTTTTATGGCCTGGCTGTTTTCCGCTAAGGCCTGGCGGGTTTCCTCGATGGCGACCTGTTGTTGCCTCTGGGCGGTCTCCAAGGCCAACAGTTGCACCCTGGTGGATTCCTTCTGAGCCCTGGTAGCTTCTTGCTGAGCTGCCGTAGCCTGAAGCAGGGCTTTTACAACGTCCTCCATTTTACCTCAAGGCGCTGGTTGGAAGCTGAACCTTGCCTCTCTGAGCATTGGCTGACGCCACCTCCAGGGATTCAATAATCATGTGTCTGTCCCTTTAAATTTTAAAGGACAAATTTTTCCTTGCTGCACTTTTCAGTGTGTGCCCGCATTCTCCACCATATGTGATGTTCAGTCGGGTTAGGGGTCCCTCTCCTTGGGTAGATGGACTCCTTCCTTACACACACAGCAGCCGGGAAACAGCACACCAGTCTGGATGAGAGTACAAGCTGGTCGGCGCCAGTCTTTATTGTACAATATCAGAAATTACATAAAGAAAACATAAACATAAATCCTAGCCCTGTCTGGGCCCTCACCAGCAACAAAAGCATATCACAGTCCTCACTGCTAGATTTCCAAGTGTCTCTGAGCAAACTCCCTGCCCACACCCCCAGGTCCCAAACCGGCTTTTCAAAAAGCCGAAAGTCAAGCTTGATTCTCTGCAAACTTTCTCCTGGGGGTTTTTAAAACACATAGGTCAGAAACCTAGGGCATACGTATCTATCACTGACCACTTTACCAGTGATCCTATCACAAAATATATCACAGCTGATAGTATTCATTTTTTATCTTAAAATCATTAAACTATAAGATATAATTTCATGGGTTTTGTACTATTAGTAAAATGTACATACCATGATGTGGCCAGGGCCAGCCCAAGTCTAATTTTTTTTGGTAAGCAAATATAATTTTTTTTTGTGAAATAAATGATATTATATATACATAAAGTTAATGCACAATGGGACATATTTATCAAGGATGTTTTGTCACACATCAGCACCCACACATCACACATCCTGTCTGTCTAGCTATTAAACACTGTTGTATACTCAGAGCACCCAATATGCCCATTCACCTTCACCCCCATTTACTACCCCAATTTACACCCAATAACCCATTCACACATCCTGTCAACACCCATTAACCATTCAGCAACCATTGCCTTACCCCACCCATCACCCATTAACCTCAAGAATCAATGAACCCCTATTAAACTGTTCCCTCAAGAACCCATCAATCCCCCCTAAGAATCCATTAGCCTATTCCACTATTATTTTAGCCTCCCAGCTCCCATAACCACTTTCATCCACCCAATCAGCTCCCATAAAGATCTTCCCACACAGCACCCATCAACCTATTCACCCATTAACATCCCCCACTGAGCACCTAATAACCCCTCCCAGCCATCACTGACTAACCCATTCATTACTCATTTCACCCTCTCAGCATGCATTGCATACACACACACACACACACACACGCATGCATACACAAACACACACACACATACATACTGTACATACACAAACACACAATCACACATATACTGTACATACACAAGCATGCACACATAATGTATATGAACACATATACACACACCCACATACACACATATACACACACCCACATACACACATATACACACATCAGTTATCCTCAACAAGAAGTCATTTGGCAGCAGCAGAGCCTCGGTTAATATAGTCTGGGGGGAGGCAGGGCTTCTTATGTGATTGTCAGGCTGGGACCAGTGTTGCCAACTCTGAGATGAAAAATAAGCAACCAATAAGTAAAGAACAAGCCCATACCAATCATAAAAATCCCAATACGAAAGCCCAATTTATGGGGGTTTCTCTTTGTCCTCACTATCTACCTGCCTAACTTCCTTTATTCCCCCCTTCACTAACCTAAATATCTTAGTGTGTGCACAACCTTATTATCTGCCTGTATTGCTTTTCTCCCTCTACACCAGCCTCCATATTTTTACCTCCTCCCTCTTTTCATACCTCATTCCCTTGCCAGTCTTCAGTTCTGATAAGCCTCCAAACCTCCCCCTGCCCCTTGATACCGCACTGCATTACACTCTTTGCAGTCAGTGACATGGAACATACAGGCAGTGTGGTGGACATCCATTCCCTCTCCTCAAGTCCCCTCCTCCTACCATTGGAGTTCCAGCTAGGGATGGCCATCGTTGGTGTTACTATCGATGGTTACCATTGATGGAAAACTAGTAAGTAGCCATCGATGGTAACAAACTATTCAAAAGATGACCATTGATGGTTTCACCAACCAATGGTCATCCCTGTTTTTTGACTGACTGGTCCATGGGCCAATTAGAACCTGGAGGTGGGGCTTTTTGATTGCTGGGGGCAGAGCAATGTTCCATGTCCCAGCACCTTGCTAAAAAAAACCATTGGGTTATGCTTAGATATCGATTTAAGGAAACCATCTGGTTCTCCTCCATTGATGCCAAATGCATTCAGCATCGGCCATGAACCATCGGCGATTATGAATCATCGATGGTTGATGGCCATCCCTAGTCCCAGCCTGTTACAAACTACAAAAAGAGCTAGCACCCTCCTCCTCAGTGTGGAGCCTTTCTCAGCTGCGTACCCGGTGCAATGGAAGTGCCAGCCACGGAGGCAGCTTAAATTGTAGAAAACTTTTGATAATTTTTGTGCTGCCATACTGTGCAGAGCCTATTGAATGGCATATGTACAGACAAAAGGGGTTAGCAAAGGGTGGAAATCCAAAGCAAAGAGTAACTACTGTACCACATGGCTGAAGATTACCATTGGCATTAAGAGTGGCTTCCATCATTTTAAGTCTATGGTACAAATGACAAGTTACGTGTTACAATACATGACAAAACGTAACTGCCATTTAAGTGTAAGGTAAAAACTACTGCATGCCGAGCCATGTCACCTTATTGGGCTTTGTCAGGACAGTTTGTTGAAACGCGTTGGTGTAATCGGTTGTGTAATAGTCTCTCTTATACATATTTCAGTATAGACTTATTTGGCGCAGCTGGCAAAAGTTAGGGGGATGTCTGGTGCACAGGGGGAGGAAGGGGGTGCTGCACACGTGCCCCCCAGGAGTTAATGCGGCTGTTTGGAATGTCAGGTTTATGAGTGAGGTCTTCAAAATGTCTAGGTCTGCTGATCTAACAATAAATATCATGCATATATTAGCAACATGAAAGTTACACTCAAAAGTAATATAGTAAGGACGATGGGGAATAACACGTGCTTACAATTACATATTAACAACACCTTATGGACTGAGGATCTCTACCGAAAATGTGTTGATTTCAAGTTCTTGTATAAGGAACAATACTAAGCACCGACACAAAGTTTGACAACAGAGGTTAAAAGTTTCCTATAATATACACGATACTTGTACTAAACCATTTGCCGGAGCATCATTACATCAGCAAATGCTGCATCATTTCCCTGACATCTTTTTTTTTTAAATAACCCCATTTGCTTCTGGTAAGCAGAACCACATGTTTTCAGAGGTCAATTTAATAAAATATTGAAAATCACTTAGCATATTTTCATAATAGAAGACTTATGCTTGCAGTAAAAGTGCATTAATGTGAACACAAAGTGCCTGATTTGTAAATGCAATAGGATAACACCACATTGCAGAAACCAACATTACCTATGATGTAGTTTAATAGAAATGATTCCAGTCAGGGCAATTTTAAACGTCCAAATACTTATGGTCGGCTGCGCCATGTGTGAGTTCAGCCATTGTGTCAGCAAGTGCAGTAAAACATGCTCAGTACTTACATAGGTTAGTTAGTGTAGTGAGCCTGTGTTAAAAACAACAAATTCACATCTGTATATATTCTTGTGTTCCAAATTTTAACCCGATAAAGTTGAGCCACAAGTTAAGAGATGTGACCTTTTACCTTGTGGCATCAGTCGTGCCAAATAGCCCCTCTCAGTGCCCCAGGACCCTAGTAACGCCGAGGGGTAAATTTACTAAAGGTCGATTTGATGGTCGTTTTGAAGTGTGATTTAGTTCACCTCAAACTGACTCAAATCGCATTGTGACAACCCCGTTTTTTTTACCAGATTTACTAATGGTCGATTTGTTTTGCGATTTGAAAAACAAATTCTATTTGATTCGGTTTTGAACAGTGATTTGCTGTTCGATTTGACATGTTCATGTGCAAATCGAATGGCAAATCCCACTTCAAACCGAACTGCAAATCGCCAACTGCATTGAACTGCTTCATGCTTTCACATTCAGCATGAGCAGTTCGTTTTCACACAGATACATGCAGACATCAGTGAGTTGCCTGCATGTATCTGACTGTAACAAGCAAACAAATAGTTAAAGGTAAATAAAAATTGACATGAGGTCCCCCCCCAAAACCCAACCAGCCCTGGACTTTTCAAACCCAGTCCTGGTTGACTAAGTACAGGGAAAAAATTTTGTAGGGTCTCCCTGTGCTTAGTTCAACCAGCACTGGGCTATGGGAACCAGTCCTGGCTCTGGAATTACAGGTAAAAATGCCCAGTGCTGGTTGAACTAAGTACTGTGGAACCCTATGTAATTTTTTCCCTGTACTTAGTCAACCAGGACTGGGTTTGCAATTCCGGGGCAGGTTGTGTTTTGGGGGGTACCTCACATAATTTTTTTTTTAACATTTAACTCTTTATTTGCTTTTTACAGTCAGATACATGCAGGTGTCTCACTGATGTCTGCATGTATCTGTGTTAATTAGACATGCTCATGCTCAAATCGAAAGCATGAAGCAGGTCTATTCATTTGGGGATTTGAACTTCGATTTGAAGTCGATTTTGAGTTCGATTTCAAATCGAATGATAGTAAATAATGGTTTTGTGTGTTGGTCTATGTAAAAGTACCAATGTTTTCCCGATGTTCAATTTGAGGTCGATTTGACTAAAATTCAATTTGAAATTAAATTTTACATTCAATTTGGCCTTTAGTAAATACCCAAATGCAAAATTGAATACAAATCAAATGAAAATCGCACCTCAAATCACTCAGAATGCCAAATCGACCTTTAGTAAATTTACCCCCAAGTGTCTTTGTCGCTCAAAATGAGTAACTTATTGTATAAATAAAACAACTAGAAGCAACAAGCAGCTTTGCAATTCTGTACTTGCAATTATGGTAAAGCAGCAGGAGGCATCATGCCTCCTACATACATTAATGTTCCAAGCTGTGTCCATGGATGCAGCATCAGAACATCTGAGTGTCCCCCGGCCGGCTGAGTGTCCATGGGGGTCACTCTTCCCGGCCATTGCAGATGAGGGAGATCGCAGCCGACGGAGATCCTGTCATCTTCCCTCCCCCCCAATGGCGAGGACACGCCTCCATTTTGCAAAACGGAGGCCGCTGCTGCCCCCCCTGCCCCCACATTGCAGCAGAATGTCAATCACTGATAGTCTGCTGCCGCTCTGCGTACAAACACGCAGGACCTGTTCTGCACATGCGCAGATTTCCAGTTATCGGGAATCTGCGTTCAGCAGTGCACCTGTGAGGGGCCATTGACCGCTAGGGCTCGTGTCATTTGTACATCTGTGTGTAACTGAATCCGAGTCTGTATAAAAAGGTCTCTGCTGCTGCGGCTGCTGCTCTTCCTCGCGTCAAGTTTCATTGCGCTTCATTGTGACTTTGTAAATACGAGTGTAAAACCATTTCCTGCGCAGTTTAAGTCACAGTTTAGCATCTCTGGAACAATGTGAGCGGCTTTTTGCTGCATCTGCGATGCTACTAAGATGTAAAATGTAGAGATAAATACTGTGCGCTATTTGTCTTGGGGTGTCTCACTTGCGCAGGGTGTCTCGCTCCATATAGTGTAAAGACACTCATTGTATGAGAACACATCTGTATGCGAGTCCTGGCCAGCTCACCACAGGGCTTAAATGAAAGATATACAGCAGCAATGATGTAAAGATGCATTAAGGTATTTAGTTCATGTATATACACCCTAGCTCAATATATAGTAATGAATAAAGTGTCTTATTCATGCGTATACTCACAGTACTCAGTACTCAAAATTAATAATGCTTAATAAATTGTTAAATATATATAATTATATATATTATTGAAGTTGCTGAGATAATGCATGAGTTGAACCACAGAGAAAAAAAGATTCCCTCCAGCACATTGCAGCAATATCAACAAAAATACTTGAATCCTGCATGATGATATAAATTCAGTGGTATTAGTTACATACATTTGCAAATATATGAATAAGCGCCAGGCCAGCGGCAAGGCTCCTCTATACTAGCGTCCCTAAAATAAAGGGGTTCACGTCCGAGGTGCAAGGTACCCCCAAAAATTCCAGTTTGTTTATTATTTATTTATTTGTTTGTTTGTTTATTTATGTCATTTTAATTCTTCCTTATTTTATTAACATTTAATGATTTTCTTTACACATCTATACTTTACACTTCACTATCACCTTCTTTCCACTTTTCATGTGATGCCCTGGGGATGGTCCATGGCTGGAATTTTTTGGGGTACCTTGCGCCTCAGACGTGAACCCCTTAATGTTAGGGACGTCAGTATAGAGGAGCCTTGACGCTGGCCTGGCGCTTATTCATATATTTGCAAATGTATGTAACTAATACCTCTGAATTTCTATTATTATGTAGGATTCAAGTATTTTTCTTGATATTGCTGCAGTGTGCTGGAGGGAATCTTTTGTTCTGTGTTCAGTGTAAACCCCACCCTTTAGAAACACCTGTGCAATGTCATTAAGCTGAAGCGAGCGACCACCATACTTTTTGTTTACAGTTTTAAGAGGCATGAAGGGAGCCAGCATTGGGAGGACGTGCTGGTCCGTATAGTGCCATGTGGAGGTTTCAGGGGTACCTCCTAGGTGAGTCTGCTCTCGGCTTATACATGTGCTGTTATTATACAGTACATTAATTTGTAATTATATGACCCAGAGTGGGTGCTACTATTAGGTAGCATTAATTATTTTGGGGGTGAGCGTGTGGGTGTGGGGGCCCCGGAGTTGCTCTGGCTGGGCCTTTTTCATGGCATCACCACTTAATTCACATAGATACTTTTTTATCACCTCTCTATTTGTTTGTTTATTATTTATAATTCTTCCTTATTTTATTAACACTTATTGATTATCTTTACACATCTATACTTTACACTTCACTATCACCTTCTTTCCCCTTTTCATGTGATGCCCTGGGGATGGTCCATGGTTGGAATTTTTGGGGGTACCTTGCACCTCGGACGTGAACCCCTTAATGTTAGGGACGCAAGTATAGAGGAGCCTTGATGCTGGCCTGGAGCTTATTCATATATTTGCAAATGTATGCAACTAATACCTCTGAATTTCTATTATCATGTAGGATTCAAGTATTTTTGTTGATATTGCTGCAGATTGCTGGAGGGAATCTTTTTTTCTCTGTGGTTCAGTGTAAACCCCGCCATTTACAAGCACCTGGGCAATGTCATTAAGATGATGTGAGCGACCACCATACGTTTTGTTTATAATGCATAAGTTGGCCTTTCCGTACCATGTTTCTGATGTAACTTAATAAGTGATGAATTTTCTGGCAAAATGTGTAGGGTGGCTCTTCCCATACCATATACAGTATATGGTGAAACTACACCTGACTCATACAGGGCCCATCACTTCCAGTTCGGGAAGTGTGCTTTGACACTCTTTACTACCAGTGACATTATGCTTCATGTAAGACTTTTCTTGTCATTTATCATGTACGAGTTTTAACCATAGGTAAATATTAGTGCTCATTTGAGCCTCTGACTATTCTTTTAATGCAAACGTTGGTTGGAATGCAGCTAGGATCATGATTCCATGATTGTATACACAAATACCCAATTTACCGAATTTTCTGGTTTTTGTACACCTGCTTGTTATTGCAAATATTTAATCAGCCAATCACATGGCAGGGATTTTCTTGTACAATGGTCTCCAGAGAATGGTGAGCAAGACAAAAACACCCAGTAAGCGACAGTTCTGTGGGCAAAAACACTTTGTTAGTGAGAGAGGTCAGAAGAATATGGGCCTGATTCAGACCCGGATGCTAAGCCGAGAACGCTCGCCATGGGCGATTGTCGTCCATCTGGGCATGCGTATAAGTCGCAGTGCGCGTGCGCAAGCCAGTCGTTGCAATCAGGAATCGTGCACTCATCGAACACAGACTGAGCGCTACTTTGAGTGACAGATAGTGCCGTTTGTGAGTGGTAACAGGGGAAGGTGCTTGTGAACGGGGGAGTGGTGGTGTGAACGCAGGCGTGTCTGGCCGTCAAAACGGAGTTTCATTGGCGTCCATAATTAGCATGGAGGCTTCATTGTACACATCACTTGGTTGAATTTTTGTCTGCCATGATCGCAGTGCTTGCGGCGGGGTAGGCTCTACCTCAAGCGCTGCGTGCAGATCCGATGGCTGTTGATGTTACTGATTAATCATACACTTCCTGGAGACGACGTGTAAAAGTGGGCGTCATTACACCGGCGTGCGCTCACTCTGCCGTCGCTTTCTAAAACATAGAGGGCGTCCTTAAGCCAGACAGTGTGATCGTGGAATTTGCATACCCGGCCCCTGACGGCTGCGAGAGAGTGCAGCTTAGCGTCCGGGTCTGAATCGCCCCCAATGGTCTGACTGGTTCAGTATCTCTGAATAGAGAGCACACTGAACCTTGTGGATGGGCTACAGCAACAGAAGGCCACACTGGGTTCAATTACTGTTAAAAAAGAACAGTAAACGGAGGCTACAGCGGGATCAGTTTCACCATAATTGTACAGTTGGGAACAGAGAAGGGAAAGCACTGCTCAATCTCTGTTACATTAGCCCGGTCATCGTGTACCAGAGATTGTACTTAGCATTTGATTGTATATGTGCTAATTAAATGTGAGCAGAGTTGGTGGTCACTTGGAACACGCATATGTACTGCTACCACACTGACATACAGAATCATTATCATGAACTCATCTATTTCAGCCAATGATCTATATTCCCCAAATCAAGTCAGCACAGGATTGGTTCAGAATGTATTTGTTGGATGAATTATCACTTTCTGATAGCTTGTCAGTTTGCCAGTTACAGTTAGGCCTGACTGTTCCTTCTATAAGGAGACCCGAGAACCTCACCTCTGGTGAGAGAGGTTCTCCCTTCTCGTGCCATCCACCAGCCTGCTCTCTGTCCAATACCAAAACTCCTGTATCCCTCATACAGTGATGACATGAGGAGTGACACGTTATACAGTCAAATGGTTAACAGTAACCATATCAACATTCATAAAGTCAACATTAGAAGGTCGACATGGTTCAACATGTTGACAGGCACCATGTTGACACCCTCAGAATGTCGACATGTTCACAATATTAACATCTGAAATGTCACCATGTGAAATGTCAACATTCTGGGAATGCTAACGGTCAGGGTTAGCGCTGCCAGGAGGGTTAGGGTTCGACTGCAGGAGGAAGTTAGGGTTAGGCTGTGGGGGGAGGGGGTGTTAGGCACCAGGGTGAGGGTTAGAGGTAGGGATTAGGTCGATAGGTACGAGATGCTGGTGCTCGGGATCCCGGCGGTCAGAATGCCAACGTTGGCATTAGAGATGAGCCATTCGGATATCAGAGATCCAAACCTATCCGATTTTGTAGATCTAAGTCGGATCCAAGCCGACTCGGGTTTTCCCGCCTGACTTGGATCTCAAAACGAGGCAAAACTTCATCATCCCGCTGTCGGATTCTCGCAGGTTTTGGATTGTATAAAAGGTCCCGCGATCGCCGCCATTTTCATTACGGCTGTGGAGAGTGAAGAGGAAGGAGGGAGCTGTGATTGTTGTGCTGTGCTGTTGCTGTATGTGCATAGGGTCTGGCTGCTGTTGTCACTTGTCAGGGGCTGGCTGCTTAATGTCCATACTGCATAGGAGCTGGCTGTTGTCACTTGTCATAGGGTCTGGCTGGCTGTTGTCCACTAGTACATACTAGGGCTGGCTGCTGTGCTGGGCTGTGCCTGTTGTCCATAAGGGTTGTGTTACCAGGAGCTGTGCTGCAGACAGAAGAGGGGGGCTTCAGTGGCTCCTGTGTCACTGCAGTCATAAGGGGTGCTGCTGTGTTGTCCAGGGGGTGCTCTGTCCATCAGGGGTGCTTTTCAACCCCAGTTTGAAAAAAAATAAAGAAATTGTTTATTTTTCTGTGTGTGTGTGTGCGTGCGTTACCCAAACTTATCAGCAATGTAACTGTGTTGTTTATCAAGGGGCTGCTGCCTCATTCAGGGTGCTCTCTCCCCCCCAGTGTAAAAAAAATATACTTATCACGTAGCTGTGCAGGGGTGCTGCCTGTGTTATTTATTAAGAGGCTGGTGCCTCGTTCAGGGGTGCTCTACACCCAAGTGCCAAAAAAAATAAATAATCCAATCAATGTGTTTTATTTTCTGTGTGTGTGCGTGCGCATTAGCCACACTTATCACCAACAATACAGCTGTGCAGGGGTGCTGCCTGTGTCGTTTATAAAGGGGCTGTTGCCTCGTTCAGGGGCGATCTCCCCGTGCCAAAAAAATTATGAATCAGTGTTAGCCACACTTATAACCAGCAACGTAGCTGTGCAGGGGTGCTGCCTGTGTCAATTATCAAGGGGCTGCTGCCTCATTCAAAGGTGCTCTCCACCCACGTGCCAAAAAAAAATGAATCAATCAATGTGTTTTTTTTGTGTGTGTGCGTGAGCATTAGCCACACTTATCACCAGCAATGTAGCTGTGCAGGGGTGCTGCCTGTGTTGTTTATCAAGGGGCTGCTGCCTCATCCAGGGGTGCTCTCCCCCCCAGTGGCTAAAAAAAAAATTAATTCAAATCAATCAATGTGGTTTTTTTTACTGTGTGTGTGTGTGCATTAGCCACACTTACCACCAGCAACTGAGCTGCGCAGGGGTGCTGCCTGTGTCATTTATCAATGGGCTGCTGCCTTGGTTAGGGGTGCTCTCCTCTCAAAATGTCCCCCAAAAATTAATCAATGTTTTTTTTTCTGTGTGCGCTTTAGCAATGAAAGCACAAACGCCTCAGCTGAGATTTGCATAAACATTTTCAAAAGGTGAAAATAGAGGATATGATTTAAAAAATGGAATAAAGCAGCTAAATCTGTGTTCTCTGATTATAGTGTCCCTACTCCCTACCCATGGCCCCTCTACCTGAATATCAGCGACTCCATGCATCCGTATTCCATAATGCAGCTGCTCCTCCTGTAGCCCAGGTCAGAAGATGTGTGGTGATATGGACTAAATTGGAGCTCACATCCACTAAAGAGGACAATGAATCCCCAATCTAACGGGAAGGGCAGCTGTAATTTATACACAACACAGGATGGGATGACGATATAGACTTGGGTGCTGGTAGAATCTGGGGTGATGTATACATCATCTTCACACAATACTAATTTGTCCCCGCTGGAATCCTCCATAACAGGTGCCTCTGTAATTTTTGCACGTAATTTGCGGTAAAGGTCTTTCTCATAGAATTTGTAGTTCATTTTGATGGACATCATCTTTTACACATTTTGGGAAAGTAGTCTCAGACCGATCACTGACATGGTTCCTGGCTGTGCTGAAAACTCTTTCTGAGTACACACTGGAAGGCGGGCAGCTCAAGTAAGGCAAAGGCAGTTTGTGTAAGGGCCTACAAATTGCCTCTTTTTCCTGCCAGCAGTTCTTTACATCTCTTCAGATCTGTGTCCTTTGGGAAGACGAAACAATGTCTTCATCCCTCCCACTCCCAGCAGCAGGCATGGTGCTCAGGAATTCTCAAGAAAAACACAACGTAAGACTTAAACCTTAAATCTGAAATGTTGCATTTGATGCTCTGTTCTGCTTGTCCACATATCTGCCCTGGTTAAGTGGACAGTGGGTACAACGGCAGTTTGAAGGCCACTAACTAACTGGGCAGCACAGACAGTGTAATGGTTAGCATTACTGCCACACAGCACTGAGGTTGTGGGTTCAATTCCCACTACGGCCCTAACTGTGTGGAGTTTGTATATTCTCCCTGTGCTTGCGTGGGTTTCCTCTGGGTGCTCCGGTTTCCTCCCACAGTCCAGAAATATACTGGTAGGTTAATTGGGT
Organism: Taudactylus pleione; assembly: GCA_031769625.1. Taxonomy (NCBI): domain Eukaryota; kingdom Metazoa; phylum Chordata; class Amphibia; order Anura; family Myobatrachidae; genus Taudactylus; species Taudactylus pleione. The sequence goes on from JAUIMM010000275.1 coordinate 9,833,127, forward strand.
CCAAGCAAAAATTATCCCTAGTGTGTGTGTTTATGTGAGCTTGTGGTAGGAAATATACTGTATATGTAAACTCCACTGGGCCAGGGACTGATGTGAATGGACAAATATTCTGTGTAGAGCACTGCATAATATGCATAAAATGGTAATAAGTAATAAATAAAAAATTTTTATTACTTATTACCAGTTTATGCATATTATGTACAGGTTGGGAAATGCTTGTCATGTTGCAAAGGATTATTTAACAGTCAATTGTTTTGGAAAGCAGTAGAACTCTTTCGGGTCCCCTTCTGGGATGTAAATCCACTCCTAGCAACAGAAGCAGGCACAGGATTCTCAAGAAAGATACAATGTAAGATCTTAAATCTTGTGATTGTCCACATATCTGTGCTGGTTAAGTGGCAGTTTGGAGGCTACTAACTAACTTTTTTATTGTTCCTGTACAGGTTGGAAAATGCCTTTTCATGTGGAAGCTTTGCAAATAATTATTTAAGTCAATTGTTTTGGAAAGCACTACTAGAAGTCTTCCTGGTCCCCTTCTGGGATGAAAAAAATCCACTCCCAGCAGCAGGCATGGCGCTCAAGGATTCTTCTGGGGCAAGGACTGATGTGAATGTGTCAAAACTTTTTGTAAATGCCTCCCCTCCTCCCCTCCCCTTCTCCCTCATAAATTTATGGAATCAAAAAATGTAATTAAATTTACTACCAATCAACCCTTCTTGTCCCTGCCTTCAACTACATACATATTCAAACTCCCTCAGGACTCTCTTGTGCCATGTTGGAAGTTGAACTGCCACGTGTTTGTGCCGCCCACTGCTGCCGCTTGGCTTAGTCAGCCAGCTAGCTTGGTGCAAATTTTGGGCCTAAACTGGATGAAAACAATATAGTGAACTGTGAGGTGGTCAAAATTGACTGGAAACTAGTGGAAATAAATGTTATTGAGGTTAATAATACTGTAGGAACAAAAACAGGCCCATTTTATGTGATTTTAGCAATCCTGATCCAAAACCAGGGGAGATACAGATCCAAAGCCAAAACATGTGGGTCAGCACACATCTCTAGTTGGCATCCGGACCGGGTCACAATGCCGACGCCTAATGGTAAGTACTCCTAGCCTAACCCCTAACCCTAACCCTTCCCCCCTAGTGCCTAAACCTAACCCTCCATCCCTGCACCTTAAACCTAACCCCCCATCCTACAGCCTACACCTAACCCTCCCCCTCGTACCTAACCCTAGTCCCTAACTTTAACACTCCCACTAAACCAAGTACTTATCTTCGGAGATCCCGGCAGTCAGGATAGCGGCGCTGGTATTCTGATAATTATCAGGATTTCGGAACCAGCATGCTGACCGCATCCCGAGATTTGGGACATTGAGTTTAATACTCACCAGAATCGCTGCTGGTGAGACAAAGCTGCTCCGCACCTGACCTCCGGGACCCGGGAGAACAAGTTGGAGTCATTGCAACAGCTGGGACAAGGTTAGACACCACTAACGATTTGTCAACAGTTCATCATGTCGACACATTATTAATGTAGACATGATGTATGTCAAACATGATAACTGTTGAACAAGCATACAACACTCAGTGACACAGACTGGGCCGGTTCTAGACATTGTGGAGCTCAGGGCGAAAGTTCCCAGTTGCCCCCCCCTAAAAAAAATACTTTGGGCTTCCCCCAAGCTCTCCCCTCGTGGCGAATAATTGCCATGTGCAGTAATGCACCTTACACAGTATGTCTTACACAGTAATGCCCTTTATAACACATTATGCCACATGTAGTAATGCCCTGTATAACACATTATGCCACATACAGTAATGCCCTGTATAACACATTATGCCACACACAGTAATGGCCTTTATAATACATTATGCCACATGCAGTAATGCCCTGTACAACACATTATGCCACACGCAGTAATGCCCTGTATAACACATTATGCCACACGCAGTAATGCCCTGTATAACACATTATGCCACATGCAGTAATGCCCTGTATAATACATTATGCCACATGCAGTAATGTCCTGTATAATACGTTGTGCCACACGTAGTAATATCCTGTATAATACACTGTGCCACACACAGTAATTCCCTTTATAATACATTATACCCAATTCGAATGATGCCACACAGAAGTCCCTTATTCATGTTATGACACACAGTGGTGCCCCTTTTACACAATACCCAAATTAGTGCCCCTTATACACAAGGACCACAGTAGTAGTGCCCCTAATACAATGCCCACAGTAGTAGTGCCCCTTACACAATGACCCCAGTAGTGGTGCCCCCCATGCAGTTCCCTCATTAGTAGTGCCCACAGTGGTAATGCCCACAGTGTTAATGCCCCCATTGGTACTGTCCCCTATAGTAGTGCCCCCTATAGATGTGCCTCCAGTAGTAATGCCCCCTGTTGTAATGCCACCAGTAGTAATGTCCCCATATAGCCATGCCCCCAGTAGTAATGCCCCCCTATAGCCATGTCCCCAGTAATAATGCCCCCAGTAGTAATGCCCCCCTAAAGCCATTTCCCTCAGTAGTAATGCCCCCTATAGCCATGCCCCCAGTAGTAATGGCCCCCTATAGCCATGCCCCCAGTAGTAATGCCCCTTATAGCCATGCCCCCCTATAGCCATGCCCCCAGTAGTAATGCCCCTTATAGCCATGCCCCCAGTAGTAATGCCGCTTATAGCCATGCCCCCAGTAGTAATGCCCTATAGCCATGCCCCCTGTAGTAATGCCCCCTATAGCCATGCCCCCTGTAGCCATGCCACTTATAGCCATGCCCCCAGTAGTAATGCTCCTTATAGCCATGCCCCCAGTAGTAATGCCCCCCTATAGCCATACCCCCAGTAGTAATGCCCATAGTAGTAATGCCCCCTATAGCCATGCCTCCTGTAGCCATGTCCCCTATAGCCATGCCCCCAGTGCTGGTGCTTATGAAAAAAAAAATTAAAATATAGGGGTCTATGTACTAAGCAGTGATAAGTGACAGAGTGAAAAGTGATAAGTCTGTGATAAGGTACCAGCCAATCAGCTCCCAACTGTAATTTTTCAAACACAACCTGTGAGATGACAGTTGGAAGCTGATTGGTTGACACTTATCACAGACTTATCACTTTTCACTCTGTCACTTATCACTGCTTAGTACATAGACCCCATAAACACAATACTTACCTTAAGCCCCAATCCTGCGTCCGCTGCTGTCCGGTCCGACCACGGCTCGACCATGTATCTATGGGAGAGACGACATTATGTCATGACGTCCCTCCCATAGTGCTCTCTGTGGGAGCAGGAGCTCAGGAGTGAGCACCGGCTCCTCGCATCTATGGGAGAGACGTCATGACGTCCCTCCCATAGTGTTCTCTGCAGGAAGCCGGAGCTCAGGAGTGAGCTCTGGCTTTCGGCTGCTGCAGGGAGGGAGCCGGGTGCCTGCTGATAGCAAATATCAGCGAGCGCCCGGCAAATGCAGCCTCCCTGCGGCGGCTAGCGGGGGGGAAAGCGTCGCTGGGGGGGGGGGGTTCAGAGATTTTTTTTTTGCCTTTGTCCCGGGGACTCAGTTGGGCCCTCTAGGGGCCGGTGCTCCGGGCGATGGCCCTGTTAGCCCTGGCCCTAGAACCGCCACTGCACACAGATTATTACAGTTACATTAGCAAAGATGCACTAAACAGATAAAATTAACTAGACAAGAAAATGGAAAAATGTTCCCCCAGCACTCTGCAAAGGACCAACAGTATGATTTCAATATTACAAGATTATAGAAATGCAGAGATATCAGTTTGCATATATTTGCAAAGATATGTTTAAGCCACAAGGCCGCGCCAAGGCGTCTCTGTACAGGTGTCCCTAACACTATATGATAATAGCAATCACAGACTTCACATGTACCCCACCAAGCATTTGCACAAGGACAGAGACTGAAAGAGCGAATGGTCCAATCTGCCCGTTTACGGATCACTTTTTCCATGAAATGCGAATTCAGGGCAGTGACCATGCGATCCCATGGAACTGATCAATCTCATTTGTGGCGTGGCAACAGGAATTACATGTCTATACTAATGATGACGGCTTCATCTGCGGCTGGAAAAACAGTGCGCGACCTTCGGCAAGAGAACAGATACTCGGCAAAGAGGGGCAGATGCTCACTTTAGCATAAGGTGGTAAGCCGGCTTATATGCAGGACCTGCTCGTGAGAGCTAACAGCCCATCTCTTACTATAATAATAAACATGAATTCACACTTAGAAATGTATATATTTATTTATATATTTTTGCTTTGAGTTATGAATTTGCCAGGCTCTAATGTAATGTATACAGTAAATTAGTAGAGAAACAGATGTGACTGTTGTCTTGCAAAGGAAAACTCATAAATTGTACAACAAATATGCAGATTTAAGCATTCTTTATGTGCCTGAGCTACAACAAGGGCGGTGATGTAAGTGTTCCAGGACTGACACAGAATTAAGGGCACGCTGAGCCATCTGCACTGGTCCGCAACAGGGTTAAGGAAAAAAAACGAAATTCTTTTCTAATAAAGTAATACAAATATAAGCTTCCAGGTAACTCAGTGAACTTGCAGGCTTTTCTTTTGCTTAAAAATGTCATAAATTACACCCATGAACCTGTATTAGTCACTATTCATCACTAGTATACAGAGCTCTGTTCAACTTTAAAGAATCTGTTGTACTGTACATGTACGGTATATCAACTAGAGATGAGCGGGTTTGGATTTCAGAGATCCGAACCCACCCGAATTTAGCAGATTCGAGTCGGATCCAAGCAGGCTCGATTTTTCCCGCCTGACTCGGATCTCAAACCGAGGCAAAAGTATAGAGTCTGAAATCTCGCGGTTCACGAGCTTTCGTCTCTATGATCAATGTAGTATATAAGGGACCACGCGACGGACGCCATTTCTCTCCGGCAGTGGGGACTGAACAGGGAGGGTGGGTAGTGTAGGGCTGGGAGAGGGGTTGGTGCTGTCTGCTGTGTCCATCTGGGCTGTTGTTGATCCATTTGGGCTGTCTGTGCTGTCTGCGATGTCTCCTGGGCTGGTGCTGCTGATCCATTCTGGGCTGGTGCTTTGCTGTCTGCTGTGTCCATCTGGGCTGGTGCAGAACTGCAGATACATCTGGGCTGGTGCTGGTGCTGTGTCCATCTGGGCCCAAGTTAAAATAAAAAGTATATAATCAAAAAAATAATCAATCAAAGTGTCTTTTATATTTTTCTGTGTCTGTGTGTGTGTGTGTGCGTGCATGGTAAACTTAACCGCAGTACCGCACAAGATCCAGCCAGCAACGCAAGTTGCAACCTAGTGCTGCCCGACTCCAGACGTGATTAATCTGTGCTCTGGGCCCAAGTTCTAGAGCTGGAAAAAAATAAAAATATATTGTCTTTTTTTTGTACATTTTTTTTTGTGTGCGTGTCAGCCACACCTGGCTGTCACTGTCATCGGCGTAGGTGCACAGGGGTGCTGTGCTGCTGTCTGTCGTGGGGCTGCTGCCCAAAATAATAAAAAAAAAATTTTATTGTGTGCGTGTCAGCCACACATGGCTGTCACTGTCATCGGCGTAGGTGCGCAGGGGTGCTGTGCTGCTGTCTGTCAAGGGGCTGCATGAATATTGCAATTAAAACATTTTTTTTATGTTATTGGGTTACAAAAGTTTTTTTTTTAATCCTAAACATAGCAGAAATGTTATCCTAACAACTTATAAAGTTATATGCTCTAAAAAACTAAAGCCTATATTTATTTACAAACCTATATAGAGTAGACATCCTAAATTCTAAAACTGCTCTATTCAAAAATGTAAACAAGAGTCAGGAGAGGCCTCAGAGAACTTGAAAAAAGATGCTCTAGGTGCTGAACTTTCTCCATCAGTTCTGCAGTCTGGAAAGGTTTCATTCACATGTTTTCTATAAAGCAGTTCAAAGTTACAGCCTTCAAAGTGTCTGGCTATAACACCCACCTTTGCCAGGAATTACCAAAGATTATTACAAGCAAAGGATTCATCTGTCCGGAATCTGTCTGGGAATTCATGGATCGTATTTGGCCTGAATGCCAAGACATCCAGTGATTCTGTCACTGTGTTCTGTAGCTGACTTTATTCCTACCTGAATCGCAAACTGAAATACGGAATAGTAAGCACAGACAACATGGAGGTCTTTGTTATTCCGCTGCCTGCATGCCAACCAATACCTCCCAGACTACACCCATTGGGGGGACCAGGTCTTGATAATGACCATCCCCATCTGTTGCTAGGCCTTCTTCTTCCAAACCATCCATCCTGGACTTCCTGTCTAAAAAAGGGTAAGCAGGGTACAGAAAGAGGAGCTAGATGTCCCCGATGACATTTTTTTTCTTCTATCATAGATGATGTGGAGAGATAAGAGCTTCAGATGTTGGAACAGGGGCTCCCACCAATTTGGCTTCCCTCCAGAGAACAGAGCTCTGTTCCTCAGGACGTGTCTATGCCTGAGCTGATAGGTAGGTAGTCTCTGTCTGCTTGTAAAGTCAGCCAGCTATCTTGGTGCAAATTTTGGGCCTAAACAAGATGAACAAATCAATATTGTGAGCTGTGAGGTGTTCAAAATTGACTGGAAACGAGTGGAAATAAATGTTATTGAGGAACAAAAAAGGCCAATTTTATGTGATTTTAGCTGTTTTTTTTATTTTTTAAGAAAAAATCCATATCCAAAACCAAAACACGAAAACAAAACACGGAGGTGAGGTTTTGGCAAACCAATCCAGATCCAAAACCAGGGGAGATCCAGATCCAAAACCAAAACCAAAACACGGGGGTTGGCACACATCTCTAATATCAACAATGCAACCTACAGTACAGTACATTGCACCCTTATAATGCTTAAATATGATCTCCACTCCATATTCTAAACTTCGTATCTGCCAAAGGATAGTAAGATTTTTCGGAAACATTATTGTGATGACATTTTCTGCCATTCTAGGAGCTGATGTAGAGTGTGCAAAGAGCCAGTTGGGGGGGGGGTGTGGCCGGAGACATTACCTGGCATTAGGGGCAGAGTAGGGGGCGTGGCTGCATGATTGCAACAGCACAGTCCCGCCCCCACTGTGCAATGCTGAGATTACCCAGCAGGGGTGTATGCGGACACTTCCGGGGGTATGCGGGCAGGTGGCGGCCGGCTGGGCAGGGAGTGCCACGTGATTTTCGGGAGCCTCCCGGCTGCTCAGGATAGTAGGCAAGTACTGTATGAATCCATCGCATAATTGCCAGGGGTGGATATAGAGGTAGCACATACTTGCTTACTCTCCCTGAGGACATTGCTGGAGGCTCCCAATTTTTTTCCGGGCAGTCTATTGTTGGCTTCGCAAATTCAAGCAACTGTATACAAAGACTCAGCATCGGACGCAGATCAGTCGATTATCGGACTTCCGAGTAACTCTACAGTTGTGCAGAATATCTGTGGAATCTGAGATGCCGGAGCCATTTTTGCTGCGTACAGGATCGCAGTCGTAGCGCCCTGACATCGGTTGCCACATGCTCGCATTTGAGTTACGGCCTCCCCATTGTCGTCCACAAAGGTCCCTGCCTGTCAATCACTTTGTGAATAAATCCTCACTGCGAGCAACAACGAAAATGAAACTTGCCACACATGCAGATTATCAATAATCGCTCAACTACGCAACATCGCTATTGCATCCATCTCTGGATCAAGCCCATAGGCCAAATACAATAATGGTATGTATGCGCACATGGGAATACATGCAGATCAGGAGAGACACAATATGCACCCACCTCAAGCATATAATATGCTTAAGTGTTTGTGTTTAAGCCTTATATCCCATGCATTAAGTGCACATCAGTTGCAAATAAAATAAGTGGTTAAAAACATTGGCACAAGGGGGTGTAAGTGTATGTGATGTATGACAAACGTACAGTAAATACTACGGCACCAGGCATTTTAAGAGTTTGCTGCTTTGTTGTCACAAATGTGCCTTATCTAAAATAACACAAATGGCGCTTGCGATTTGGGGACCTTTTAAACGTATCACCCTCTCTGCAACCCTAGTGATCAGGGTGTCTATTCATCATTGGGGGCTGAACGATTAAGTATCCAAGTCGCCGCGAATTGCGGTGGTGAAAATGAAATTACCGGAGCAATTCAGCATTGTTCCGGTGCGAGGACAGCTGGCCCAAAAAGCTCCACTAGTAAGTATCAGTGCTACAGTACTTCATTACCAGGTCTTCCCAGTGCGCTTGCAGGACCTGGGGTCACCCAAGTGCATGGCCACAAGTCACTCACTGCAGAGGATCCCTCTTCGCAACCCCGGACCTCCTTCCCAAAGGAAGGAGTGGGGTGCTGGGAATCAGTGCCATCTGAAGATGGGGCTGATTCTCGCAAGCAAACTCCAAAAATTTTCAGTGTTTGGAGCTTACTGAATATTTGGCATGCCTATCGGGCCCCTATTAATGAATGGGCCCGTTACTTGTTAAAACTAGAGATGAGCGGGTTCGGATCTCAGAGTTCTGAACCCACCCAAATTTCGGGTCGTGAGGTTTTGTAATGAGCGGGCTTAACGCTGATTTACTGAGAGAGCCGTCTGTCACGACTCTCAGCCAATCAGCGTTAAGCCCATTGAAATGCTCACAGAAGAAAAAGAAGATGGCACCCGCCATCCCCCGCTGCCTGACACTGCCGGCACCCCCCGCTGCCGACACCGCTAGCACCCCCACTGGCAGCATCCCCCACTGCCAATACCACCATTGCAGACACTGCCGACACCCCTGCACTGCTGCCCCTCATACTGAGAACACCGTCAGAGACCCCCACACTGCCGACACTCCCACACTGAGGACACCACCAGCACCCCTGCACTGTCGACACTGTCAGCACACATGCACTGTGGACACCGCTGGCACCCCCGCTCTGCCGACACCACCGGCACCCTGCATTGAGAACACCCCTGCACTGCCGACAAAGTCAGCAAACCTGTACTGAGGACACTGCTGGCACCCCCGCTCTGCCGACACTGCCAGTACCCTTCACTGAGAACACTGCCAGCACTGCAGCGCTGCCATTCCATGTACTAAGGACACCGCCAGCAACCCCCGCACTGCCGACACAGCCAGCAAAACTGCACTAAAGACACCGCTGGCACCCCCGCAGTGCCGACATCACCGGTAACCTTCACTGAGGACACTGTTAGCACCGCAGCACTGCCATTCCATGTACTGAGGACAACGTCAGCAACCCTGCTCTGCCAACACTGCTGTCACAGTAAGTGCACTATTGGTGTATCCAACCCACACTGTATAACCCACTGTATCCGTGTTGGAAATTAGAAGCTGAACTCCCACATGTTAGCGCCGCCCACTGTGTCACTTGGCTTAGTCAGTCAGCTAGCTGGATGCAACCTTTTGGCCTTAACTAGATGAAGCAAATAATATTGTGAGGTGGTCAAAATTGATTTGAAATTACTGGAAATAAATGTTATTGAGGTTAATTATACTGTAGGAACAAAAACAGGCCCATTTTATGTGATTTTAGCTGTTTTTATGATTTTTTAAGAAAAAATAAAGATCCAAAACCAAAACACGAAAACAAAACACGGAGGTGTGGTTTTGGCAAAACCAATCCAGATCCAAAACCAAGGGGGATCCAGATCCAAAACCAAAACATCAGGGTCGGCGCACATCTCTAGTTAAAACATGCTGAAACTAGCATTTCCGCATGTATAACAGGCCCATTCGTTAATAATTAATAGTCTCCTAACTGAGATAATGAATGAAATATTATACAGTATTTTGTCAGCTCTGAGGGATGGCCGTCTAGAAATCATGTTATATTAAATAGGAAGAGCTAAGGGATGAGGCTGTAAAATGTCTGCAGGCAAGAATACATATTTTCAGCTTAATTAATTGGTTTATTTTATATTCATTTTCATTATTAGTAGGAAAAAAAACAGAATCCCTGAAAAATCCCCATTAAAAACAGCACACTGGCACGCTATACACAGCAGACACACAATGATCAAAGTTGGACTCCCACACAACTTCCAGCCAACCACAAACATTTTCTCATACTGGCTGCATGTGATTGGCTGGCGGTGCAGAAGATTCTTGGGTACTCCTGTTTTTAATACTTTTTCCATTTGTCATTTATTAGTGAGCATATAGTTTATTTATTATGGGGAGTTATTACTTATTATTAACTGCTGATGTGAAGGGAAAGTTCTGACATTACATAGGGTCATACTGTACATTCTTCTGCATTCACTTGTTGGAGTGTTTCTACCACGGATCACAGAGATCACTGGGCCTGATTCTGAGTAGGATGCAAAATGGCTGCATTTAGGGGGAAGCTGCGAAAGCCTGATTTATGCTAATGCGAGTTTCCGTAGGACTAATGCCAGAATCAGCACGACATCTAGCAGGAAACTGCTACGCCCACTGTTTTTCCATCCTCAGCTGCAACTGTCATCATTAGCACTTGCAGAAGCCCCATGCTCGGTGGAAGAGATTCTGCAGAAACAGGCTTCTCTCCTCCGTAGGCACGCCTCAGAATAGCACAGAAGTATAGTCCAGAGATGCCCATTTCATGCAAAGGCATACCTCCCAACTGTCCCGCTTCCAGCGACACAGTCCCGTGTTTTATGTGATTTTAGCTGTTTTAGTGTCCCGTGGTGTGGGGGGGAGTTGGGGAAAGCACAAACCGCTGCCCTGCATAGCAGAGCAGCGGGTGTGCAGGAGGAGAACAGATGCGTACGGCATCTGTTCTCTTGTGTAGGGAGAGCCTGGGGGCTGCCCAGCATCTCGGAGAGTGCTGGGCACGCCCCCAAAGTGACGAAAACGGAGGACGCCGCGAGGCTCCGCCCTGGTTTCAATTGCCTCCACCCCTTTTGGAAGCTATGCCCCCTTTCCGGGCGCGCGCGCCGAAGGCGCACGCCCTGTCCCTTCTTCCATCATTCAAATGTTGAGAGTTATGCAAAGGGGCCTTTCCCTCATTACTTAAATGGCCTGTTAAACACTAGTTTCCGCATATTTAAGGTAACAGGCCATTCATCATGGGGCTCCAATAGGACCACCTGATATTCAGGAAACTCCAAAAACACAAAGTTTTTGGAGTTTGCCTATGAGAACTAACGCCATCTTTTTCTTAGATCCCGCTGCTTCCTATGGGATCCTTCTGCCGCCTCCTCACTGCCTCCCTGGCAGTTTTGCTCCTGCGTGTCTCCAGGTCACATATGCGTAGAAGCCGGCCATGGTGGGAGGTAAGTAACGCTGCTACATTCTGGTGCAGTGTTACTAATTGCAGAGACAGCTGTCCCCGCACTGGAGCAATGCTGAATTGCTGAGGTGTTAAGTATCCACCTGTGGCCCCCGATGATGAATAGCCTCCAAAGAGAGCTCCAGCCACGATCAGTTCTATTCAGAATCACTCGCAAAAATGCGTAATATCGCTCCTGCGCATGCCTAGCATGCCAAGATTCGCTGTTTGTGCCGGTCTAAGTAGGCGCGTCTGACTCAGAATCAGTGACTAGGGTTTTTCAAAATTTGAAGAAATTTGGCAGATGGTTTCCATTGTGTTTTATTAGCATGAAAATGCAAATTTTGTACCTTTAGGTGAGTGTATTAAATGAATGCTCTTCACATTATATTACTCACTATAGGCACACACTGTAACCTAAAGGCGCCATGAAAGCTCATTACAAAGCCATTTTAAACAACATGGCTTCACAAACTGAGAAACAGACATTCTCAACTGTCCCCAATAGGTGTGGCAACATGTGGATATCGATAGGCGACGCCTGTCCTCCACGGCAGACTCCACCCTAGCCCAACCCCATAAGGCCTTCATGATTCGGAACGCCCCTTTAGAACCACAAAATAAACAGCACCTGCCAACAATTTCTTAATATACGGGAGGGAACAGCCTGTAATACCCCTACCTGGGCATCTGTATCGTAATGAATGGGGTTCCACGTTCTTTCTCCATACAGAGAGGTAAAGAGGTAAGTATGCAACGGTATGGAAGAAGAATATTTTGTATTTTATTGCAACAAAAGAGATTATAACATATCGAATTGCATTCTTGCTGTAGGAGATACAAGTTCAAACACATCGACTTTTACAACAATAACAATTACATTTGTAATTACGATTTACACCACAAAACAATCAACTAAGTTTTATTGAGCAGGAACTGTAGCCTCCGGACTCTCGGCAATTATCTTCCTTTTCCTACTGATATTAATGGGTTAATGTATTCAATGCTGTTCACATAACAATTCAACATAGATACTTATAAGCAAGATCCCCAGAAGGGCGAATTAACAGTCATGAGCAATATTAACATTCATTTGCAACACACCCCTTATCTAAACTATCCCTTAAGTTTTCTGGCCAGAAATTACTATCCCTTGTAATACACTCTATGTCTAGTCCTATTAAGTGTACACTGCGTTGCCCGGGATTTATGGAACTTTGGGCCTGATTCAGAGCCGGACGCTATTTGCGCTCGCTCGTTCAGAAAATAGTGGTGGCTATTCAAATGAACCGTTCGCTCTTTGCGGTCTGTTCACGCCTCTAGGTCTGAACGAGCGAACAAAACTAGCGGTAGTTTTTTTGGAAACTACGCCCCCTGGCCGCTCGCATCCTACGTCATGTCCGCTATTTATTAGATTAATCGAGTACATCGACCGGCGTATGAACTGCTCGCTATTCTTGTGGTTGGTTTTTCCTACCGCAATCTTGCGAGCAGTGCTGACTATAAAATAACCCAGTGACGTGGTCAATGACGCTGCTGTATTAATTATGCACACCCATAAAACGCCCGTTTTGACCTTTAAGCACGCCTGCATTCTGATCTCCACTCCCCGTTTTCAAGCACCTTCCCCTGTTACCACCCACATACACCTCCTCCTGTCACTCAAAATAGCAGGCATTCGCTGTTTAGCGAACAAACGATTTTCGGCCGCACTGACTAGTTCGCTCATGCGTATTACGATCCGTACGCATGCGCAGTTGTGCAAACATCGCTCGGAACTAACGAGTGGTCCTGAATCAGGCCCTTTGTCCTTAATCTGCTTTAGCAGAGATAACTCCACTTGGAGTGAAGGTAATGCTGAGATGTTGCTAGTTACTATTAATTACCCTTCCTAAAACTTGGCTGGCTGTCAGGCACTGAGACAAAGTCACTGTCTTTGTCATACAAGCAGTTCTAAGGGAAAATTGCTAATAATGTTAAGGGAACTGCAAGCTTGTTACTATGCACAGATTACTGTTTTTGTCTGTAGCTGGCTATGCTCCTCCTTTTGTATTTGTATCAAGGAACTTCTACTGTAGATCCGCACAAGGGTCAGCTTTTATTAAAGTTTAATATAAAAAGTCTCTTTCGCTCCTTATGGACTCTCCTTTACTCAAGTCTATCTGCTAAATCTTATACTCGTCCCAGCCGTAAGTAGCTAATAAGTTCCAGGCTATAGGCACTTTAATGTGGTATCAATAACTCTCCTGCACTGCTGTCTGAGGGGGGGGCTATGGCAGATTCATAAGCACGAGGGTCGTGAGCTGTCTGCTAGCTGTGGGTTAACTGTGAGAGGATACTGATTGCAGGGATGTATATGCAGCCAAGCCTCTTACCCCCGCTGTATTAACTCCGCCTCTCTCTCTCTCTCTGAGTGTCAGCAGGGTCCCAGACAGCTTTCAGAGGACCTGGGTTAGCTCCGCCTCCCTTGGATGACCGCCCAAGTCTCAGCCTCGGCCGCACCTCCACTCGACAGGACTTCCGATTGCCTTTAGCCGTCTCCTCCCTTTGACAAGATGTCCCCGGAATGCCGCTGGAGTATTCTCGACCCTCGGCCCGCTGGCTGCCGCCTTACAACGTTCACAGGTACATTTAGCGCAGCTGCGTCTCTCTCTCTCTGCTCTCAGCGCTCCGGAACAACTGCGCAATAGTCCCGTGTCCAGGGCCTTTTATAGCCTCTCCCTCTCCTCGCGGTCCACTCCAACGGGCCCTAGGTCTCGTGCGGTACCTTACATCTTCCCAGCGTCCAACAGCGGTGTTTTATCCCCCCCTACTTACAGTTCCTTGGACTAATCCTGGCCTCATGGGACCCCAAGTTGCACAGGATCACCCTGCCCAGATGGTACCATTCCTTCCCCACTACAGGGGTAGTTCACCCCAGCTTAAACTGACAGCAATTGCATTTTAAAGTACTCCCCCTAATAAAATACATTTTTATATACATATTATTATTATTATTATTATTATTATCCTTTATTTATATGGCGCCACAAGTGTTCCGCAGCGCCTTACATAGTACATAGAACATAGAACTAATAGGTGAACAAGAAACAAGTAACATACAGTACATTACAGTACAGGACAAGGACACAACTTTTATACATTGCTGAAATAGTGATTAAAGCACTCACAATAAGCTGCCGGGAATTGGCGGTCCCGTGTTAGGTGCCCTAATGGGGAGTAGAGAGTAGAAGAAAATGTAAAGAGAAGCACATGAAGGAAGAGGTCCCTGCTCGTGAGAGCTTACATTCTAAGGGGAGGGGCAGACAGACAGGCGTGACACAGAAGGGGAGGGCAGACAGACAGGCGTGACACAGAAGGGGAGGGGCAGATAGACAGGCATGACACAGAAGGGGAAGATGGGAAGGAAAGAGCATGAGGTGGGTTAGGATGAGTGCTGGAAGGCCTTGATGAAGTAGTGGGTCTTGAGAGCCCGTTTGAAGATTTGTAGAGAGGTGGAGAGTCTGATGGGGAGAGGGAGAGCATTCCAAAGGTAGGGAGCAGCATGGGCAAAATCTCGGATGCGGGAGTGGGAGGAAGTAATCAGTTGGCAAGAGAGGCGGCATGCATTAGTTGAGCGAAGTGGGCGGGCGGGAGTGTGAAGGGAGAGAAGGTCAGAAATGTATGCGGGAGAGGATTTGGTGAGGGCTTTGTAGGCGAATGTAAGAACCTTGAATTGGCATCTGAAGGGGAAGGGGAGCCAGTGTAGGGCTTGAAGGAGAGGGGAAGCAGATGTAGAACGTCTGGAGAGGAAGATGAGCCGAGCAGCAGCATTAAGAACTGATTGTAGTGGAGAGAGGTGAGAGACTGGGAGGCCAGCTAGGAGAAGGTTACAGTAGTCCAATCTGGATATGACCAGTGAGTTGATGAGGGTTTTAGTGGCATCCTGGGTGAGGAAGGGTCTAATCCTGGAGATATTTTTTAGGTGAAAACGGCAGGACTGCGAGAGGTGCTGAATGTGCGGTTTAAACGAGAGGGAGGAGTCTAGGATAACTCCAAGACAGCGCACTTTGGGGCTAGAGGAGATAGTTGTGCCATCAATAGATAATGAAATTGTGGAAAGTGATGTAGTGGAAGAGGGTGGGAAGATGATCAGCTCAGTCTTAGACATGTTAAGTTTAAGAAAGCGCTGGGACATCCACAAAGAGACAGCAGAGAGACAGTTGGAGATACGGTTAAGGAGCTCAGGGGTGAGCTCAGGGGTGGAAAGGTAAATTTGAGTATCATCTGCATAGAGATGACATTGGAGGTCAAAGGAGTTAATGAGTTCACCCAAAGAGGATGTATATAGGGAGAAAAGGAGAGGTCCAAGAACAGAACCTTGGGGAACTCCTACCTTTAGTGGAAGTGGAGGGGAAGAGGAGTCATGAGAGGACACAGTGAAGGAACGATCAGAGAGGTAGGAGGAAAGCCAGGAGAGGGCAGTGTCACGTAGACCGAGAGAGTAAAGGATTTGCAGGAGGAGAGGGTGGTCTACAGTGTCAAATGCAGCAGAGAGGTCAAGGAGAATGAGCAGAGAGTAGTGGCCCTTGGATTTGGCAGCAAGGAGGTCGTTGCTGACTTTCGTGAGGGCAGTTTCAGTGGAGTGGAGAGATCGGAAGCCAGATTGAAATGAGTCAAGGAGGGAGTGGGAAGAAAGAAAGGTGGTAATGCGGTTGTAGACAATACGCTCAAGGAGTTTGGAAGCAAAAGGGAGAAGTGAGATGGGTCAATAGTTGGAAAGTATGTTAGGATCAAGGGTAGGTTTTTTAAGAATGGGGGAGACAAGAGCATGTTTGAATGTAGAAGGGACAGTGCCAGATGATAGGGAGAGATTAAGGAGGTGAGCCAGATGGGAACAGGCAGAAGGAGACAGGTGGGAGAGGAGACGGGAAGGGATAGGGTCAAGAGTGGAGGTGGAAGGGGGGGAGGACCGGATGAGGGCCATGACTTCCTCTCCAGAAGCAGGGGAGAAGGATGTCAGAGTTGGTGAGACAGAAGGGGAGGGGTGGTAGGGGCAAGGAGGGGGAGGAGTGCTGAGGGTCTGATGGGATATGATGTCCTCACGTATGGAGTCAATTTTAGATGTAAAATAGGTGGCAAAGTCGAGGGCAGAGAGCGAGGAGGGAAGGCAAGGAGGGGAAGGGCAGAGTAGGGAGTTGAAAGTGGCAAAGAGACGCCAGGGGTTTGAGGACTGAGAGGAGATGAGGTTCTTGAAATATGTTTGTTTGGAGAGAGACAAGGCAGCACTGTAGGAAGAGAGAATTAATTTGAAATGGAGGAAGTCAGCCTTAGAGCGTGACTTTCTCCACTGACGCTCTGCAATTCTTGAACACTTTTGTAGGTATCTGGTGCATTTGGAATGCCAGTGTGGATCTGCAAGGGTGAGTGGTTATTGCTGGAGCAACAGAATCAAGAGCAGAAGTAAGGGAGGAATTGTACAGGGAAGTAGCTTGTTCAGGACAGGAGAGAGAAATGATAGGGGAGAGAAGAGAGTCCAGCAGGGAGGAAAAGGCAACAGTGTCAATAGCCTCAATATTACGCTTAGTAATTGTAGCTTTAGGAGTTAGAGGAGGGGAAGGAGGGAGGGATAGGTTAAAAGAGAGAAGGTGATGGTCAGAGAGGGGGAATGGGCAATTGGAGTAATCAGAAATATCACAACGGTGCGTAAAGACCAGGTCAAGTGAGTGCCCACTCAAATGGGAGGGTGAGGAGGTTCATTGGGCGAGACCAAATGAAGAGGTGAGGGTAATGAGTTTAGCTGCAGAGGATTCTGTGGGAATGTCAATAGGAATATTAAAATCACCTAGGATAATGGAGGGAAGGTCTGAGGAGAGAAAGTGAGGGAGCCAGGAAGCGAAGTTGTCAAGGAATTTGGAGGGAGAGCCAGGGGGACGGTAAATGACAGCTACTCTGAGGTTTACTGGTTGGAAGAGGCGTATAGCATGAACCTCAAATGTGGGGCATGTAAGGGATGGTTCAGAGGGTATTAGCTGGTAGGAGTAACTGGTGGCTAGAAGGACCCCAACACCACCACCATGGCAACCCCCAGGCCGGGGGGTGTGGGAGAAGGCGAGGCCCCCAGAGGATAGAGCAGCAGGAGAAGTGGTGTCAGAGGGTGAGATCCAAGTTTCAGTGATGGCTAGGAGATTCAGAGAGTTGGAGATAAAAAGGTCATGGGTGGGGACCAGTTTATTACAGACTGACCTGGCATTCCAGAGGGCACAGGATAGAGAGATAGCATTTGTGGGGGAGATGTGAATAAGATTATCCGGGTTGCTGTAACGTGGAGGTAAGCTTAATTTGGAGGACCGATATGAAGCGAGTTTAGTGATGGTGCTGGCACCTGAGCTAGAAAGGGAATATGTAGGAGGTGGGTAGGGAGAGAGATGTGGATGGCAGTGGGGTGAAGTGACAGGGAGAGGAGTGTAGGAGGAGGGTTTGGTGGTGGGGTAGTAGGACAGAGGGGGGGGGGTAGAACAGGAAGAAAGTGGAGTAAAGGGAGAGGAGTGAAGAGTAGGCAGACAGAGGAGGGGGGAGAAGGGGAGGAGGAGGTGGAAGAGATAAGGAGGAAAGGATAAAGGTGGAAGCAGGGGGCAGAATAGAGGATTAGGTAGAGACTGAGTGAAGGAGGGAGTTGACGAAAACCTTGTCATGGTGTTTATAGGTAAACAAGAGGAATGAAATTTGGAAATGTAAATGAGGTATGAGTGCAAGAGATTTGCAGGAATGCAAGTGAAAAAAAAAACAGTGATGTATCAAAAAACAGTGTATCAATATGTATGCAGATTAACAAGATTGTTATAGGGAGGATTAAAAGTGGGGTTCAAATGTGTGCAGAATATGAAAAATAATGCAGAATGTAAGCAGATAGAGGATGTGAGGCTATGCAAGAGAGCTGAGATAAAGGACAGTGTTTCAAAGTAGATAGATGTAAACTGACATGGCAAAAAGTACGATAAGCATTGAATTGTATGCAAGAATCAGAAGGCCAGCATTATGAATAGCAATAGAAGTGTTCTTGCCGTGATTGTACAGGGAGTCCAGTTGTAGTCTGAGTCTTTAGATTGTTGAGTATTGGTTTTTATTGAAGTAAAGACCTACAAAACTATGGAACTTTCAAGTCATTACTTCGTTATTTGTAGCAGTTGAACAGTTGTGCTAGTTTCCATTATAAACATTCAAGAACGTTTGATTGCACCTGAGGGTCGCTTGTTGAATATAGAATTTCCATGCTGTGAAACCAAGGGTAACTGCCATTCTTCGACTTCAGTGGTTCTAGTCAGACTTAACATATACAACTTAAGGACATTTGTGATTAAGTGACTGGCAAGTTTTTCTACACAGTAGTAGGATCCCCTAACTTCGGGGGGTCACATTCCTCCCTATTTAAATATGCGTGTCCTCACGCATCCATAAACAACAATATATAAGAATTACTACTTTAAACATTCAATGACAGTTACAACCTTTAACTCTAATCACAATATCTTTGAGGTAATATTCCTCTCATGCTCCTTTCAGAACGTCTTAGCTGACATTCTCTCTCTTCCATTTCCAGTTGACCCTCTGCTGCATTCTCTTCCAGAGTTTCAGTTCTTGTCAAGTTTGAGGACAACAGTACTGGCCAGTATGTACTCGTTACAATACTCATAAACTCATCTAAGTGCTGAGTATCTGTTCCTTTTGGCACTCTGCTAGAAGGATCCTCTCTTTCCTGAACATTATTTGGTTGGCGAAGATATAATTTCAGCTGGTTGCGATGGATCACTATAGTGCGACCCCCATCTTCCTTTTGTACTTTATATATAGCCTTCTCTTTATGTGCCAATTCCAATATAAGGTAAGGTGTTGGTTCCCACCATGGGTCAAGTTTACTGTGTCTTTGGTTATTCTTTTTTAAGACTCGATCTCCTACTTTCAGTGGTCCAGCACCAGCGGCTAGATCATAATTCTCTTTTTGTCTCTCATGAGCCACGTCCATGTGTCGTTTTACAATTTCTTGAGTTGCTTTGGGTCTTTGTTGATGTTCTGTTACCCAATCAGAGGTTGGGACAGGTTTTTGCCACTGAGCGAAAGGTAATTGAAGTTGTATATCTTCGGGTAGCTGTCCTAATCTTCTGAATAACAGATAGTATGGCATGTGCCCTGTTGCGTCATGAGTGGTGTTGTTGTATATATATATTAGTTCAGCTATCAACACCGGCCAGTCTGTCTTTCTTGTATGGACAAGGCTCTGAGCATATGAATTAGAGTCTGGTTGGTCAGTTCACACAACCCATTCCCTTGTGGATGGTAAGCGGTTGTCTGTAGCTTTTGACACCCATATAAGGTGCACAACTCTTGGAACAGCTTCGCAATAAATGCTGGACCTTGGTCCGTTAATATTTTAATTGGGTACCCATAAGGGCATACGAAAGCTCTCCAGAAGAGTTCAGCAGTGGTTTTCGCTGTTAAGTCTCTCACTGGTAGTACCACTGCAAACTTGGTATAATGGTCGACAATAGTGAGTGCATATTCGAATCTGGTACGACTCCATTCCAACTTCACATGGTCTAACCTGACCAATCCTAACTGACCTGTACTGTTGATGGGATGGAGCGGGGCCTTTTGGGTACCCAGCGATGGTTTCCTCAAGCTACAGTTAATACAGTTCTGACACCGCTCTTCTACGTCCGAGCATAGACCAATCCAATAGAACCGCTGTCTTAGGTTGGCTTCTGTTTTTTTATAACTGAACTGTCCCGAACGGTCATGGTATGCTTGTAACAACTCTGCAGACTTCTCCCTAGGAATCAGAATTTGATCATGGGGCCGGTGCGTCTTTGGATTTACGCTTTGTCTCAGGATGATGCCTTCCTGCACAGTCAATCTATCCCTTTGCCGCCAGAGTTTAGTTAACTCTTCTGGTAAAAGTTGCTTCTTTGATCTCTTCCCTTTTTGTAACATGGTTTTCAGTTGTTTAATCATAGGGGACTCCTGCTGACACTTTTGCCACTCTCCTGAAGACCCCATGTCAATGGCATCATAATTAATAAAGCTGCATGCGGAGACCACCTTCTTCTTCTCCGGTATGAAGTTCGTGATGAACGCGGGAATCTCTATGATTTCCCTTTGATCTTCTTGTTCTGGTTCTTCCTGACTGGGTCAGCGAGATAGCGCATCTGCGCTGCTATTACTTCTACCAGTCCGATAGGCGATAGTAAATCTGAAGTTGGCTAGACGGGAATACCAGCGTTGCTCTAAAGCTCCCAATTGCGCTGTCTGTAAGTGGGCTAGTGGGTTACAATCAGTATAAGCCGTGAAAGCTGCCATAGTTAGATAGTCTTTGAATTTTTCCGTAACAGCCCACACTAATGCCAAGAACTCTAATTTGAAGGCACTATAGTTTGAGTCGTTCCGCTCCGTCTTCCTTAATCCCCTACTAGCGTAGGTTATAACTCTCTCATCCCCATCTTGTTTCTGTGCAAGCACTGCCCCTAATCCCTGTTTGCTCGCATCTGTATACAGGGAAAAAGGGCGACTGTAATCGGGGTAGGCCAGAATGGGAGCCTGTATCAGTTCTTGTCTCAGTTGCTCAAACGCCTCTTGCTGATGAGCAGTCCATTTTACTTCATTGGTCACTTTCCTTCCTGACTTTGACACTCCCCTAAGAAGTTCATGCAATGGGCAGGCAAATTGTCGATAATACCCGACAAATCCCAAAAAACGTCTCATATCCTTAATATTACGGGGCACAGGCCACTCCCGAATTACTTGGACTTTTTCTGTATCGGGCAATCCCCCTTTCGAACTTACTACATGTCCCAGATATTTAACTTCAGGTTTCAAAAGATGACACTTCGCGGGGTTAAGTTTAAGTCCATATTTGATAAGGCGCTGAAACACCTCCTGCAGATGTTTTAGGTGTTCCTCGTAAGTTCGGGAGAATATGATGATGTCATCTAAATATAAGAGTACTAGCTTGTAATTCAGGTATCCCAAGCAATGCTCCATAACTCTTTGAAATGTGGCAGGCGCATTGCACAATCTCAAGGGCATCCGCAAGACTTCATGTAGGCCCATTGGGGTTGTAAAGGCGGTCTTTTCTTGATCTTCCGGCGCCATCTGGATCCCACTTCCACTTGTTCCAGCTGCATCCCCCATTGCTCTCTGTTCTTGCGACATGGTAATAGTTTGCAACAATTTTCCACTTACACTCTTTACTTTGGGCTCTGTATCCTGTGCTTAGTGACGCCACTTGTAATACCCCTACCTGGGCATCTGTATCGTAATGAATGGGGTTCCACGTTCTTTCTCCGTACAGAGAGGTAAAGAGGTAAGTATGCAACGGTTTGGAAGAAGAATATTTTGTATTTTATTGCAACAAAAGAGATTATCACATATCGAATTGCATTCTTGCTGTAGGACAGTGGTTCTCAAACTCGGTCCTCAGGACCCCACACAGTTCATGTTTTGCAGGTCACCCAGCAGGTGCACAGGTGTAGTCATTACTCACTGACACATTATAAAAGATCCACAGGGTGGAGCTAATATCTCACTTGTGATTCTGTGAGGAAACCTGGAAAACATGCACTGTTTGGGGTCCTGAGGACCGAGTTTGAGAACCTGTGCTGTAGGAGATACAAGTTCAATCACATCGACTTTTACAAGAATAACAATTACATTTGTAATTACGATTTACACCACAAAACAATCAACTGAGTTTTATTGAGCAGGAACTGTAGCCTCCAGACTCTCGCCAATTATCTTCCTTTTCCTACTGATATTAATGGGTTAATGCATTCAATGCTGTTCACATAACAATTCAACATAGATACTTATAAGCAAGAGATCCCCAGAAGGGCGAATTAACAGTCATGAGCAATATTAACATTCATTTGCAACACACCCCTTATCTAAACTATCCCTTAAGTTTTCTGGCCAGAAATTACTATCCCTTGTAATACAAAATCTCAGGTGCACAACTCCAAATCATCAATAATATATATAAATGCAATAAAATTTTGCAATCAATAGAGGTTTTTAGCATAATCATGGCCAAGCTTATGGGCCTACCCACCATATCCAGGTAACCTCTTTCGGGTAGGTCCCTAACATACTAAGGTTCAAATCTAGAGCGCAGGACCCCCCAAAACTGGCCAGGCTAAGCCCCCCCATGGCACCACCATAGTAAGAAAAGTGCAGTGTAAAGAGATAGTTAGGAGCAGCTGCTGCTGCATATAAAGAATGAAAATAAAAAAGTGAAGTACATATATATTAGACACACAGTGAAGGGTTAAAATGTGTTATAAAGGAAAATGTGTTATAATGCAGTGCCCTGAGACAGACCAACCAACGCGATCCAGGGGGACCCACGCCCCAAAAATGAACCAAAATTGCACTACAGTATATAAATGGTAGGACTTACCTAGAATTGTGCCTAATATAGTGTGCATATACATTACCATACTCCATGCTTTTAAACCAATAAGGAAGGGTGCCAGTCCAGAATGAGGGCGTCTCCTTTCCCTCAGATGTGCAACAAAGCACATTGAATGGAGTATATGGAAAAGATTTCTGGACTGCACAACCTGACTATATATACACTGGGAGGTGCTACCTGATGAGACTAATTGCAGGCACAGAAACAGACAAAATCTCAGGTGCACAACTCCAAATCATCAATAATATATATAAATTAGGGGTGAGCGGGTTCGGATTTCTGAAATCCGAACCCCCCCGAGCCCCCCCGATCCGAGTCCGATCCGAATCAGGCTCGACTTTTCCCGCCTGACTCGGATCTGAAATCGAGGCAAAACGTCATCATCCCGCCTTCCGAGTCTCGCGGGTTTTGGATCCTATATAAGGTACCCGCGTCGGCGCCATTTTCTCACTCGGCTGTGGACAGTGAAGAGGGAGGGTGGGAGTTAGGGCTGTGTAGTGTAGTGTAGTGTAGTGCTGCTGTTGTCCACTACTTCAAAGTCCATAGGGGCTGGCTGTGTTGTGCTGTGCTGCTGTTGTTAATAGGGGCTGTGTCCACTACTTCAAAGTCCATAGGGGCTGGCTGGACTGTGTTGTGCAGTCAGTTCTCCATAGGGGCTGTGTCCACTCCAAAGTCCTGTGCAGTGTCCCAGTCCTAAAGGGGTGCTGTAGTGTTGTCCAGGGGGTGCTCTGTTCATCAGGGGTGCTCCCCCCAAGTGCTAAAAAAATAATATATTTTCTGTGTTTGTGAATTGTGTGCGCAGTAGCCGCACGTGCATCAACAAAGTAGTGTCAAGCGTGCGCCTGTGTCATAAGTAAAGGGCCGGCTGGCTTGACCGTTAAAGGGTGCTGTAACCCACGAAAGTACACTCCAGTCCAAACCAAAAAAAAATTATTTTCTGTGTTTGTGAATTGTGTGCGCAGTAGCCGCACGTGCATCAACAAAGTAGTGCCAAGCGTGCGCCTGTGTCATAAGTAAAGGGCCGGCTGGCTTGACCGTTAAAGGGTGCTGTAACCCCCGAAAGTACACTCCAGTCCAAACCAAAAAAAAAATTATTTTCTGTGTTTGTGAATTGTGTGCGCAGTAGCCGCACGTGCATCAACAAAGTAGTGCCAAGCGTGCGCCTGTGTCATAAGTAAAGGGCCGGCTGGTTTGACCATTAAAGGGTGCTGTAACCCCCGAAAGTACACTCCAATCCAAACCAAAAAAAAATTATTTTCTGTGTTTGTGAATTGTGTGCGCAGTAGCCGCACGTGCATCAACAAAGTAGTGCCAAGCGTGCGCCTGTGTCATAAGTAAAGGGCCAGCTGGATTGACCGTTAAGGGTGCTGTAACCCCCGAAAGTACACTCCAGTCCAAACCAAAAAAAACATTATTTTCTGTGTTTGTGAATTGTGTGCGCAGTAGCCGCACGTGCATCAACAAAGTAGTGCCAAGCGTGCGCCTGTGTCATAAGTAAAGGGCCGGCTGGCTTGACCGTTAAGGGTGCTGTAACCCCCGAAAGTACACTCCAGTCCAAACCAAAAAAAAAATTATTTTCTGTGTTTGTGAATTGTGTGCGCAGTAGCCGCACGTGCATCAACAAAGTAGTGCCAAGCGTGCGCCTGTGTCATAAGTAAAGGGCCGGCTGGCTTGACCGTTAAGGGTGCTGTAACCCCCTAAAGTACACTCCAGTCCAAACCAAAAAAAAATTATTTTCTGTGTTTGTGAATTGTGTGCGAAGTAGCCGCACGTGCATCAACAAAGTAGTGCCAAGCGTGCGCCTGTGTCATAAGTAAAGGGCCGGCTAGCTTGACCGTTAAGGGTGCTGTAACCCCCGAAAGTACACTCCTGTCCAAACCAAAAAAAAAATTATTTTCTGTGTTTGTGAATTGTGTGCGCAGTAGCCGCACGTGCATCAACAAAGTAGTGCCAAGAGTGCGCCTGTGTCATAAGTAAAGGGCCGGCTGGCTTGACCGTTAAAGGGTGCTGTAACCCCCAAAGTACACTCCAGTCCAAACCAAAAAAAAATTATTTTCTGTGTTTGTGAATTGTGTGCGCAGTAGCCGCACGTGCATCAACAAAGTAGTGCCAAGCGTGCGCCTGTGTCATAAGTAAAGGGCCGGCTGGCTTGACCGTTAAGGGTGCTGTAACCCCCGAAAGTACACTCCAGTCCAAACCAAAAAAAAAATTATTTTCTGTGTTTGTGAATTGTGTGCGAAGTAGCCGCACGTGCATCAACAAAGTACTGCCAAGCGTGCGCCTGTGTCATAAGTAAAGGGCCGGCTGGCTTGACCGTTAAGGGTGCTGTAACCCCCGAAAGTACACTCCAGTCCAAACCAAAAAAAAAATTATTTTCTGTGTTTGTGAATTGTGTGCGCAGTAGCCGCACGTGCATCAACAAAGTAGTGCCAAGAGTGCGCCTGTGTCATAAGTAAAGGGCCGGCTGGCTTGACCGTTAAAGGGTGCTGTAACCCCCGAAAGTACACTCCAGTCCAAACCAAAAAAAAATTATTTTCTGTGTTTGTGAATTGTGTGCGCAGTAGCCGCACGTGCATCAACAAAGTAGTGCCAAGCGTGCGCCTGTGTCATAAGTAAAGGGCCGGCTGGCCTGACCATTAAGGGTGCTGTAACCCCCAAAGTACACTCCAGTCCAAACCAAAAAAAAATTATTTTCTGTGTTTGTGAATTGTGTGCGCAGTAGCCGCACGTGCATCAACAAAGTAGTGCCAAGCGTGCGCCTGTGTCATAAGTAAAGGGCCGGCTGGCTTGACCGTTAAGGGTGCTGTAACCCCCGAAAGTACACTCCAGTCCAAACCAAAAAAAAATTATTTTCTGTGTTTGTGAATTGTGTGCGCAGTAGCCGCACGTGCATCAACAAAGTAGTGCCAAGCGTGCGCCTGTGTCATAAGTAAAGGGCCGGCTGGCTTCACCGTTAAAGGGTGCTGTAACCCCCGAAAGTACACTCCAGTCCAAACCAAAAAAAAATTATTTTCTGTGTTTGTGAATTGTGTGCGCAGTAGCCGCACGTGCATCAACAAAGTAGTGCCAAGCGTGCGCCTGTGTCATAAGTAAAGGGCCGGCTGGCTTGACCGTTAAGGGTGCTGTAACCCCCGAAAGTACACTCCAGTCCAAACCAAAAAAAAAATTATTTTCTGTGTTTGTGAATTGTGTGCGCAGTAGCCGCACGTGCATCAACAAAGTAGTGCCAAGCGTGCGCCTGTGTCATAAGTAAAGGGCCGGCTGGCTTGACCGTTAAGGGTGCTGTAACCCCCGAAAGTACACTCCAGTCCAAACCAAAAAAAAAATTATTTTCTGTGTTTGTGAATTGTGTGCGCAGTAGCCGCACGTGCATCAACAAAGTAGTGCCAAGCGTGCGCCTGTGTCATAAGTAAAGGGCCGGCTGGCTTCACAGTTAAAGGGTGCTGTAACCCCCGAAAGTACACTCCAGTCCAAACCAAAAAAAAATTATTTTCTGTGTTTGTGAATTGTGTGCGCAGTAGCCGCACGTACATCAACAAAGTAGTGCCAAGCGTGCGCCTGTGTCATAAGTAAAGGGCCGGCTGGCTTGACCGTTAAGGGTGCTGTAACCCCCGAAAGTACACTCCAGTCCAAACCAAAAAAAAAATTATTTTCTGTGTTTGTGAATTGTGTGCGCAGTAGCCGCACGTGCATCAACAAAGTAGTGCCAAGCGTGCGCCTGTGTCATAAGTAAAGGGCCGGCTGGCTTGAACGTTAAGGGTGCTGTAACCCCCGAAAGTACACTCCAGTCCAAACCAAAAAAAAAATTATTTTCTGTGTTTGTGAATTGTGTGCGCAGTAGCCGCACGTGCATCAACAAAGTAGTGCCAAGTGTGCGCCTGTGTCATAAGTAAAGGGCCAGCTGGCTTGACCGTTAAAGGGTGCTGTAACCCCCGAAAGTACACTCCAGTCCAAACCAAAAAAAAAATTATTTTCTGTGTTTGTAAATTGTGTGCGCAGTAGCCGCACGTGCATCAACAAAGTAGTGCCAAGCGTGCGCCTGTGTCATAAGTAAAGGGCCGGCTGGCTTGACCGTTAAAGGGTGCTGTAACCCCCGAAAGTACACTCCAGTCCAAACCAAAAAAAAATTATTTTCTGTGTTTGTGAATTGTGTGCGCAGTAGCCGCACGTGCATCAACAAAGTAGTGCCAAGCGTGCGCCTGTGTCATAAGTAAAGGGCCGGCTGGCTTGACCGTTAAGGGTGCTGTAACCCCCGAAAGTACACTCCAGTCCAAACCAAAAAAAATTTTATTTTCTGTGTTTGTGAATTGTGTGCGCAGTAGCCGCAAGTGCATCAACAAAGTAGTGCCAAGCGTGCGCCTGTGTCATAAGTAAAGGGCCGGCTGGCCTGACCGTTAATGGTGCTGTAACCCCCAAAGTACACTCCAGTCCAAACCAAAAAAAAAATTATTTTCTGTGTTTGTGAATTGTGTGCGCAGTAGCCGCACGTGCATCAACAAAGTAGTGCCAAGCGTGCGCCTGTGTCATAAGTAAAGGGCCGGCTGGCTTGACCGTTAAAGGGTGCTGTAACCCCCAAAGTACACTCCAGTCCAAACCAAAAAAAAAAATATTTTCTGTGTTTGTGAATTGTGTGCGCAGTAGCCGCACGTGCATCAACAAAGTAGTGCCAAGCGTGCGCCTGTGTCATAAGTAAAGGGCCGGCTGGCTTCACCGTTAAAGGGTGCTGTAACCTCCGAAAGTACACTCCAGTCCAAACCAAAAAAAATTATTTTCTGTGTTTGTGAATTGTGTGCGCAGTAGCCGCACGTGCATCAACAAAGTAGTGCCAAGCGTGCGCCTGTGTCATAAGTAAAGGGCCGGCTGGCTTGACCGTTAAGGGTGCTGTAACCCCCGAAAGTACACTCCAGTCCAAACCAAAAAAAAAATTATTTTCTGTGTTTGTGAATTGTGTGCGCCGTAGCCGCACGTGCATCAACAAAGTAGTGCCAAGCGTGCGCCTGTGTCATAAGTAAAGGGCCGGCTGGCTTGACCGTTAAGGGTGCTGTAACCCCCGAAAGTACACTCCAGTCCAAACCAAAAAAAAAATTAATTTCTGTGTTTGTGAATTGTGTGCGCAGTAGCCGCACGTGCATCAACAAAGTAGTGCCAAGCGTGCGCCTGTCATAAGTAAAGGGCCGGCTGGCTTCACCGTTAAAGGGTGCTGTAACCCCCGAAAGTACACTCCAGTCCAAACCAAAAAAAAATTATTTTCTGTGTTTGTGAATTGTGTGCGCAGTAGCCGCACGTGCATCAACAAAGTAGTGCCAAGCGTGCGCCTGTGTCATAAGTAAAGGGCCGGCTGGCTTGACCGTTAAGGGTGCTGTAACCCCCGAAAGTACACTCCAGTCCAAACCAAAAAAAAAATTATTTTCTGTGTTTGTGAATTGTGTGCGCCGTAGCCGCACGTGCATCAACAAAGTAGTGCCAAGCGTGCGCCTGTGTCATAAGTAAAGGGCCGGCTGGCTTGACCGTTAAGGGTGCTGTAACCCCCGAAAGTACACTCCAGTCCAAACCAAAAAAAAAATTATTTTCTGTGTTTGTGAATTGTGTGCGCAGTAGCCGCACGTGCATCAACAAAGTAGTGCCAAGTGTGCGCCTGTGTCATAAGTAAAGGGCCAGCTGGCTTGACCGTTAAAGGGTGCTGTAACCCCCGAAAGTACACTCCAGTCCAAACCAAAAAAAAAATTATTTTCTGTGTTTGTGAATTGTGTGCGCAGTAGCCGCACGTGCATCAACAAAGTAGTGCCAAGCGTGCGCCTGTGTCATAAGTAAAGGGCCGGCTGGCTTGACCGTTAAAGGGTGCTGTAACCCCCGAAAGTACACTCCAGTCCAAACCAAAAAAAAAATTATTTTCTGTGTTTAGCCGCACGTATATATCAAATCGATATAACATAAATGGAGGACCAAACTTTCTCCGATAAAAATAAAATAGAGAAAGATCAAGAACCACTTCCTCCTAGTGCTGAAGCTGCTGCCACTAGTCATGACATAGACGATAACATGCCATCAACGTCGTCTGCCAAGGCCGATGCCCAATGTCATAGTAGAGGGCACATACAATCCCAAATGGCAAAGTTCAGGAAAATGACCTTGAAAAAGACATTTAAATCAGCTGAAGAGAAACGTAAACTTGCCAATATGCCATTTACGACACGGAGTGGCAAGGAACGGCTAAGGTCGATCCCTAGTATGTTCATGACTAGTGGTTCAGCTTCACATGACGATGGAAGCCCTCCTCCCACTAAAAAAATCAAAAGAGTTAAGCTGGCAAAAGCACAGCGAAGAACTGTGCTTTCTAAGAAGATATCACAAATCCCCAAGGAGAGTCCAAGTGTGGTGGTGGTTGCGATGCCTGACCTTCCCAGCACTGGACGGGAAGAGGTGGCTCTTTCCACCGTTTGCACGCCCCCTGCAAGTGCTGAAAGGAGCACCCACAGTCCACTTGCTGATATGCAAATTGAAGATGTCACTGTTGAAGTACAACAGGATGAGGATACTGGTGTAGCTGGCGCTGAGGAGGAAGTTGGCGAGGAGGATTCTGATGGTGATGTGGTTTGTTTAAATCAGGCTCCGGGGGAGACAGTTGTTGTCCGTGGGATGAAAAAGCCCATCACGGTCATGCCTGGGCAGAAGACCAAACATTCCACCTCTTTGGTCTGGCAATATTTCTATCCAAATCCGGACAACAACTGTCTTGCCATATGTACCATATGTAAAGGTGAAATAAGTAGGGGTAGGGACGTCAACCACCTAGGAACATCCTCCCTTATACGGCACCTGCAGCGCGTTCATAAAAAGTTACTGTCAAGTTCAGAAACTTTGGCTCAGACCGTAAGCAGTCCAGGGACACCTAAATCCCGTTGTCCTGTTGTATCCAAGCGCCTGCAAACCACACCGTCAACTCCCTCCTCGTCAATTTCCTCCTTAGTCAGGATCGGAAGTAGTCCTGCAGGCCATGTCACTGGCATGACTGACTCTCCTATCCGGGATTCCTCTGGAGGATCCTGCATTGCTACGCCTACTGCTGCCGCTGCTGCTGTTGCTGCTGCTGGGAGTCGTTCATCATCCCAGAGAGGAAGTAGAAACACCACTACTTTTACTAAACAATTGACCCTCCAACAGTCCTTAGCGAGGAGGATGAAGTACGACAGCAGTCATCCTGAAGCAAAACGTATAACTGAGGCCTTGACTGCTATGTTGGTGTTAGACGTGCGTCCGGTATCCGCCATTAGTGCAGTGGGATTTAGACAATTGATGGAGGTAGTGTGTCCCCGGTTCCAAATCCCGTCTAGATTCCACTTCACTAGGCAGGCGATACCGAGACTGTACAGAAACGTCAGAAAAAGTGTCCTCAGTGTCCTGAAAAATGCCATTGTACACAATGTCCACTTAACCACGGACATGTGGACAAGTGGAACAGGGCAGACTAAGGACTATATGACTGTGACAGCCCACTGGGTAGATGTATCACCTTACGCAGCAACAGCAGCAGCGTCACCAGTAGCAGCATCTCAGAAACGCCAGCTCGTTACAAGGCAGGCTACGCTGTGTATCACCGGTTTCAGTAAGAGGCACACCGCCGACAACCTCTTAGAGAAACTGAGGGAAATCATCGCCCAGTGGCTTACCCCACTTAGACTCTCCTGGGGATTTGTGATATCTGACAACGCCACCAATATTGTGCGGGCATTACATCTGGGCAAATTCCAGCATGTCCCATGTTTTGCTCACACAATAAACTTGGTGGTGCAGAATTTTCTGAAAAGCGACAGGGGCGTGCAGGAGACGCTTTGGGTGGCCCGAAAAATTTCTGGCCACTTTCGCCATTCAGCGACTGCGTGCCGAAGACTGGAGCGCCAGCAAACACTCTTGAACCTGCCCCACCATCACCTGAAGCAAGAGGTTGTGACGCGGTGGAACTCAACCCTCTATATGCTTCAGAGGATGGAGGAGCAGCAAAAGGCCATACAAGCCTATACATCCACCTATGACATAGGCAAAGGAGGGGGTATGCACCTGACTCAAGCGCAGTGGAGAATGATTTCCGTGTTGTGCAAGGTTCTCCAGCCCTTCGAACTTGCCACACGTGAAGTCAGTTCAGACACAGCCAGCTTGAGTCAGGTCATTCCCCTCATCAGGCTTTTGCAGAAGCAGCTGGAGAAAGTGAAGGAGGAGCTAAGACGGAGCGATTCCGCTCGGCATGTGGGACTTGTGGATGAAGCCCTTCATTCGCTTTGCCAGGATTCCAGGGTGGTCAATCTGTTGAAATCAGACCACTACATTTTGGCCACCGTGCTTGATCCTAGGTTTAAAGCCTATGTGGTGTCTCTCTTTCCGGCCGACACAAGCCTGCAGAGGTGCAAAGACCTGCTGGTGAACACACTGTCAGCTGAAGCGGAACGTGACACGTCAACGGCTCCTTCTTCATTTTCTCCCGCAACTGGGGCTGCCAGGAAAAAACTTTGGTATCCTAAGCAACCCGCTGGCGGTGATGCTGGGCAGGCAGGACCAAGTTTGGACATCTGGTCCGGACTGAAGGACCTGGCAACAATTTCTGACATGTCTACTGTCACTGCATATGATACTGTCACCATTGACAGAATGGTGGAGGATTACATCGGTGACAGCATCCAAGTAGGCATGTCAGACAGTCCATACATGTACTGGCAGGAAAATGAGGCAATTTGGAGGCCCCTGTACAAGCTGGCTCTATTTTACCTGAGTTGCCCCCCCTCCAGTGTGTACTCCGAAAGAGTGTTTAGTGCAGCCGGGAACCTTGTCAGCGAAAGGCGTAGGAGGTTGCTTCCACAGAATGTGGAGAAGATGATGTTCATCAAAATGAATTATCAGCTCTTCCAGGGAGACCAGCCTCCAGAAGGTACAGAGGGACCTGTGGTGGTGGATTCAAGTGGGGACGAGTTAATACTTTGTGAGGATGAGGATGTACACACTGAAGAGGGTGAGGAATCGGTGGATGAGGAGGATGAGGATGACATCTTGCCTCCGTAGAGCCAGTTTGTGCAGGGACACAATTGCCAGCTTGTTTTGTGGGGGCCCAAACGAACCAATCATTTCAGCCACAGTTGTGTGGCAGACCCTGGCGCTGAAATGATTGATTTGTTAAAGTGTGCATGTCCTGTTTATACAACATAAGGGTGGGTGGGAGGGCCCAAGGACAATTCCATCTTGCACTTCTTTTTTTTCTTTGCATTATGTACAGTTTGGGGCCTAGTTTTTCTAACTGCCATCCTGTCTGCCACTGCAGTGTCACTCCTAGATGAGTCACGTGTTTGTGCCGCCCACTCGTGTCGCTTAGCATAGTCATCCAGCTACCTCGGTGCAACCTTTTGGACATAAAAACACTATTGTGAGGTGTGAGGTGTTCAGAATAGACTGGAAATGAGTGGAAATTAAGGTTATTGAGGTTAATAATAGCATAGGAGCAGAGAAACCAACAAATTATGTGATTTTAGCTGTTTTTATGCTTTTTTTAAAAAAAAATACAGATCCAAAACACAAAACCCAGAACCCAAAACACGGAAGGGTGGTTTTGGCAAAACCAATCCAGATCCAAAACACGAAGAAAGATCCAGATCCAAAACCAAAACACAAAACACGAAAAGTGGCCGGTGCACACCCCTAATATAAATGCAATAAAATTTTGCAATCAATAGAGGTTTTTAGCATAATCATGGCCAAGCTTATGGTTAGTATGTTAGGGACCTACCCGAAAGAGGTTACCTGGATATGGTGGGTAGGCCCATAACCTTGGCCATGATTATGCTAAAAACCTCTATTGATTGCAAAATGTTATTGAATTTATATATATTATTGATGATTTGGAGTTGTGCAACTGAGATTTTGTCTGTTTCTGTGCCTGCAATTAGTCTCATCAGGTAGCACCTCCCATTGTATATATAGTCAGGTTGTGCAGTCCAGAAATCTTTTCCATATCCCTTGTAATACACTCTATGTCTAGTCCTATTAAGTGTACACTGCGTTGCCCGGGATTTATGGAACTTTGGGCCTGATTCAGAGCGGCTCGTAAGCGGCCGCTCGTTCGTTCCGAGCGATGTTTGCCCAACTGCGCATGCGTACGGATCATAATACGCATGCGCGAACCAGTCAGTGCGGCCGAAAATCGTTTGTTTGCTAAATAGCGAATGCCTGCTAATATGAGTGACAGGAGGAGGCGTATGTGGGTGGTAACAGGGGAAGGTGCTTGAAAACGGGGAGCGGAGATCAGAATGCAGGCGTGCTTAAAGGTCAAAACGGGCGTTTTATGGGTGTGCATAATTAATACAGCAGCGTCACTGACCACGTCACTGGGTTATTTTATAGTCAGAACTGCTCGCAAATTTGTGTAGGAAAAACCAACCACAAGAATAGCGAGCAGTTCATACCCTGGTCGATGTACTCGATTAATCTAATAAATAGCGGACATGACGTATGATGCGAGCGGCCAGGGGGTGTTTTTATCAAAAAAACGTCCGCATGTTTTGTTCGCTCATTCAGACATAGAGGCGGCAACAGACCGCAAAGAGCAAACGGTTCATTTGAATAGCCACCCCTTTTTCTGAACGAGCGAGCGCTAATAGCGACCGGCTCTGAATCAGGGCCTTTGTCCTTAATCTGCTTTAGCAGAGATAATTCCACTTGGAGTGAAGGTAATGCTGAGCTGTTGCTAGTTACTATTAATTGCCCTTCCTAAAACTTGGCTGGCTGTCAGGCACTGAGACAAAGTCACTGTCTTTGTCATACAAGCAGTTCTAAGGGAAAATTGCTAATAATGTTAAGGGAACTGCAAGCTTGTTACTATGCACAGATTACTGTTTTTGTCTGTAGCTGGCTATGCTCCTCCTTTTGTATTTTGTATCAAGGAACTTCTACTGTAGATCCGCAAAAGGGTCAGCTTTTATTAAAGTTTAATATAAAAAGTCTCTTTCGCTCCTTATGGGGCTCTCCTTTACTCAAGTCTATCTGCTAAATCTTATACTCGTCCCAGCCGTAAGTAGTTAATAAGTTCCAGGCTATAGGCACTTTAATGTGGGATAAATAACTCTCCTGCACTGCTGTCTGAGGGGGGGGCTATGGCAGATTCATAAGCACGAGGGTCGTGAGCTGTCTGCTAGCTGTGGGATAACTGTGAGAGGATACTGATTGCAGGGATGTATATGCAGCCAAGCCTCTTACCCCCGCTGTATTAACTCCGCCTCTCTCTCTCTCTCTGCGTGTCAGCAGGGTCCCGGACAGCTTTCTGAGGACCCGGGTTAGCTCCGCCTCCCTTGGATGATCGCCCAAGTCTCCGCCTCGGCCGCGCCTCCACTCGACAGGACTTCTGATTGCCTTTAGCCGTCTCCTCCTTTTGACAAGATGTCCCCGGAATGCCGCCGGAGTATTCTCGACCCTCTGACCGCTGGCTGCCGCCTTACAGCGTTCACAGGTACATTTAGCGCAGCTGCGTCTCTCTCTCTCTGCTCTCAGCGCTCCGGAACAACTGCACAATAGTCCCATGTCCAGGGCCTTTTATAGCCTCTCCCTCTCCTCGCGGTCCACTCCAACGGGCCCTTGGTCCCGTGCGGTACCTTACATCTTCCCAGCGTCCAACAGCGGTGTTTTATCCCCCCCTACTTACAGTTCCTTGGACTAATCCTGGCCTCATGGGACCCCAAGTTGCACAGGATCACCCTGCCCAGACGGTACCGTTTCTTCCCCACTACAGGGGTAGTTCACCCCAGTTTAAACTGACAGCAATTGCATTTTAAAGTACTCCCCCTAATAAAATACATTTTTATATACATATACAACTTAAGGACATTTGTGATTAAGTGACTGGCAAGTTTTTCTACACAGTAGTAGGATCCCCTAATTTCGGGGTGTCACAAGCCCACAACATATGCTGACCAGAGAAGAGAGTGCATCAGATGCCACTGATGAATATCGTGATGAATATCGATAATGTGCCCATTTGTCCCAAGCCGCCCCGTAGGAGCACAATGTTCCTGAAGCAATAGAGTACCTGGCTAGTCCAATCCGGCTGAATATTCTGTCAAACATATGGAGGACAGCTGTCACCAACCAGTGCAGCGTGAGACACCAGCTGACAAAATTTTATCCAGTTAAATCTCAACAGGGCATCCTCAATGCCATTCTCAACCCCAGGAACATAACTGGCCTGAAAAGTAATATTACAAACCGAACACCGTAAAAGCAGTCTAGTAAGCCAATGAGCTGCAATCAGCGATGACACGCCCTGATGATTAATTGGATGTATGATGCCCAAATTATTGCACCAAAAACGATACTACTAGTTATGCAAGTGCTTGCCCCACAATTCTAGGGCTACAAGAATTGGAAACAGTTTGAGTAGGAAGAAATACCTTGTTAAACCATCAGACAATAGTTCCAATGATCTATTGTTCATTCGGAGGAGACAACCATATGAGAACGCCATTAAAGCTGGACAGAAATAAAGATCAGATAATAAGATCATGCTTTGTTTCTGCAGGCAGATGGAGAATATTATGAAAATGAGCTATACCTTAGCGCTCTCCAATTTCCTACAGAATACTCTCCGCATAGGAATTATCCTACAGGCAAAATTAAAAAGCTCCAGGAGGGGCAGACACAACTTCATACCAGGGATGAGCGGGTTCACATTTCTGAAATCCGAACCCCCTCGAGCCCCCCCGGTCCGAGCCAGGATCCGAGTCCGGCTCGGGCTTTCCCGCCTGACTCGGAACTGAAATCGAGGCAAAAAGTCATCATCCCGCCTTCCAGATCTCACGGGTTGTGGATTCTATAAAAGGTCCCCGCGTGGGCACCATTTCTCACTCTGGCTGTGGACAGTGAAGAGGAAGGGTGAGAGCTAGGCCTGCCTGGGCTGTGTTGTGTTGTGCTGTGCTGCTGTTGTCCATAGGGGCTGTGTCCACTCCTCCAAGATCCATAGGGGCTGGCTGGGCTGTGTTGTGCTGCTGTTGTCCATAGGGGCTGGCTGGGCTGTGTTGTGTTGTGCTGTGCTGCTGTTGTCCACAGGGGCTGTGTTCACTCCTCCAAACAGGGCCGGCGCTACCATTAGGCAGCTTTAGGCAGCTGCCTAAGGGAGCCGGCCTCTGGAGGGTGCCACTGAATCCACAGCAGGAAGGTCAGTGACACTTGCACATCCCCGGCGTCTGTTTAACTGTACCTGGTCTGCACCTTGTGACCCCATGGCAGTATGTGAACTGGACAGCGTAAGCAGGGTCGGATTAAGGGGGAGGTGCGCAGAGGGTGAGTATTCCTGGAACTTCTTCTCTCAGGGGGCCCCTCAGCCTGCTCCAAAGCAGCTTTAGCGCTGCAGTCTGGAAGCTGCTGCTGGTGGGGGGGCTGGAGACTAGTCGGATCTCACCCCGGGCAGTGCGGTGGCTGGCACCTGACAGCCTTCCCTACCTTCCTCCTCCGGCGATAATGAATCGGCGCTGTGCCTGCGCTAAAGACACCAACGAGGAGCAGGACACTGCTGCTCTGGTGCTGAGGGACAGCTGGAAGCCTGGAACTCTTGGAGGACTGAGCTGAACGCAGCCCACCCCAGCCAGCAGAGGTAAGTGAGAAAAGGGGAATTATTAAATATATTTTATAATGGCTAGGGGTGAGGGAGGATCATTAAATATAAGGACTGAGGGTGAGGGGGATCATTAAATATAAAATGGCTGGGGGTGAGAGGGATCATTAAATACATAATGGCTGGGGGCGAGGGGGTATCATTAAATATGTAAGGGCTGGGGGTGAGGGCGTATAATTAAA
The DNA here is from genome assembly GCA_031769625.1 of Taudactylus pleione. NCBI lineage: Eukaryota > Metazoa > Chordata > Amphibia > Anura > Myobatrachidae > Taudactylus > Taudactylus pleione. The sequence continues at coordinate 9,869,630 of JAUIMM010000275.1, forward strand.
TAAATATGTAAGTGCTGGGGGTGAGGGGGTATCATTAAATAAATAGGTAAGGGCTGAGGGGTGAGGGGGTATCATTTAATATATAAGGGATTAGGGTGAGAAGATCATTAAATATATTATATAAGGGGTGGGACATTAAATATTTTATATAAGGGGTGAGGGGGAAGATCCTTAAATATATATATATATATATATATTATAATAATAATTATAATAATAATAATAATAATAATAATAATATATGTAATTTACTATACTATAATTTAATATATTATATTATGAGTTGTTGGGAGCGGAAAGAGACAAAATCATACAATATAGAAGGGAAGAAGTGGGGGGGACATTTACTACACATAATAAAATGGATTGTGTCTTTGTGAGTGTATATATATATATATATATATATTATATATGTTATGTGCCCACGTTGGTAGGAACTGTGCTGCTGCCTCATGGAGGTGTGGGGGGAGGAGGCGTTCGCACCATGGGCACGGTCAGGGGAGGTGGTGCAAGAGGGAGAGGGCCCCCCTGTCTTAAGTGCGCCGGGCCCCCCGAAGGCTTATTCGGCATGGAGCATGCGGTATTGTGGGCAGAGACTAAGCTGTTATCCCGGGTCATACTGCAACCAGCACAGGGGCTTGTCCATTGGAGCTCGCGCTTCATGTACCGACAGGTGTGGAGGGCGCCGTCCGGACTGTGCCTTTGCCATGCTGCTGTGTAAAGTGTGTGGTGAGTGTCAGGGAGGGGGCGATGTCATTGCTGTTGATGTGTGTGCTGTGTGAATTTCTAGTCACTGCTGGGATTTGTCGCAATGGTTACTTGCAGCCTGGTGCTTTGTATGTGTATATAAGTGTTACTCTCCTGTGTGCAGGAAGTAAATTGGGGGCGCTATGCTGAAGCCTTGCCTAGGGTGTAAAGAGAGCTTGCACTGGCCCTGCCTCCAAAGTCCATAGGGGCTGGCTGGACTGTGTTGTGCTGCTGTTGTCCATAGGGGCTGGCTGGGCTGTGTTGTGCTGCTGTTGTCCATAGGGGCTGGCTGGGTGGGCTGTGCAGTCAGTTGTACATAGGGGCTGCATCCACTCCAAAAGTCTATAGGGGCTGGCTGGGCTGTGTTGTGCAGTGTCCCATAAAGGCTGTAGTCCTAAAGGGGTGCTATAGTGTTGTCCAGGGGAGATCTGTTCATCAGGGGTGCTCCCCCCAAGTGCAAAAAAAACATTTATTTCTGTGTTTGTGAATTGTGTGCACTGTAGCTGCACGTGCATCAACAAAGGAGCAGCGCCAAACGTGTAACCCCCAAAAGTGCACTTCAAAAAAAAGAAAAAAATCTTCTTTTCTGTGTTGTGAATTGTATGCGCTGTAGCCGCATGTGCATCAACAAAGGAGCAGCGCCAAGAGTGCACCTGTGTCATAAGTAAAGGGCCGGCTGGATCATCTGTTAAATGGTGGTGTAACCCCCAAAGTGCATTCCAAAAAAAAAGTAAAAAATAATTATTTTCTGTGTTGTGAATTGTATGCGCTGTAGCCGCACGTGCATCAAAAAAGGAGCAGCGCCAAGCGTGCACCTGTGTCACAAGTCTGTTAAAGGGTGGTGTAAAACCCAAAGTGCGCTCCACCAAAAATAAACAATTCATCCTTTTTTCTGTGTTTGTGTGTGAAATGTATGCGCAGTAGCCGCACGTGCATTAACAAAGGAGCAGCACCAAGCATGCACCTGTGTCATAAGTAAAGGGTCGGCTGGCTCGTCTGTTAAAGGGTGGTGTAACCGCCAAAGTGCACTTAAAAAAAAAAAAAAATTCTTCTTTTCTGTGTTGTGAATTGTATGTGCTGTAGCCGCACATGAATCAACAAAGGAGCAGCGCCAAGGGTGCACCTGTGTCATAAGTCTTTTAAAGGGTGGTGTAACCCCCAAAGTGTGCTCCACAAAAAATAAACAATTCATCTTTTTTTCTGTGTTTGTGTGTGAAATGTATGCACAGTAGCCACACGTGCATCAACAAAGGAGCAGCACCAAGCATGCGCCTGTGTCATAAGTCTGTTAAAGGTTGGTGTAGCCCCCAAAGTGCACTCCAAAAAAAATAAAAAATTCTTCTTTTCTGTGTTTGTGTGCGCCTTAGCCGCACGTATGTATCAATATTACATAAATGGAGGACAAAATTTTGTCCAATAAATATAAAATAGGGAAAGATCAAGAACCACTTCCTCCTAGTGCTGAAGCTGCTGCCACTAGTCATGACATAGACGATAAAATACCATCAACGTCGTCTGCCAAGGTCGATGCCCAATGTCATAGTAGAGGGCATATAAAATCCCAAATGACAAAGTTCAGGAAAATGACCTTAAAAAAACATTTAAATCATCTGAGGAGAAATGTAAACTTGCCAATATGCCATTCATGACACGGAGTGGCAAGGAACGGCTAAGGCCTTTCCCTATGTTCATGACTAATGGTTCAGCTTCACATGACGATGGAAGCCCTCCTCTCGCCACAAAAATCAAACGAGTTAAGCTGGCCAAAGCACAGCGAAGAACTGTGTGTTCTAAGAAGATGTCACAAATCCCCAAGGAGAGTCCAAGTGTGGTGGCGGTTGCGATGCCTGACCTTCCCAACACTGGATGGGAAGAGGTGGCTCTTTCCACTATTTGCATGCCCTCTGCAAGTGCTGGAAGGAGCACCCACAGTCCACTTGCTGATATGCAAATTGAAGATGTCACTGTTGAAGTACAACAGGATGAGGATACTGGTGTAACTGGCGCTGAGGAGGAAGTTGGCGAGGAGGATTCTGATGGTGATGTGGTTTGTTTAAATCAGGCTCCGGGGGAGACAGTTGTTGTCCGTGGGATGAAAAAGTCCATCACGGTCATGCCTGGGCAGAAGACCAAACATTCCACCTCTTTGGTCTGGCAATATTTCTATCCAAATCCGGACAATTGTCATGCCATATGTACCGTATGTAAAGGTGAAATAAGTAGGGGTAGGGATGTTAACCACCTAGGAACATCCTCCCTTATATGTCACCTGCAGCGTGTTCATAAAAAGTTACTGTCAAGTTCAGAAACTGTGGTTAAGACCGTAAGCAGTCCAGGGACACCTAAATCCCTTTGTCCTGTTGTATCAAAGTGCCTGCAAACCACACCGTCAACTCCCTCCTCTTCAATTTGATCTGCAGATGTAATCGCCATTGCATTCATCTCTATAACGGGCCCAGAATCCGCTGGACTGATTCAAAGGAAATCATTGAGGTAATGCGCCTAACCAGATGCCCCAGTACAAACCATCACACATCAATGTAGAAAGGGGCTAAACTACTCAATATAGGCAAAAGAGACCTCCTCCAGATTATGAGACCTGGGACCATGTGAGACAGGGGATAGCCAAAAGCTCTATCGCAACCATAATAAAAGAGACTACATTCAAAATTTATTATCACTAGTACTATACTCCTGAGAGACTTAATAAAATGTTCCCATCCTCCTTCTTGGACTTGGTTAATGGCCTCTTGAACTCCCTCCTAGACAGGGCCGGATTAAGGGAGGGGGGTGACAGGGGCTGTCGTCCCGGGGCCCCCACACAGAAAGGACCCCCACATGTCTCCACCAGGGGTTAAAGTGGCCAGAACAGGAGACAGAACCAGTTCCGCCTCCTCCAGCCCACTTTAGCCCGGCGCCACATTGGTGTCATGACATCTCTCCCATAGTTCCGAGGAGCCGGTGGACCGGAGGCAGCGGATGTGGTAGCGGAGCTTTAGGTAAGTCTGTTTTTTTTTTCTGTATGTAGCTACTTCACTATAGAGGGCACTACTACAGGGGTCATTACTACCGGGGGCACTACTACTGGGGGCATTACACAGGGGGCACTACTACAAGTGGCATTACTACAGGGGGCTCTACTACAAGGGGCACAACTACAGGGAGCATTACTACTGGGGGCATTACTACATTACTACTGGGGGCATTGCATAGGGGGCACTGCATAAATGGCACTAATACTGTGGGCTCTGCTTGAGGGACACTACTACTGTGGGCTCTGCCACTACTGGGGGCACTGCATAAGGGGTACCACTACTGGAGTATCTGCATAAGGGACACTACCACTGTGAGTACTGCCACTACTGGAGGCACTGCATAGGTGGCACCACTGCGCATACCCCCATTTCGTCCATTGAGTGTGTATGTATATATATATATATATAGGCAGTCCAAAAGAATGTGACTGCTATGTGACATTTTGATAGACCCCATCGAGTGCTGTGTTCTTCTGGACTGCCTGGATTATTAATCTACACTAGCACCTGGGCCAGTTGTGCAGTGAAGAGCGCTGAGTGCCGGCAGTTTTGGGACTGTATATATATATATATATATATATATATATATATATTAGGGGTGTGCACCAGCCACTTTTCGTGTTTTGTTTTTTGGTTTTGGATCTGGATCTTTCTTCGTGTTTTGGATCTGGATTGGTTTTGCCAAAACCACCCTTCCGTGTTTTGGGTTCTGGGTTTTGGATCTGTATTTTTTTTTTTAAAAAGCATAAAAACAGCTAAAATCACAGAATTTGTGTGTTTTTCTGCTCCTATGCTATTATTAACCTCAATAACCTTAATTTCCACTCATTTTTCCAGTCTATTCTGAACACCTCACACCTCACAATAGTGTTTTTATATCCAAAAGGTTGCACCGAGGTAGCTGGATGACTATGCTAAGAGATACGAGTGGGCGGCACAAACACGTGGTCCATCTAGGAGTGACACTGCAGTGGCAGACAGGATGGCACTTTGAAAAACTAGGCCCCAAACAGTACATAATTCAAAGAAAAAAAAGAGGTGCAAGAGGGAATTGTCCTTGGGCCCTCCCACCCACCCTTATGTTGTATAAATAGGACATGCACACTTTAACAAACCAAACATTTCAGCGCCAGGGTCTGCCACACGACTGTGGCTGAAATGATTGTTTCGTTTGGGCCCCCACAAAACAAGCTGGCAATTAATCTGTCCCTGAACAAACTGGCTCTACAGAGGCAAGATGTCGTCCTCATCCTCCTCATCCACCGATTCCTCACCCTCTTCAGTGTTGTGTACATCCTCATCCTCACAGAGTATTAATTCGTCCCCGCTGGAATCCACAACCACAGGTCCCTCTGTACATTCAGGAGGCTGGTCTCCCTGGAAGAGTTGATAATTCATTTTATGAACATCATCTTCTCCACATTTTGTGGAAGCAACCTCCTACGCCTTTCGCTGACAAGGTTCCCGTGAGCCTGTGTCATAAGTTAAGGGCCGGCTGGCTTGACAATTAAAAGGTGCTGTAACCCCCAAAGTGCACTCCAAACAAAATAAAAAATTATTTTCTGTGTTTGTGAATTGTGTGCGCAGTAGCCGCACGTGCATCAACAAAGTAGCACCAAGCTTGCTCCTGTGTCATAAGTAAAGGGCCGGCTGGCTTGACCATTAAAAGGTGCTGTAACCCCCTAAGTGCACTCCAAACAAAATAAAAAATTATTTTTTGTGGTTGTGAATTGTGTTCGCAGTAGCCGCACGTGCATCAACAAAGTAGCACCAAGCGTGCGCCTGTGTCATAAGTAAAGGGCCGGCTGGCTCATCCGTTAAAGGGTGCTGTAACCCCCAAAGTGCACTCCAAATAATATATATTTTTTGTTGTGTTTGTGAATTGTGTGCGCAGTAGCCGAACGTGCATCAACAAAGTAGCGCCAAGCGTGCGCCTGTGTCATAAGTAAAGGGCCAGCTGGCTTGACCATTAAAAGGTGCTGTAACCCCCTAAGTGCACTCCAAACAAAATAAAAAATTATTTTTTGTGGTTGTGAATTGTGTGCGCAGTAGCCGCACGTGCATCAACAAAGTAGCGCCAAGCGTGCGTCTGTGTCATAAGTAAAGGGCCAGCTGGCTTGACTGTTAAAAGGTGCTGTAACCCTCAAAGTGCACTCCAAAAAAAAAAAAATGATTTTCTGTGTTTGTGAATTGTGTGCACTGTGGCCGCATGGTTATCAACAAAGTAGCGCCAAGCGTGCGCCTGTGTCATAAGTAAAGGGCCGCTTGGCTTGGACATTAAAAGGTGCTGTAACCCCCAAAGTGCACTCCAAACAAAATAAAAAAATATTATCTGTGTTTGTGAATTGAGTGCACTGTGGCTGCACGTGCATCAACTAAGGAGCAGCGCCAAGCGTGCACCTGTGTCCCATAAGTAAAGGGCCGGCTGGCTTGTCCATTAAAGGGTGCTGTAACCCCCAAAGTGCACTCCAAAAAAAAAAATATATATATTTTTTTGTGTTTGTGAATTGTGTGCGCAGTAGCCGCACGTGCATCAACATTGTAGCGCCAAGCGTGCGCCTGTGTCATAAGTGAAGGGCCGGCTGGCTTGACCATTAAAGGGTGCTGTAACCCCCAAAGGGCACTCCAAACAAAATAAAAAAATATTTTCTCTGTTTGTGAATTATGTGCACTGTGGCCGCACGGTTATCAATAAAGTAGCGCCAAGCGTGCCCCTGTGTCATACATAAAGGGCTGACTGGCTTGACTGTTATAGGGTGCTGTAACCCCCAAAGTGCACTCCAAACAACAAAAAAAAGTATTTTCTGTGTTTGTGAATTGTGTGCACTGTGGCTGCACGTGCATCAACAAAGGAGCAGCGCCAAGCGTGCGCCTGTGTCCCATAAGTAAAGGGCTTGCTGGCTTGTTTATTAAAGGGTGCTGTAACCCCCAAAGTGCACTCCAAAAAAAAATTATATATATTTTTTGTGTTTGTGAATTGTGTGCACTGTACTTGCATCCTCAAAGCAGCAGCACCAAGCGTGCGTCTGTCTGTTAAAGGGTGGTGTAAACCCCCAAAGTGCACTCCAACAAAAATTAAATATTTTCTTCTGTGTTTGTGAATTGTCTGCACTGTACATGCATCCTCAAAGCAGCAGCTCCAAGCATGCTGTCTGTTAAAGCATGGTGTAACACTCAAAGTGCGCTCCACAAAAAATAAAAAATTCTTTTCTTTCTGTCTTTTTGAATTGCGTGCGCTGTAGCTATGCATCACCAAACAGCAGCGCACCAAGCGTGCGCCGGCTAGCTAATTTCTTAAAGGGTGGTGTAACCCACAAAGCGCACTAGTCTCCAACAAAAATAAAAAATTATTTTCTGTGTTTGTGTGCACCTTAGCCGCACGTATATTTAAATATAACATAAATGGAGGACCACACTTTTTCCAATAAAAATAAAATAGGGAATGATCAAGAACCACTTCCTCCTAGTGCTGAAGCTGCTGCCACTAGTCATGACATAGACGATAACATGCCATCAACGTCGTTTGCCTAGGCCGATGCCCAATGTCATAGTAGAGGGCACATACAATCCCAAATGACAAAGTTCAGGAAAATTACCTTAAAAAAACATGTAAATCATCTGAGTCGAAACATAAACTTGCCAATATGCCATTTACGACACGGAGTGGCAAGGAACGGCTAAGGTCTTTCCCTATGTTCATGACTAGTGGTTCAGCTTCACATGCCGATGGAAGCCCTCCTCCCACTAAAAAAATCAAACGAGTTAATGAGTTAAGCTGGCAAAAGCACAGCGAAGAACTGTGCATTCTAAGAAGATATCACAAATCCCCAAGGAGAGTCCAAGTGTGGTGGCGGTTACGATGCCTGACCTTCCCAGCACTGGACGGGAAGAGGTGGCTCTTTCCACCATTTGCACACCCCCTGCAAGTGCTGAAAGGAGTTCCCACAGTCCACTTGCTGATATGCAAATTGAAGATGTCACTGTTGAAGTACAACAGGATGAGGATACTGGTGTAGCTGGTGCTGAGGAGGAAGTTGGTGAGGAGGATTCTGATAGTGATGTGGTTTGTTTAAATCAGGCTCCGGGGGAGACAGTTGTTGTCCGTGGGATGAAAAAGCCCATCACGGTCATGCCTGGGCAGAAGACCAAACATTCCACCTCTTTGGTCTGGCAATATTTCTATCCAAATCCGGACAACAACTGTCTTGCCATATGTACCATATGTAAAGGTGAAATAAGTAAGGGTAGGAACGTTAACCACATAGGAACACCCTCCCTTATACGGCACCTGCAGCGCGTTCATTAAAAATTACTGTCAAGTTCAGAAACTTTGGCTAAGACCGTAAGCAGTCCAGGGACACCTAAATCCCGTTGTCCTGTTGTATCCAAGCGCCTGCAAACCACACTGTCAACTCCCTCCTCGTCAATTTCCTCCTTAGTCAGGATCAGAAGTAGTCCTGCAGGCCATGTCAATGGCATGACTGACTCTCCTATCCGGGATTCCTCTGGAGGATCCTGCATTGCTACGCCCCCTGCTGCCGCTGCTGCTGTTGCTGCTGGGAGTCGTTTATCATCCCAGAGAGGAAGTAGGAACACCACTACTTTTACTAAACAATTGACCCTCCAACAGTCCTTAGTGAGGAGGATGAAGTACAACAGCAGTCATCCTGAATCAAAATGTTTAACTGAGACCTTGACTGCTATGTTGGTGTTAGACGTGCGTCCGGTATCCGCTGTTAGTGCAGTGGGATTTAGACAATTTATGGAGGTAGTGTGTCCCTGGTTTCAAATCCCGTCTAGATTCCACTTCACTAGGTAGGCGATACCGAGACTGTACAGAAACGTCAGAAAAAGTGTCCTCAGTGTCCTGAAAAATGCGGTTGTACCCAATGTCCACTTAACCATGGACATGTGGACAAGTGGAACAGGGCAGATGAAGGACTATAAGACTGTGACAGCCCACTGGGTAGATGTATCACCTTACGCAGCAACAACAGCAGGGTCACCAGTAGCAGCATCTCAGAAACGACAGCTCATTCCAAGGCAGGCAGTGTATTACCGGTTTCAGTAAGATGCACACCGCCGACAACCTCTTAGAGAAACTGAGGGAAATCATCGCCCAGTGGCTTACCCCACTTAGACTCTCCAGGGGATTTGTGATATCTGACAACGCCACCAATATTGTGTGGGCATTACATCTGGGCAAATTCCAGCATGTCCCATGTTTTGCTCACACACTAAACTTGGTGGTGCAGAATTTTCTGAAAAGCGACAGGGGCATGCAGGAGATGCTTTGGGTGGCCCGAAAACTTTCTGGCCACTTTCGCCATTCAGCGACTGCGTGCCGAAGACTGGAGCGCCAGCAAACACTCTTGAACCTGCCCCGCCATCACCTGAAGCAAGAGGTTGTGACGCAGTGGAACTCAACCCTCTATATGTTTCAGAGGATGGAGGAGAAGCAAATGGCCATTCAAGCCTATACATCTACCTATGACATAGGCAAAGGAGGGGGTATGCACCTGACTCAAGCGCAGTGGAGAATGATTTCCGTGTTGTGCAAGGTTCTCCAGCCCTTCGAACTTGCCACACGTGAAGACAGTTCGGACACTGCCAGCTTGAGTCAGGTCATTCCCCTCATCAGGCTTTTGCAGAAGCAGCTGGAGAAAGTGAAGGAGGAGCTAAGGTGGAGCGATTCTGCTCAGCATGTGGGACTTGTGGATGAAGCCCTTCATTCACTTTGCCAGGATTCCAGGGTGGTCAATCTGCTGAAATCAGACCACTACATTTTGGCCACCGTGCCGACACAAGCCTGCAGAGGTGCAAAGACCTGCTGGTGAAAACACTGTCAGCTGAAGTGGAACGTGACACGTCAACAGCGCCTTCATTTTCTCCCGCAACTGGGGCTGCCAGGAAAAAACGTAGGTATCCTAAGCAACCCGCTGGCGGTGAATCAGGGCAGGCAGGACCAGGTTTGGACATCTGGTCCGGACTAAAGGACCTGGCAACAATTTCTGACATGTCTACTGTCACTGCATATGATACTGTCACCATTGACAGAATGGTGGAGGATTACATCGGTGACAGCATCCAAACGAACCAATCATTTCAGCCACAGTCGTGTGGCAGACCCTGGCGCTGAAATGATTGGTTTGTTAAAGTGTGCATGTCCTGTTTATACAACATAAGGGTGGGTGGGAGGGCCCAAGGACAATTCCATCTTGCACCTCTTTTTTTCTTTGCATTATGTACTGTTTGGGGCCTAGTTTTTCAAACTGCCATCCTGTCTGCCACTGCAGTGTCACTCCTAGATGGGCCACGAGTTTGTGCCGCCCACTCGTATCACTTAGCATAGTCATCCAGCTTCCTCGGTGCAACCTTTTGGACATAAAAACACTATTGTGAGGTGTGAGGTGTTCAGAATAGACTGGAAATGAGTGGAAATTAAGGTTATTGAGGTTAATAATAGCATAGGAGCAGAAAAACCCACAAATTCTGTGATTTTAGCTGTTTTTATGCTTTTTTTTTAAAAAATACAGATCCAAAACACAAAACCCAGAACCCAAAACACAGAAGGGTGGTTTTGGCAAAACCAATCCAGATCCAAAACACAAAACACGAAAAGTGGCTGGTGCACACCCCTAATATATATATATATATATATATATATATATATTTATATATATATTTAATAGGGGCCCCCACATGTTTGTTGCCCAGGGGCCCCCACAGACCTTATTCCGGCCCTGCTACACCCTGCACCCCATCCTCTCATGAGTGCTAATCTCATACGTGGACCCATGGGCAGCGAATGACCTAATTTTTTTCAATTCTTTGTTTTCACCCCTTATGCTGTTGTTTTGTCCTATTTTTGGATGACTATCATGTATCTACCTGTTTTGTGGCCTCCCTTCCTCTCCTCCTCTTAGCCTAATCCCTCATATTCCCATCTCCCTTTCATCAATAACCTTTCTTTGGTGGTTTTTTTTTGCTTACTACTGCATTTAGAATTTGGTCACTTTTTTATGTCATTTGTTTGTTGTTTGTTTTCTTTTTCATTTTTATTGGGCTCGTGTTGGCCTTTTTTGCTGTATTTACACCTTTTTTGACTAACCATTCAAATTAAAGAAGTTTAAAGAAAAACAATAGGCACAAGAACTTGAACATCTCATAGGCAAACATTCTGTCGACGAAGACCTATGAACCAGAATGACTCCAGATGCAGGGGTAGCAGGCGAAGGGCTGACTCAACATCAGTCTTAGTCAACAGTGCACCCAGGCCCATAGAACGAATCAGATCAAAAGCACTGTAAAAGACTGATAAACCACACAACACAGGAGGTATTGAGTCCTTGAAAGCTTTACTGGTGGCGGCAGGAAAAGAAAGATGTTGAATCTGCCTATATTTTCCCTGAGCATTCTTGAGTACAATGCCCAAAGGAGAAAGCAACAGGTCAGCCAGGAGAGACGAAGTAAATGGGCTGGCCATGCACCCCAAACTCACCTCCTTCATTACCTTATGGAGTTTGGGGTGCATGGCCAGCCCATTTACTTCCACCAGACATAGCTGTGGAAGATCCCTCTGCAGGCTGAGAACAGTCTTCTGGAATTGTGCGGCCCTACGCATCTGAGACAAAGGTGTCAAAAACAACATCGAGAGCTAGCCTTATAAATTGAATTGCTAAAACTATAACAGCGACCATGTCCACCTGCCGATGCTTGTCAAGAAGACTGAAGAAAGTAACACTATGGGGGTTTAAGTGGGGGAGGGACGCCCCTAGGCAACCCAACTGTTTGCACCTGAATTCCTCGTAGTATGATAGTCACATGGACCCCTTCATATATTTAAATTAATTCATATGTTCAGCAGGTCCTGTATCAAGATCCTGTAATAGCCTGCAAAAACATACATACCGGCCTACCAATTGTGGTATGACTGGAATACTTCTGCTTCAATGTCACACCTCCGCTTAACCGCCTCCAAATACTTTTTAGCATAAAGTTATCTACATATTTTCCTTTCCTGATATGTTTTGCATGTGAGAAAGCACCCCTTGCAAGATAGCTGTGTTATCACATTGTATAATGCCGCCTCTGGGTAGATTACTAAAGCACTCTAATTGCCTGGATCGCATTTTTTGTCTAGACCAACTTCAAGTATTACCACTGCTACCGAACAGTTACCGAACATGCCTGCCATGCCTAGCTTTATGACTGTTTAGTCAAATGCTGTATGACACTAGAGGTAGTATTGGTAAAAGAATAGAAGTAAATTCCTCATTGCCCACTAACAGAGTAGACTCACAGGACAATCAACATTGGCCATCTGTTCCACAACCCAAGATCCGCTGGCTGTACCAATCACCTCTGCACCACACAATTACACCAACAAGCAAGATTGTCAAACATGCTGGGAAAGGGGAATATCCCATGAAGTCCCCCACGTGCCCATGCCCAGGAGAATACATGGAAATTGAAGCCCATAACACTGCACCTGCAACATCTGCGCTGTATATGGGTGCTTGTTGCAGTATCCGCCAGCACCCCAGTTTGCAGTGCATTAGAAGAAATCCGGGCAACAGAAGGCCAGAGAGCCCTTTAACGTTGCCAGGACTCTCCTGTCTGCACAGGACTAGCCCCAGTAGATCCAGATGCAAGGGTGGGTAAGTGTGCATTATGACCCCAGTGCCATTTAAAAGGTACACTGGCAGGCAGTTGCTGAGACTGCATGCCACTCCAAACTACTACATTGCCATCATCAGCGGCAGAAGTGCCTATGCCAGCACCACCAGCCAGCAGTAAGAAAGGGATGGAGTTTTGACTGAGGGTGTGGCCAATTTCAGACACCAGAGCAGTTATAGTGGCAATATTCATCTGAACCTCCGGCAACAGAACCAGAGTTAATGGGGGCTGCACTATAGGAGGAGTAGCACCAACTCTGTTACCAACAGCATGGGTGCCATTTTGGAGACCACTTATAATTTGAATTGTTAAAACTATAACAGCGACTCTGTCCCCCTGCCAATGCTTGTCAAGAAGATTGAAGAAAGTAACACTATGGGGGTTTAGGTGCAGAAGCAGAGGCAGGCTGGGTGACGACACATCCTAACACCCAAAAACAATAAGGGGAACCCCAGTGGCGTCACAAGGGGTTTGTGGGCCACACCAAGATACACCAGCTGTCCCAGACTTTCGAATAACATACCCATGACTCCAAGTCCTCAGCCTGGCATGAGCAACCATCACAGATCAGGGACTCACACGCCGAAAACATGGGTCTATGTGCCCACCAGCCATCACCAGCAGCTGTTGCTGAAGGTAGAAACAGTTCGCTCTCCCTGAGGTGCACTGCCAGGTGGTGAGGCATGCTGCAGCACAAACATTGAATACAAATAACAAAAAGTGAATAAGAAAAAATGGAATAAAAAGAAAAACGGTTGGAGGTGGAAAGAAAAGGCGAAGAAGAAAGGGAAGAGACAGAGTGAAAAAAAAAGCGAAAAGCAGGCGGAGAATAAGAAATGACAGAAAATAACAAATTAAAGATTAAGGGGCCTATTCATCATCGGGGGTCTCGCAGCGGGAGATCCTTTACACCGGAGCAATTCATCATTGCTCTGGTGTGGGAACAGCTGCTCCGAAAAGCAGCTGTCCCCGCAGTTAGTAGCTCATCTACAGTAGCTGTGTTACTTACCTCTCCCCCTGTCGGCGCGTCTACACATGCATACCCAGAAGTCACGCATGTTCAGAGCCACTGGGAAAGTAGTGGAGAGGCAGAGGAGGAATCCGCTTATATCCCTCTTCACATCTCCGGAACTCCTTCCCATAGGAAGGAGCGGGATCTGAGACCAAGCAAACTCTAAAAACTTTCAGTTTTTGGAGTTTGCTGAATATCAGGTTCTCCTATTTGGACCCCTGATCATGAATGGCCCAGAAACCTAAATATGAGGAAACTAGCGCATGATTATTGGGCTATTTACAGTATCGCTTGATGAATAGGCACCTAAGGGAGAAAACAAAGACTAGGAAAGATATAAAATAAGCTAGATACTTCAAAACAATATACAGCAAATACTTCCCTGAGTCCTAGGATTTTTCCAAAAGGCAAAGTGACCTATAAGGGCTAGCAACAGCAATATAAAATAGAGATGTGCGGTTCAGTTTTTCTGAAAACCGAACACACCCGAACTTTAGGGTTCCAAGTCAAACCAAGTCCCGGCTCGGATCCCTTTTGGGGTTCCGAGTAGAACTGAGTCCCGACTTTGGTCTTCTGTAAGTTTGGAACTCGGTTTTAAAGACCGAATCTCAGGTTTTGGATTGCATGCACTGTATCAATTATAATGAAATCTGAAACCAAAACAGAAAAGAACCAAAACACTTGAAGATGGTTTTGCCAAAACCAAAAACATAACATTTGAGGGTGGTTTTGTCAAAACCAAGACACGGGGGTCCTTGCACATCTCTAAAATAAAACAATTACCCAGAACCTAATTAGGCTGTCACAATAACCTCATAACTAGAATTAACAACAAGCCACACACTACAAACCTTGTGGTTTAATAATGCTCTGTCCTATGCGGCTCCATGCATCAATTCCACCAAACCAGTCTGACCAAATTGCTTCTAGCTACTCTGTCCTAAATACGCCTGCATTTCCTGACATTCCTCACACCACACAGTATGTGAGGTTCTGGTTTTGTTGTGGGCCCAGGGTGGTGATAGGAGCAGACACTGAAGCAGGTTTAAATGAAAAGGTGGAACTTTTAATGAGTGTTTTGATAGACATGAATATGACAAAAAACTAAGGCCCTCATTCAGACCCACTCGCAAGCGGGCGCACGTACGTTAGGCGTACGTACAAAAATATTTAAATTCAATGGCTCGCTCGTATTTTCGTTCGCATCTAAAATTCCTCCCTAAACTCTGACGACCCCTCCTCTAACTAACGAGCGTACGAAATAGCGAGCGTACATCCCCGAAATGGTTTGAAAGGAACGCACGCACACGTATAAACAGGAAGTGGCCTTGTCAGATGTCGATTACCTGCTCCTTTATTCTGCCTACCTCCATCAATCGTATCATGCCAATCAATGTATCAATTAGCTTAATTGTTTGTTTTTTTTCAACACAATGCAAGAAACTTTACTCTTGTCCGTGTTTGTGTTTACCCGCAGAATACGTACGGATGAAACATTCGCTTTTATTGTTCAAAAAACATGTGAACCACAATTAAACAATTGTACTATTGCTGTGGATCCCCGCATATTTCCCTGGGTTGATTTCTTTATTTAAATTTGCTTACGCATGTCACTGCATCAAGCCTATCATAACTCTCCAGAGATTTCTGGCCCTGTCGAACACATGACTCATACACTAACCACTAAAATTGCTCCTGTTAATTTCCAAAATACATTAGCCAATCAGAAAATTTTTACACACTTTATCAAAAATGATTTTTAAGAAAAACACCATTGCCATCATGAGAGCCTCCGCATTCACCTGGCGTGAGCTGCTGGTGCTTACGGAGGTCATGGATCGCCGGATCACCAGCCAGCCTCAACCCATGACCAACCGGCAGAAGCGCTCCGCGTATGCGGAGGTACGGTCCCGCCTGCGGTCCTTCGGCTCACGCCGCAACATCGGGCAGCTGGAGCGCAGGTGGTCCGACCTGCAACGGCGAACGCCCCGCTTGCTGGCATGCTTTCGCATGCAGATCCTGGCAAGTAAGTGTTATGTATTGTGGTTTTAATGTTTGTGTTTGTGGGGCAAACTGCGTGTGCATGTTTTCCTGTCTGTTCTATTTATTATTTGTACTCATATCTGCGTGTGCATGTTTTCCTGTCTGTTCTATTTATTATTTGTACTCATATCTGCGTGTGCATGTTTTCCTGTCTGTTCTATTTATTATTTGTACTCATATCTGCGTCTGCATGTTTCCCCTCTATTTCTGATTTTTTAATTCTACTGCTATTTTTTTTTTTTGTTTTTTTGTTTGGTTGCCCGGATTTGTCCATAAACTAAACGCAATTTCTTTGACATATTTTAGGGGGACAGCCAAGACTCCGCCGTCAACGTCCGTCCAGACGGCGTTCCCGCCCACTCTCCCCAACCCCCAGCCAACACTCCACCCCAAATCTTTCCCCTATTCCCCACTCCTCCCCATCCTTCCCAGACCCTCTCCCGGAAATGTCGGGCCTCCTTCCCCTCCGTCCCACTTCCCCCTCTCCTCCACCCACCCCTCTTCCAATTACCCCCTCCCCGGAGTCCATCATAACTCCGCCCCATTCTTTGGGGAATGACGGATCCTCCGAGGAGGATCATGGAGGTTTGGCCGGAGCTCCCGATTTGTCTCCCGGTATGTTTTTTTAAATTTTTTTTTAAAGCACAAACTGTTTGTATGTAATCATGTGTCGTGCCTTTCTTCATGTTTTTGTGGCTTGACTTTTGTTGATTGTGAAGGTTTGCCTTTACCTCTTCCTGGTGATTTAAGCATACACATATCATACCTGTGGGAATTTGTACCTAGGCCTTGTATTTTTGCCAGCCCACCCTTTTTATTTTTGTTTTTGGGTTTAGGAGTGATTTGGTTTTTTTTTAAAATTTTTCTGTGGATTCCCTATTGTTGTATTAACCCACACACTTTTCTCACCCACAGAGGAACAGAGGCGTCGGCAAGAGGTGGCGGATGTTGTGGGGCAGATGCGCCAACATGTAATCGGCCTTCTGGTGGCCCTCGACCGGCTGTCTGGCCTCCTTCGGCATTAGTTTTTTTTTTTTGGTTCTATTTTCCAAATAAATTTATTCAGACAAATATCCGTTGTGGCTCATTTTTAAAAACCAAAACCAAGATAGTTTAGCCTGACATAAGTAGACTGTTCCTGCAAGGATTTCCCTTTTTTAAAAGTTAGATTGTGTTTTGTCTTTGTATGTCAAACAGACACCAGAAACACATAACAGTAACAATGTCATTTCCCTTTTTGGGTGTAGTGTCAATTACAGATTTCTACATTTTCCAGGTTCCTACTTGGTGCGCAAGCTGCTTAGGCCAATCTTACAAATCCCAAGGTTGGGCCAGGCTTCCTTTTGGTGTGGATTGGGAAGCTGAAAACATATTTCAGTTTTGCTCAACTGGCGTCAGTACTGGTTTACCCCTTAGTCAAATGTAACTTGTGTTAACCTGGTTACACTTGCTGTTAACGTCCCAAAAAAGGAAGACCATTTCACTCTTCAAACATTTATTCACAACATAACAGAGAAAACAAATTGGTCACTCCCAAAAAAAATACACAGTGATAAATTCAAATACAACACATACCAAGAAATAATTAAATAAAAACACAAAATCAAGAACTGGTTGACGAAGGACCATGCCAACATGATTCCACAAACATGGCGTTGCGATATGGGTTCCAGAATATATGCCCAAAAGGACCAGATCCAGGTTTGGTAAGGGTAGCAGGAAGTAGTGAGCGTTGGAGTGCCAAAGATTATGTGAACAAACAGAAGATGGTGAGAAAAATAAAAATAAATTAGATGTTCGCCAAAAAACACAAACACATTAGGTATAAACACTGGAGTTTTGTACAAACTTACCTAAAAAATCTGGCCACCACATCATCGCGTATGGCCCCCCCACATACTGACCTTCGACCAACCTCGGGGGGGCCATCCTCAGGTAAGGCATCCTCTGGCTGCATTGGGACACCACTCCTTATGGCAATGTTGTGAAATATCCCACACAGGACCAAAATTTTCGACACCATATCCGGCACATACATGAGCTCGCCACCAGAGCGGTGGAGGCATCTGAATCAGCCTTTTAAAAGGCCGATACAGCGCTCCACCACTTGCCTGGTGGCTGTAAGTGCGGAATTATACGCACTTTGTGGCCCTGGTGTGGGAGCCAAATAAGGAGTGAGCAGCCAGGACATGCAAGGGTATCCACTGTCTCCTGTGAACAAAAATAGACCACATCAGGAACACTGTGTATCAAGCTTAACATTGTTATGTACTAAAGGTCTCCACTTACCCAGAAGCCACGCATCACCAGCTTGTAGGTTGGTTAATTTCTGCCATATCCCTGATTGCCGGATGACGAAGGAGTCATGAGCACTTCCGGGTAATTTAGCATTCAGGGACAGGATCTGGAGGGAGGCATCACATACCACCATTACATTCAGGGAGCGATAGTGTTTCCTGTTTCTAAATATGGCCTCCAGCCGTGCTGGAGGCTGAAGTGGTATGTGAGTACCATCCACAACCCCTATGATGTGTGGGAAGCCAGCTATTTGGTAAAAATTGGCCTAGGCCACACTAAGGGCACCCATATCCAAAGGCATTTTAATAAAATGATGGAGGTGCTTGAAAAGTGC
Source organism: Taudactylus pleione (assembly GCA_031769625.1). Lineage (NCBI taxonomy): Eukaryota > Metazoa > Chordata > Amphibia > Anura > Myobatrachidae > Taudactylus > Taudactylus pleione. The sequence goes on from JAUIMM010000275.1 coordinate 9,887,778, forward strand.
CTCCATCACTGCCCTCAGGATCCGGGAAAAGGAGGATTGGGAGATGCCCGCCACTATTCCCACCGTTGTTTGAAACGATCCTGAGGCACAGAAATGTAACACCGCCATAAATTGCGTCAGTGGTAGTATTGCTGTTGGACTGTCAATTTGCCGCTCAAGATCACTTTCTATTAATGAGAGAGTGTCTATGATGATTTTGGGAGGTAGACGGTAGCGTCTTAAAACCTCATCATCGGGCATTCCAAAAAGGGTGACACGTGTTCGAAATATCTGGGGCCTTGCATGCCTACGATGCCTACGCCTGGGACGAGTTTGAGGTTGGTCGTCTTCCGGGAGCAGGGCCAGAACAATTCGCCCCAGATCTACCTGAAATTCAAAGTTTACAATGTAAGGCTTTTGACCCACCCCAAAAGTAACAAAAAACAACTTAGCTTTCTGATACCATCCATAGCTGCTTACATGCCGGGGTATTGTCATGATACGTATAAACTGTAAAAAAGCCAACAATGAGACTTCAAAAATTTAGAGGGTGTTTTTTTTGTTTAAAAATTGTTGCAAGCCAACACAGAAAATAGCGGAAACACACATTTGGCCATCGATGAAAACGACATTGCACACCGTACGTCAAATAGGGTTCAAATGGACCCAAAAAATGGAAAAGGGAAAAGCAAAACTGGATTATATGATGAATAAGCAGTCAAAAAGGCGGTAATTAAATCGCAAATGCAAGTCACTACACCAACAGTCAAAAATGCGGTAATTAAATCGCAAATGCAAGTCACTACACCAACAGTCAAAAATGCGGTAATTAATTTGCAAATGCAAGTCGCTACACCAACAGTCAAAAATGGAGCAGCTCGTTCGCCAGCACATGGTGGAGCCGACCTCCCTTCCTGCCGGAACATCCGGATCCTCCACCTCTGGCACAACATCAGCCAATCCTCCAAATGTGCCTAGCCCTGTGCCTAGTCCAGAGGCCACAACATCTGCCTCTGGACAGGCCAGCCCGATGGCATCCCGGACCCGGTCTGGCGCCCACCCTCACCCAGCCAAACGGGCGAGAAAACGGTGACAGCAATGGCGACTTTTCCCACACTCCTTCTGTGCTTGGCTCATATTCCTTTCTGGTCAAAACTTCCCTCTCCTTTCTTGTGAAATGTTTTTAAATTTTGTATTTACGCTTATGTTAGTAGTTATGTTATATTTTTTTTTGGATCAAATATCTTGGCCACAAAAAAAGGCAATACAATATTAGGCCAATTTGTTTGTGTGTAAACAATAAATTAAAAACAAAACACTGACATTGTATTGTGACATTATTGTACAAATGGGTTACATTTAATCCTGGCCTTAAACGCAAAAACTGACCCTCTTTAAAAAAAAAAAAGGCCTCTTTAAGGAACGTTTAAAAAATCACATAGCGATGCAAATTCCACAGTAAACCAAAAAAAAGGGGAGCAAATTAAAAGATGATGACATTATTGTTACAATAGGCCATAACCACCAAATTGTGGCCAAAATAAAACCCCAAAAATGTACGCTAATTGATTGTGTAATCATGACATTAGCAGCTCTGATTTCCACCTGCGTACGCTTTTGTGCTATCCCAATAAACTGCTTTCCAAACACATACCAAGCCGGATTTCAATCCAACACTAATTACTTTACTGACCAGCCGCGATTAATCGCTGCACCATCGTGGAGTCCCGGGACGGAGGAGAAGGCCATCGCCAATGTGGTCGAGTAATCCTGACCCTAAGCTGTGCGAGCATTTTGAAGGGAAAGCGGATGTTTCAGTGACGTATGAGACGATCCGAACACATTTGACGTTCGCATCTGCTAATGTATGTACGCCCCAAAAACGCCTCGCCACGCCTGCGTTTTTTCATCTCCACCCCCGTCAACACCCAAAAACGCCCTGTTCTGTCAATCACATTTGACATGTCACTTCCTGTACGCTATTTTAGGAACGAGAGAAAAAAAGCTCGCAATCTGCCGTACGCACATGCGCAGTGTAACACCGACGCATGCGCGGTTAGTCAACATCGGAACGCAACGAGCGTACTGTTGTTAACGTGCGGCTCTGAATGAGGGCCTAAGTCCAGATATAGCACTAAGTGCACTTGGGAGATGTGATGAAGTATTGGGAGAAAGTCCAGTTAGTGACAGGCAATGAACAATGTCCAGGAAGTGACTGGTTAATAGAGAATGTTCAGGTAGTGGCAGACAATGGGAACTGTCCAGGTAGTGACTGGTTAATAGGGAAATATCCAGTTGATGACAGGCTGGAGAAATCAGGTGTAGTGGTTGAAATGAAGAATGCAGGCTGAGGAAGAATCATCCAGCAGAGTGTCAGTGGAGGCAAGGTGCAGGGTGAACAGTACTCAGGCAAGGGGAAGGTAATGGAGGATGCAGGGTAATCCAGCAGGGATGGAGCAGACAAGCAGGCAGGCAGGTAGCGTTACACAGGAACAGGTGGTGAGCACAGGGAACTCTCTCTCAGCTATGCTGAGAAACATGTTGCACTGGCAATGAAGTGAGGCTCTGAACCTCCCTAAACACCAAGTGATGTGCAGTGACTGGCCAAAGAGAGCATATGACAAACCAGGATTGGGCGATGAGGTCACGTGACTGGAAGCAAGATGGCGGCACCCATGCCGGAGTGGAACGGAAGCACCACCAGGCCTCACCAGCCCAAAGTGACAACATGCCCGCACAGAACCACACACAGCCAACACCCCTTGCCAAACACCAGCGCCACTGCCAGGGGGCCTGCCATAGCGACCTCACAGGTAATACCCGCCGACCACCATGCCGAGAAACTCTGGTCGTGACACAGTACTTCCATCACATCTGCCATGCACAACCACAGCACTTTCACTTTTACTGTCCCACACAATGCAATCTTCCATGACCTATATCCCAAACTGGTCAGCTCTTTAGAAAGAGTATCTAGCTTCTTCCACTCTTCATACAGTACATACTGTATACTCACAATTACCCAAAAATGTGTAACACACTCTCTCTCTCACTAAACTGCATTCTAAGACACTCATCTGTCCTTACAAGATCTTTATGTGTTCTGCAGACTCGTCCCTTAGTTTGTAAGCTCTCATGGGCAGGACTCTCTTCCCTCTTGTTCTCCCCCTAGTACATTCATGTCACCAGTACACGGCCCCTACGTCTCCTTTTCTTCTATGGTGACTATGACACTTTTTGCTTACATATACTGTACATAGGGTACAGAATCATCTGGTGCTGATATGATTCCCCCCCTCCATGAGTCACTGCTGCCTGCTCCTTACAACAGCGACACTTACCCGTTACTTGTATTACCGTGTCGGTGTTGTTATGTTTTGTACTTTGTATGCTATATATTTACGCTATGTTACCTGTTGTGTATTGTACTTGTGCTGTTTTGCTTGATTGCTTTGCAATGTTTTTACAGATGGGGGCTTGAATTTGACTTGGCTCCTCCCGCCAAATTTGCTTCCTTAAATGAGACAAAATAACATCTTCCTGGAAAGCTTGAATTTGCTATATTTTGGATAATGGACCCAAAACAAATAAGATTCAAACTTTATGGGAAAATTATGTTTCGTTTCATTATTTCTGAACCAAACTTGGGGAGAAACACCTAGTCAAATCAAGCCATTCATTTCTATTGTTTTTCTGCTTAACCCTTTGTACAGCACTGCGGTCAGTTTGTAGAACATTATAAATAAAAGATAATAATAATAACAATAATTTTCTCTACCTATATGTCATTAATTTCCATTTCTTCTACACCTGCGTTATGTATCATGTAGCACCTAAATAACTTTCCTTTGCGCTAAAATTTGTCCTTTGCTTAGACATTCAAATTACTATTATTCTTTCAAATCAATAATTTTAAACAATAATAGTAAAAACATAAACCTTAGCATGCACTCAGTGTAATAACTCTTTCACTTCTAAACATCATGGCCCACACCACCTACACCATATCATAACAATTCCATTGGGGTACCCATCCATTCCAGAGGTTTTATTTCCCACTAAACCCACTACTGTATCTCTCCATTCATTTGCACCTAACTAATCAGCTCCTATACATGCATCAGGCAATGAATGAAAGAATCAATCAATCAATCCAATCAATGACACAAGCCCTACAAGATGACATAGGATTACCCAAATAATATGTTATCATCACATACATGAGTGAAAAGAAAATCAACATTTGTTTCAAACAATTACCCATGACATCAGTCTTAGGCATGGGTGTCAGAGTGGGGAGGCGCAAGGGGGCAGCTCGCCCCCCACAAAATATTTCAAAGGAGCAGCGGCCGCAGACTGTCAGGGATTGTGCTGTATAGCAATAGGCTGCACAGCCCCTGCACCGCATGCAGGACGAGGTGTAATGTGAGGTCTTTAAGTTAAAACTGTGAACATTACGTTTCCTCCTCTGTGTGGTGCAGGGGCCGTGAACCCTATTACTATAAAGCACAGCCCCTGACAGTTTGCGGCTGCTGCTTAGGTAAGATGGTGGAGAGGGAGGGGAGGGGAAAGAAGAGGGGGGTGCCAGAACGATATTATGTTGCCCCCTCCAGGGGCATATTTATAATGGGTGCAGAGTGTGTGGGGCACATGGGCCCCTGGGTCCAGCATCGCACACCCTACACCCATAAAACTTACCTCTAATGAGTCCCACGTCAGCTCCGCCTGTAAAAACGGCTGGAAAATGACCGCCGCGGCCATTTTCCCGTTGTTTGCTTATGCACAGTACAGGGAAAATGGCCACCGCTACCATTTTCCCGGTGACCTGTGCATGTGCTATAGAATCTGTTCCCACTCTAGTGCCCAGAGTCTATAAGTGCAGCGCTGGCCGCGTACCGCTCAGTGTGCAGTCGGCCGCTGGATGGAGAGGAGGGGGCCTGTGTTGGAGACTGCACACGGGCCCCTTCCTCTCTAGAAATGCCCCTGCCCCCCCAACATAAAATCGTTCCGACGCCGCTGTTCTTAGGGTAAGTTTATCTAGCCTTCTAAACAGGGCATGCATAAATGTTGGCCGTAGAATCCAATCAGATTCTAGCTATCATTTTTATAGAATGTACTATATAAATGATAGCTAGAATATGATTGTTTTTATGGTCAACACCTACACATGTCCTCACTAACAAATAAATCTCCTCCATAAACTCACTCGCACTATTCAGATCACAAACAATCATACACAGAATCTCACTCATCAAAAACATCCATCTTCTGTCCAATAAGTCCTTCCTCTCATTTTTATATCAGGTGCAAAAACATAAATACCCTACACCTCCATCTGCCACATTAGAGTACTCTGGGTCTGATTCAGAGAGTATTTTGACACCAAATATTTCTTGGAAATTTAATGTGAAGAATTTTCTGGTTAAAGTCAACTTGCAAATAGGCAATTGCCTGAAGGAAGCTGCATTTGTTTTTGTGACTGCTGTGAGTTTTTTTGGGACTTTTGGTAGGGGAAATGACGTTAATTAAGTGGTATCAAGACGGTCATTGACGGGAACAGTTACCTCAGGGAAGTTTGTTCCACAGTTATGGTGAACCTGCCACAACAGTATTAATGCTGAGGTCAGCTAACCAATCACTTAAGGCCAGTACACACGAGACGATGTCTAGTGTATACCGAGTTCGTTAGCGACAGCACCCGGTGGGATGCCGGCATTGGCACTTGTGTACACACTTGCTGAGACCAGAAACGACAGTGAAAGGGGCTGTCGTACTGGCTCATATTCCTCCCTGAGAGAACATATTAAGAAGCATTGAGATAAATGATACATTAACCAGTTTTCTCCTACCCCTGTAAGAATATAATGCCTCTTTGAGACAAATGCATTTACTTTAGGCCTTTCCTGTAGCCTGACAAGAGGTCATCAGAGATAATATATTAAAGTGACTAAAAGAAAGTCATATAGACGTGTTTTACACATGTACAGTAACCCGGCTGCTCTTCTCATACAAAACTTCTGCACTATTCATGATTACCTCTGTGCAATGAAACTACTCAGAATTGTTTTCTCAAAATTTCTCCATTTGGTGATAATCTGCAGTATAGTGAAGGGAGTACGTGAAATTCTTCAATTTTTTCATCATTATTATTACATGAATAAACATTTCCATTAACTTGTGTGGTGTTTCCATTCCCAAGAGACCACCTACACATGAGTACCGGTAATTCATACCTCCACGTCCCTGTTTTTGATATATCCTGAAATCTACAGTATACAATTCTGAGTCAACTGCTTAACATAACACTTTAAAATAAGGACACAGAAAAGCCCCCATAATATTCTCAGTTTTCAAAGTGGAAAACATGTTCCCCGCTCAGCTGCAGAGAAGCAATCTAGAAAACAGACTGTGTTAATAGTAAGTAAAGAAATTAATAAGTAGTAATATAACAACAATACGACCACAAATGATCTTTTAATGCTTCTTATGGAGGCGCTTCCTTTGTTTATTCTTATTGTGGTTTTTAAGTTCAGCATAAAATGTAACAGTCAAGCTTCCCACTGATTCATTATTCATACATTACCCTTATGGTGTATTTGGGATTTTTTTTTTATCTGTACATTATTTTATTTTTGGTAAATAAGTTCATTAATTAAGAAAGAGGTAGTCAACCCAAAACTTTTTTGTCAGATTGCACTCACATGCAGACTAGGTGCGGGATGTACTAAAGTAAAAAAAAATGACACCAAAATTCCGAAAACTGCAGTTTTCTTAGTTTTGATGGCATTCCCCATATGTACAAAGCTCTTGAAAGCAAAACTTTACGGAGCTTGTACCCAGTAGCTAATAGAAGTCTATGGGCTTATTTCTGCATAGTTCCCAGTGTCCCAGTGGCTTGCGTGTCGGCCAGTGCATGGCGAGAAGGACATCTGGCTCATACACCCAGAAGTCCTATCACCGCAAAAGACAGCTGTTTTCGGAAGAGCTGTCCTTTGTGATTTTAATCGCATTTGTACGTTAATAACGCCAGTACGCATGCGGCAAGTGGTGGGATGTATCACATCCATAATCCAATGCTTGATACTTCCCGCTGTGACAGAAAAAGTCTGTGGCTGGGTGTGATGGAATTTGTAGTTTCAGAAAAGTCTAATTTACAGGAATATTATTATATAATAACTAGTATATTGCTGAGTCACCTCGGCCTGCCTCCCCGCTGCTCCGCCCCACTATGTCCGGCCCGCCCCATCTTACCACTGCTTTGCCACCTTCAGAGCTGCATCTGCTCATTCATTGCCCCCCGGTGCTCCATTTTGAACTCTCTACCTGCCCCATCTGGCAACCATCCTGCTCCACCTCGCCCTTCCCGCTCCCATCCTGCTTACCACATTCCCAGCTGCTGGTCCTCCTTTCCTTGGCCTCTACCGTCTTCCAAGCGTTGAAGGCCCTTGGGGCATGCATCCTGGCTTGCACTGTGCACGCATTGTGGAGATGGGACAGACCTTTGGAAATTATTATTTAGATATGGGTGGGGGCAATTAAAAACTTATACATGAGGAACTGTGCTAATAAGAAGCCATGCCCCACATCAACCAATCCCAGGATCTCAGTAAACTATACTAGCCAAGTGACATCTCTAATCTGATTGGTGATGGCATAGGCTACAGCACTTACATTGCACAGCTATGTGTACACCGATTTTTGTTAAAATACTTCCGGTATATTTTAAAGATCACTTCTTGTTGAATGATACAAGTGCACTAATGGGTCTGAGCCATTTATTACCTGTAAAACAATCTGTAAGAATGTACCATTATATTAGCAAAAATTGTCTTTGACAGTTCTTTTTATCCCTTTGATATTTTTAGAAGTGCCCCAGTGCAGATGCAATGCGTGTTGTTGCATAAGAGATTAGAAAGAACTTTTTGGGAATCTCACAGGCCAATTAGTTAAGCCAAGAAATCCTGGCGATAGAAACTTCTCTCAACTGGGAAGACTTAAGGCCAAATATAGTTGATTTCTAGATCTCAGGCTAAAATGGGAATGGTAATTTCTTCAAACATAAAAATGTCACTTCCAAATGCTGCTAATTATTACTCTTGGACCATCCCATTATTTAACTAGATCCTTCAACAATGCTCATAAACCCCTCAATGATGTCTTCATCAAGTCCTGAGTGTAGGCGCATTATTCATATTCCATGTGTCATTTCTTATTGTTTCCATTACACTGCTGTATGTTTTGTAGTTCTGAGAACGGGGCAGGAGCCCTGGAGGCTGGTGTGACATCAACAGTGTTTCCCCAGTTCTGCTATTTGGTTCGATGTTGCCGCGTTCTGTTGCTGGAACTATGGACCCAATATTGTGAACATATATTAAAATGAACTGTGGGATATTTGTTCATCTCTGTTGCTAATTGAAGATAGATGTCAACAGGGCCGTAGCTAGGGTACTGCGGCCGGTGCCATCACACAGGGCACCACAGGGCAGGGGGCGCTGTTTGAGCCTGTCAAATTTTTCTTTATTGTCATTCTCACTTGTAGCTTCCTCTTATTTCATTCTCAGCATCTCCTGGCCTCCCCTATCTCTTCCCTGGCCCTTCCCCATGAGGCCATTCCCCTTTTTTGGGTGCATTATGTCCCTTTGAAAAATGAGAGGCGCGCCAATGCTCTTTCTGGCACAGGGCACCAAAAAGTCTAGTTACGGCTCTGGATGTCAACAAGACCATAACTAGAGGTGCCACTGCCCAGAACACATGGTCTAAGGAATGGCACTGTAGCTGCCTTGTAGCTTGCAGATCTGTCCTAACTGCACGTCTCCATGATGTCACATGTACGAGGGGCAGTGCCGTTCAGTGATCACCCTGCTAGGCTCTGCATGTCAAATTCATTAATTTCAATCCCCAATATCATGTATGACTAATCCATGTTATTTAATGACATGAAATTACAATGCACGATGACAAAATTGCAGCTCCCTAACATATTCATATATATATATTCATATATCTCCTTGAGATTTAAACTTGGCATCGTGGTCTTTTGAGAGTGGACTGTAATATAACCAGTCCTGTTAAAGAAGATCTAATTGTGTCTATAAGATAATTACTTATCTGATACTTTTAATGTTCTGTGGAAATGTAAGAATAATACACTTCATACTGAATGTATAACTATCCCTCCAGCACTTTATTCCTGTCCCAGTGTGCTCACTCTGATAGTACTCTAGAGATGTAAAGTCGTTATGTCAGGGCAAAGTAGTGCAGAGCCGACTGATGTATGCCAAGTCAAAGGCATTATGAGCTTTACAGAGGAAGAAAATTGCCTCATTTTGGAAATAATGATTTGGTAATGGGACTTTTCACTTCTGCTCAGAAAAGAAACATAAAAGGGAAACATGACAAACTGATTGTGGTCTGCATGACTCTACTATAGTGATCCCATGCCAGTTTGGCGGTAGTCTGACATCATTGTTCTGTGTCTTTGTTAATGCTTAGATTCTTGGATGAGCTGCAGTACATACGGACCTAGGGCCTAATTCAGAGATCTGATGATGAATGTACATCTCCGATGGTTTGGGGTCTGCGCCTGCTCAGGACCCTTTCTGCACATGTGCAGAACGGGTCCAGCGATAATGCTCATAGACCCCCCCCCCAAGATGCAGCATAATTTACATGCAGCTGCATTTGGGGGGCTGAGTGGGGTGTGGCTGGTCAGAAACGGGGGTGCGTTGCCTCCATTTTACGGGAGGGACAAGGCCATCGTCTACGTCGGCGGATGCAGATTCCTGTTCTCTGAAACAACCGGCACCCGGACAGGCTGCGTTACTAAACGTCGCTATGCATGCAGTCAGTGGCGGGATACACCCCATTAAAAACGCGTTTCTTGATGCATCCCACCCAAACTGAAACAAGAGGAAGTAGTCAGGGCAAGTAGATGGTATAAATGTAAAGTAGACCATGGTTAGAGACCAAAGAAAAAAGTGGCATCACACCAGGGTAACAAAAGAGAAAATGATAAGCCGGCTCTATAGTAGGGACAGAAGTAGATTGAAGGATTAGAAAAAATATTTATTGCAATGTGGTATCTGGCACCAAGACGTTAGCAGCAGATCCTTTAAGACCTGTAAGTTTCAAGGTGGGGCCTCCATGGCTCAGATGGGTTTTTCTAGCACGTCCCATAGATGCTCAATTGGATTTGAGATGTGGGGAACATTTATTGATTATCTTTACACATCTATACTTTACACTTTACTATCACCCTTTTTCCTTTTTTCATGTGATAACCTTGGGATGGTCCTTGGCTGGATTCTTTTGGGGTGTCCTGCACCTCAGACGTGAACCCCTGAATGTTAGGGACGCAGGTATAGAGGAGCCTTGACGTTGGCCCGGTGATTAATCATATATTTGCAAATGTATGCAACTAAGACCTCTGAATTTCTATTATCATGTAGAGTTCAAGTATTTTTGCTGATATTTTTGCAGCGTGCTGGAGGGAACACTATTTTTTTCTGTGGTTCAGAGTAAACCCCGCCCTTTACAAGCACCTTGCAATACCATTAAGCTGATGTGAGCAACCACTATTCTTCATTACATCATGATACTTACTGCAAGTGCTGGGTACAGAGCCATAACTAGACTTTTTGGTGCCCTGTGCCAGAGAGAGCATTAACACCCCCCCTCATTTATTAAATAGGGACATAAGAAATTGCACCTGAAAAAGGGCCATGGCCTCATGGGGAAGGAGATGCTGGGGATAAAAGAAGAGGAAGCTCCAAGTGAGAATAATAACAAACAGGAAAATTGACAGGCCCAAACAGCGCCCCCTGCCCTGCAGTGCCCTGTGCCATGGCACAGGTCGCACTACCCTAGTTACGGCCCTGACTGGGTATGTGTGTTTGTGTGACAGAGAAATTATATTGTAAGCTCCAATGTCCAATTGGGCAGGGACTGATGCAAGTGATGCAAAATGAACGCACCATTGCAATGCAAACATCAGTGTACATACCGTACATCATTGTGCACAGAAGGGTGTGGTACCGCAGGCTAATAAAACTAAACGTTTGATTGGAGCTTGGGTACTACAGGTATCTATGGTACTTGGGTACTATGGGTAAGTATAGAGTTGGACGTAGTTGCACCCCAAATCGTAGCCAAAATTTGCCTTCATTAAAAAAGCTGCAGTCGAGCAATCCTCTCATCTCACTTTCACTCATATACAAAAGGAAAAAGTTTTTGTTAAGCACGCCCATAGGAGCAAATAAGAAACAACCAATCTCCATAAGAGGAGCATCCGCAAACAGCCAATCACAAGTGGCTTGTCAGAGCTGGTGACCGTGGTTTTATCAGCATCATCATTTTCAGTTGTTTGCACTTGCACTACTTTTTCAGGCGCCCATGTTTCTTTGACCCAGTCTGCATCTGTGTACTCGCTCTTAGGGGTAAATTTACTAAGATGGGAGTTCTATTTAAGAAGTGATGTTGCCCATTGCAACCAATCAGATTCCAGGTATCTTCTAGAAGGTGCTGGATAAATGAGAAGTAGAATCTGATTGGTTGCTATGGGCAACATCACTTTTTAATTAGAACTCCCATCTTAGTAAATTTTCCCCTTACTGTACTTATCTTATATTAGAACTGACCATCTCGGTGTAAGCTGGCGTAAGTGGCAAATTCACGCATGTCTGTACCGGCACATAATGTATACATGCAGATACTTTTCTGGTCATGCTTAGAGTGATTTTATACAAGATACGCTACATCAATTGCCATTGTACTCACCCATCATGCGCATGAGGGTCGTAACTAGGGTGTGCGAGTGGTGTCCCCACACAGAAAGAGCCCCCTCTACCCAACAGCACCTGCATGAGGCTTGCTGGGTGCCTATAACGGCACCGGCAGCCACTAGCCATACTACAGAGCTGTCCAGTGCGTCCAAGTGAGCAGACTGTGAAACTCTACTTAGCGGAGCTGACGGCATTGTCCCCTAAGTGTGACGTAATGGGTTTAAGGGGTGGGGCCGGCACAGGGTACTATAGAGCCCTGTTACAGCACTGATGCCCATTAGTGATGGGCAGAGCGATTCATTCTACTGAGTTGAGCCACATGGCTCAGCTCAGTGGAGTGGCTCGAGACAGTGTCTTTTAGGCTGTGCAGACTACTGAGCATTGGCAAGAAGAGTTGCCGGCAACTCCGAGTGAGTCACTGATAGCTCCGCCCCCAGCAGGCTGGCACTGCTGGTGATTCATCTGTACTGACTCTCCCGAGTCAGTGCACTTACCCCGGGACCCAGCGCAAGCCGCGTGACTCTGAGTGAGTTGCTGACAGTTCCCGCCCCCCTGCAGCATTGCACTGCTGACTCTCGAGTCAGTGAAGGCACCAGCGGCATGGGCACACTGGCAGGATCACATCAATGATGAGGACTCTCCCAAGTCCCGACTCCTGTAGCTGCCGCAAACTACAGTAATGAGACACTACACTGACACACTGTAACAACCTCTGCCTCCTGGCTCCCTCTGACTGTGTGAGTGTGAGAGGCTAGAGAGGTGGCTGTCTCGTCTGTGTGACTGTGAGAGGCTAGAAAGGTGGCTGTCTCACCTGTGTGACTGTGAGAGGCTAGACAGGTGGCTGTCTCGTCTGTGTGACTGTGAGAGGCTAGAAAGGTGGCTATCTCGCCTGTGTGACTGTGAGAGGCTAGAGAGGTGGCTGTCTCATCACACCTAACTTTGAGTGACTCAAATCATTCACACATCTAAATGATTTGGGTTATTGTGTCGAGACTCTCACTCACTAGCCATCTCCAATGCCCATTATGGACCTGATTCTGAATCGCACACAGCCGCGGCCGCCTTTCTGCATAGCCGCGTCAGCCTACTTACTTACTCTAATGTAAGAATACACCTGTATATGCCGAAGCTTCATGCATGTGGAAGCCTATCCCACCCATATGTTTTCATCCACAGCTTCATTCGTCATAATTGGCATCTGACCTTGCATCCACCCCATGCTGAGGGCAAAACATTCATCTGAAATAGGCGTCCAAATGCTACGATTCAGTATGGAAGCCGGCTTCCTCTCCCTCGACTCTCCTATGGCCTCCCATGAGACGGAACAGTTCGCCTCCCAGTTATCGCCCAGATGGAATGTGTGGTTTGATGTTGGACGGATCAGTCTGCACGCACTAGCTATCTCCGTCCATGTGCATATGCCTGGTCTGTCGCATGCGCAATCGCCAGTTTCTAATTTCTTATCGTGGCGCAAGTGCAGTGCGCTGTGATCCGTCTGCAGCGCCAGTTGCTTTCGGCTCACGGTCAGGCCCTGTATTACGTGTATACATACGCTGCAATTTTTCTAAGCCAGTTGTAGTTTTTATCACAAGGAATGTAGAGGAGCTTCTGGGAAATAGTTTTCTATAATTTATTTTTATTTATTTTATTTTTATACTGTATAGGTGCAAAGTTTTTGACGCAGAGACAAGCACTGGTTAAAGATAATATGAGTCATAGATATGTTATTAACTAACCCTGTATGTTCAGTCAAGTGGTAAATATCTGCTTCATTGTCACATTGGATAATGATTAATGATGTGTGGGGTACACCGCGTGAAAGGTACAAATATACGTTTCTATTGTTAATATTGTCAGTTGAATACTTTCAGGACTATTTTGAGTAACTAATGGTGTTTTCTCACTTTTACATGATACATTAAAGACGGATAAAAATTACTGAAAGAAAGATATAGTGTGCTTAAATGTTCTGTAATTATAGGACTAGTTCTGAAAAGCAGTGATTCATTTTCCAGATGAAGGAAGAAGAAAGTTTACTGTATTTTGTAGGTAGGTTGGGCGACCTCTAGTGGTAAGATGTGTTATATGTGTCCTAAGCCGTTTTAGAGGTAAATTTACTAAAGAGAGAGTTTTAAGAAGTGAGTTGCCCACAGCAACCAATCAGATTCTTCTTAACATTTAAATAGCACCTTCTAGAAGATAATAGCTAGGATCTGATTGGTTGCTATGGGCAACATCTCTTCTAAAACTCAATTTTAAAAACTCTCACTTTAGTAAATTTATCCCTTACACAGCTAAAAAGTATAATACTATTACTACTACTACTGCTGCTACTACTACAACTACTACTAATAATAATACTACTGCTACTGCCACTACTACAACTACTATATTACTACTACTACTATATTACTGCTGCTACTACTACAACTACTACTAATAATAATAATACTACTGCTACTGCCACTACTACAACTACTATATTACTACTACTACTATATTACTGCTGCTACTACTACAACTACTACTAATAATAATAATACTACTGCTACTGCTACTACTACAACTACTATATTACTGCTGCTACTACTACTACTACTAATAATAATAATAATACTACTGCTACTACTACAACTACTATATTACTACTACTACTACTATATTACTGCTGCTACTACTACAACTACTACTAATAATAATAATACTACTGCAACTGCTACTACAACTACTATATTACTACTACTACTATATTACTGCTACTACTACTACAACTACTACTAATAATAATACTACTGCTACTGCTACTACTACAACTACTATATTACTGCTGCTACTACAACTACTACTAATAATAATAATACTACTGCTACTGCTACTACTACTACTACTAATAATACTATTACTACTACTACTGCTGCTACTACTACAACTACTACTACTACAACTACTACTAATAATAATAAT